>CM053408.1:89652023-89701572 GCA_028644305.1 Xerus rutilus
TTTTTTTTTTTTCTTCAAATAGCAAATACCTGATGTGTCACCAACAGGTCGTTATACAACACTGGTTCCTCTCTTATTTATTTTAGCTGTGGCAGCTATCAAAGAAATAATAGAAGATATTGTAAGTATTTGAATTTTTTCACTAATGTGAAGTGTGTGTGTGTATGTGTGTATACCTTAGTGTCTTCTTAAGTTATTTAACTCATGACACCAGCTATAATTTATGCTCATTCAGTTTAAAAATGTATAGAATATATTCCCATCCCTGAAGTTAATTCTTAGTAGACTAGATTAGTACTAAGGGATGCTTGTTACAGTGTTCTCTTATGTTTGTAGTTTAGTAATAAGTTAGTTTGGCTGTAATAATTGGCATGAACTGGGCTGGGGTTATGGCGCAGTGGTAGCGTGCTCACCTAGCACGTGTGAGGCACTGGGTTCTATCCTCAGCACCACATAAAAATAAAATAAAGATATTCTGTCCACCTACAACTAAAAAATAAATATTTAAAAAAAAATAATTGGCATGAACTTAAAACCATATTTGAGAATTATTTTCAATTAAGTTAAATGAAGCAACCTCAAAATTATCTAGAGTTTTTTTACACTTTCATTTTTAGATTTAAATACCATAGTTTTTACCTTATTAAATGCCTTTGATTCTTTCTCATCTTATTTTAGTAGTTCTGAGTTTCCTTTTCTTTTATCTTATTAAAATAAAAGAAAATTTGCTATTTTTAGCATTCTGTAGTAGTAAAGAGGAAGTCAGTTTTCCTTTTATAAAATAAATTCCCCCATAATAAATTTGATCTTTTTTTAAAAGTCTATTTTAACTGCCTTACTTGAGGAAGCCAATGTTTTATTTTGTAGGGCTTTCCCCCTTATCCTTTTAAAATATTTTTTTGCCTGTCCTCAATGACCTCTGTCCAGCCTTAGAAAAGTCAGATGGTAAGATGAGAAACTGAGAAAGTATTTATAAAACTTCAATTTAAAATATCCTAAGCATTAGTTTCATAACAGCATTTTGTTAATATTTTTAAAAAAGAAAACATGAGCTATAGCATCACTAGAGCCATTGGAAATGGGGCAACTGAACATTTAGATCAGCGGTCTCAAAAGCATCCGAGTATGTAAGAGAAGATGCAGAGTGTGTATGTACATGTGTGTAGAACAGCATAGTCCCTTTGATTGGAAATGATGCGCTGCTCTGGGACCTGCACTTGAGAAATTTAAGGGACTCTGTTCTGACTTATATTGATCCATATAGATTTTGCATCCTTTAAATTATGGTTGGATTTGACAGTTCATGGGGATTAGTAGTTTAAGCTGTTTCTTCACCTTATGTACTCACTTTTCTGATTTTGTTTATCTTAATTTTTTGGAGTTCCTGTTATTTCCCAGACCTTATACTGTTGTTTCTGCTAATGTGTTTTACATTTAATTCCTCATAACTTTGGAAGTTGTATGTTAAACTCCATTTAAAGATAAGGAAGCTGAGGCTTAGGGAAATCATGTGTCTTGCCCAAGAAAGTCGTGGAATCAGAATACCATACCATGTAGTGCTCTTTGCTCTATGTGGAGAGCTTGATGGTAGAGAGTCACCAACAATAATATAAATAACATTTATTGTGTTTCCAGGTTCCACATACTTTTACTATATTCCTTATTAAATCTTATAACAACCCTTTAAGGTATGATTGACCTTGTCTCCATTTTGCAGATGAGGAGGAACAGAGAACAAGGTAACTTGTCCAAGGTCAAACAGCTGATGACTGGGGCTGCTAGATTCAAGCAAGGCTTTTGGCTCTGCATTCTTGCCTTATGAGCACTCCTCTAAACTCCTAAACTGCCTCTCTTTGTTTTTTGTTTGTTTGTTTGTTTGTTTTTTATTTTGGTTACCTGGTGAAGTTATAAGCTCTCTAGCTATGGTTTCTAGTACCCTGTCTTTGAAAATACATAGCAAATAAAATTGCACTCAAGAAATGCTTTTAAACAGAATTCTTATTAGCAATAATATGAGAATTATTAGAAGCTAATCAATCAGACCCTGAAAAATATATTAATAGTATCATGAGGTACAAATAATGGCATAGGAGGTAGTTTTCCAGTGACATTGGTGTTAGGATATTAACTAAAATTTACCTGTGAGAATATTTAATAAGAAGTTTGTAGTGTTTAATAAGAATTTTATAGTAAGAGAGTTTGAAATACCACTCTCTAGAAAAGCAAAAAAATAACTGATATTTGGACAAAAACTATCTTCATCAGAAAATATAATGAATACATATATTTGTGCATTCTTTCAACAAAAATATATGAAGCTCCATTTAGGTACAAGGCATTTGTTAGGATATACTTTAGGATGTGGTAAATGTTTGTTGTGATAATAAATCGTGTTCTGAACATCAGAGGTTTAGTGCGTAAGTCTTTTTCACTTACTCAAAGACACTTCAGGTTGCTGGGAGGATGGAGGATAGAAGGTGCCCTTGTTCCAGACTGTTCTTCAGGGGCACATCCTGAATGGAGGTTCTGCTGTGTGGAATGTCAGTGGTCATTGGACCAGGAAAGCAGAGAGTGAGTGGAGCTCTCACATCTTACATGTTTTGGCTCATAAGTGGTATGTGTCACATATACTTACGGCCCAGTATTAGAGCTAGTGATATGGTTACCCCCTACATCATGGAAGTAGAGAACAGGATGTCTGTGAAGATTAGTAATGTCCTCCACTCACACCTCAGTGAATAGGAGAGTTTGTGGTCTAGTAAATCTTCCTTTATATACTATTGAACAAAATTCTTAAAAATTTTAGGATAAAACATAGTAAGAGGGCTGGGATTGTAGCTCAGTGGTAGAGTGCTTGCCTCTCATGCATGAGGCAGTGGGTTTGATCCTCTGCACCACATAAAAATAAATAAATAAAATAAAGATATTGTGTTCATCTACAACCAAAAAAAATTATTTTAAGAATAGTAATAATTGTCTCCTGGTGAGACACTTAAGACACCCACCCCAAAGGATTTTAACTCTCAGTGCTTTTGACAGCTTAGCATAATACAGTTTCCTATTTTTATGTGTAAGTAACAAGGGACATATATACTTATTTGAAAATACTCTTCAGCTGCTAAGTTTTTTGGTAATGATCAGTTTGTTAAATCAATAATCACCACTAAAAACATTCCTTCTTTGCTATCAACTATTTAATCACTAGTTGACTTTATTCATTATAAAATGAATACTTACTCAAAGTCTAAAGTATACAAGAACCAAATATTGATGATATGCTAGTGAGTGAAAATAGCCTTGCTGGAGCTTATAATCCAGTAAAGAAGGTGGACATTAATCAAGTAATCATACTGGGCTATTATGAAAAGTGATGCCCATTAAGTCCTTAGAATAATGCCTAGTGTATAGTAAATAATAAGCCAATGTTAACTCTGTTGTCATCATACAAAGATCCTTTTGTTAAACAACAACAAATGAATTAGGTGGAAACAAAGTTGAGAAGACTAGTTAGAAAAATATTCTAGTAGTTGGTATAAAAATGAAAATTTGCTAGACTAAATTGTATTGTAGAGATAGTGAAATGTAGAAAAAGAAAGTTAGTACATATTCAAAAGTAAACTTGACCAGACTGATCACTGCCCAACATGCTACATACCCTACTTATTTTCGTTCAAATTCTGTCTATCTGCAGCCAATAGAATATAAGCTCCGTTAGAAGGGTGGGGTTTGGGCTCTTGTTTTTCATGTATCCTTAGCACTTGTTAATGGGGCTGGCACATAGTGTTTAGTAAATATTTATTGAATGAAGAAAGGGGTTGGACAGGGGCAAGAGGAAGAAGAAAGTGCAAGGACAACTCTCAGGGTCTTGGTTTCTGAAAATAAGTGGTGTGTGGTTTTTGCCTAAGTCAAGGGCCAAGTCTTGGGAGTGAAGGTCATGTTTGAGACACCTTTGAGACTGCCAGAGAGAGGTGTCAAGGAGCAACTTGCTGTAATGGTGTGGAGCTCAGAGTGCCTTGAGGGGTGTATACTTCCAAGAATGAGTTAAGCTGGAAAAGAACACAGAAAAGTGATGAGGGCCAGGGAGTAAGCTTGACCAACTGAACCCTATCACAGAACAGTCTGCAGGCAAACCAGAAGGCCCCAAGTGCAGATGGAAAACCTGGGCAGTGATGTAGTCAGAAACACCTAAGAGAAAAGAGCTTCAGAATGAGGAATTCTGATCACTTTCTTGGACAAGTTATGAGACCCCTCTAAGCTTTAGCTTCCTTACCCTTAAGAGGATTTAACAGAACTCTCAAAGTTTTTGAGGAAATTAAATGAAAACAAAACAAAATCATCATTGCAAACTTAAGTATTCTAAAGTTCGTAAAATGGTTAATGGTGTACTTCAGTCACACATTGATAATGTTAAATAATTCACTATCTTACAGTAGTATGAAATGAATTTTGGTTATAAGACAGTAGAGTTATTTGAATTTGGAAAATAACTTTTTTTTCTGAATTATTAGTTTTAGAAGAAACAATGATCTCTTTATGATACACAAGTTAGATGCTTTCTCTTTGTAGTCACAAGATTAGACTTTGGCTAAATGCTTATATATATTCAACACACTTCTTTCTTGACAAGTAACCTAACTTATTCCTTGGAGGTAAGACTGAGAGAGAAATACTACAGTGTGAGAATTCTCTGCAGATGGAAAATCATGTTTAGGATCATCTTAGATTTCACTAAGATTAAATTTCCTGTTTGAAGTGGAATGAATGTTTCATTAATTAGCTTTTATCTCCTTCAGTTGAAAGTCTAACCATTGCCTATCATCAATATACATTATTTTGGAAATATTTATACCTCTTTTGAATATCTAAATTTTCTTTGGACTATTATTTTGAACTAAAATTTATCTTGGATTACTTTCTAACATTCTTATAATCTTTATTAACAAAGAAACACACAAAAACGAACCTTCTTGGAGTTTTACAATTATATCCTCTACTGATGCTATAAGTTTAATAGAATTTTAAGAAATCATTTAGGATTATTTTCTGGCGAACTATGCTTTCTTTTGGAAGCAATATGCCTATTGAAAGTTGACAAGAATATACTTTTACTAGTGAGTATTTTATGCTGAGAAAGACTTGTGGTGTGTTCGTGCATATGGATTTGGTAAGAATCGTTTCCAACACTTTTCCACAGAGGCGTTTTGAATGCTCTGTTTACATTTTGTGCAGTTCAGTGCTGATTAGATGAACCAAGTTTATGCTGCCAGCTATTATTCCAGTCCTCTTGGGTGTTGCTGTAACTCAGAGGAGTGCTGATCTACCACTCTACACTTTTCTCTTGGAGAGTTTTCATGTATGCACTGAGATTCCAAAAACCTTGTTATTTTTTTCTCATGTGGAAAACTTAGAAACTCTTTTGATTTATGTTTGTTCCAGCTTCCGTGGTAGTCAGTCATTCACAGCCAAGTTTGACTTTGGGCTTCCGATGATAGGATCTTTGAGTAAAGAGTTAGTTACACTCAACACTTTCCTGCACCATTAACAGAATCTGATGTGTTCTGCTTGATCCTGTAAGTTTTGACGGAAGCCAGGGAAAACCTCCTCTTGTCCCTTAAATTCTCACCTTTTCCCAGGCCTCTGTTTCCTTTTCTTAATCACTGCTATAAAACCTTGGCTGATGTAACCCTTAAAATTCACCTGCCTACATTTAGATTAGTTCACCTGCTAGCCATTTAATTTTGTAGATTCCTTTGGGACAAAAGAAAAGAGAACCCTATGATTATGTTCACACTTGGTTATGGCGGGCGTGGGGGGGTTGTTGAAGATCAGTGAAGAGGCTCTGTGAAAGTGGTAGTTGTATTCGGTTCTAGTCATTGACAGATATCAGCACATCATTAAATTATAGAGGATGTACTCAGCTTAATTAGATAATGAATTTCATAAGAAGCTGAAAATATTACAAAACTATTATTAAATGGTAGCTATTATAGATAATTCTCTCAGGCATTTTTTTAAGTGAGTTATTTAAGCAAAAGATTAAATCAGACTTCCAGTTCAAATTTTTCTTCTACATTACAATTCTATTCTTACCTCTGCTTGTGCAAAATCCTTCTGAGGACCACAAACCTGCGTTGCCAGGAGAGGAGTGCTGTGTAATGAATGATGCTGTCGCTGGCGCTTTCAGGTTTAAAGTTACGGAGTGCTCTCTCATTCCCATCACTGCACCCTCCAAAGATATGCATACTGATAACATGGACACGCATTATTGACATCAAAGGATGAAAACCTCGAGAAACACAAGTTAAAGAAAGCTCAATTTTACTTTTGGTAGGGGTGTTCTTTTGTTTTACCAATCTCATTTACTTTTTCACTGTTCTTTTTGCTTTTAAACTTTAGAAACGACACAAAGCTGATAATGCGGTGAACAAGAAGCAGACACAAGGTAGGAATTTTCCATGTGATGTCTCATATTTGTCAAGTACACTCAGTAATATCTTCAAATCTGTTCAATTATATATAGTTCAACTGAGAATACTGTGCCTTTAAGTGTTTCCTTCCAGAGTGGATTGCTTCTTGCTGTGTGGCATTTGTTAGCATGACACTTGAAGTCACATTAGAGTGATTTACCGTGGTAATGTTTTTGAAAGACAACATTTTAATAGATTTAAGCCATGTGCTCCCACATATTGTCCATAAAACCTATAGTTGTTTTGACAGTGTTAAAAGCTATAAAATGTCTTTTTGTTTGTTTGTAATCTACAAATGTTTCCCTAGAAAAGAGTTACAGAAAATAATCAGATGTATTGTTACTTGGGTGCAAAGCATATGGGAAGCACTTTGAGATATACTATATGTGCAGATGAAATATGCCCCAAAAATAAAGAACATGATTAAAACCAGGCTAGCTCCTAGGGAGTGTGTGGAATGTTGGCATGGATCTTTTGGTGTGGGTCTCTATTTGACACAGCCAAAACCAAAATGACCTTTAGCATAAGCAAAATGACTGTCATGTGCTCAGTTAAAAAAAAAAAACAAACAAAAACAAAAAAAACAACCCAGGAACTTGCAAAACAGACATTTTATCTCTCAGTTTTGTACCCTTTGAGAGTTGCATTTCTCTCTGAAGTTCTCTGATATGATGAGGGTCATCTAAGTTTACCAACAGTATTTGGTAATTAAAAACAGGGTTTTCATATTGCTGTTATTTTTATGGGGGCCCTGATTTTTTTTTTTTTGTACACTTGAGGAAGGTGCACCTATTAACCTAAAATTTTGCAGAGTATTTACTGAATTTTATTATGAGATATACAAAAACAATAAATAGGGATTTTAACTTTGAAGAGCTGACAGCCCATTTGTAGAGATCAGGTTGTGAAAAAACACATGAAAGTATAAGAGAAGAGAAGATTTCTGTGGAAGATGAAGGGTTCAGATGCATGGTCTCATTGTCTTACTAGATCTTTGTGGCAAATAATGTTTACCATGTCCAATGCTATAGAAAAGGAGAGAACATTGTAAAGCATCTTCAGCTAGATCTTGAATTGCGGGAGGATAGGAGATGAGCAGAGCGAGATGGGGAAGCCATTTTTCACCTGGATTGAGTGGGAAAGAGGAGATGAAGTCCTCCTGAATAGAAAGGAAGAAGGCTGTTGGATTACTCTGTTTAACTGTCAGAGTATCATGTGTGGAAAGGAGATTTGTATCAGACAAAACAAACACATGATAGTAAAGGTAGGCTAGGACCAAATTTTATGGGACCTTGAATGCCAAGCCAAGGGAATTCTGACTTCTCTTATATATACTGAGTACTTATTGAAGATTGATTAGTCAAAGGGAATGAACAGGCAGGTTCAGGATGGAGAGCTGAAAGAATCAGAGTAGGGGGCTATGTCAGCCAACTTTCCATTTCTATGACTGAAATACCTGAAAGAACAACTTAATGGAGGCAGATTTATTTGGGGCTCACTATTTCAGAAGTTCAGTCCATGGTCAGCCAATTCAGTTCCATTGGTGTGCAATTGAGGTGAGGCAGAAGGACGTGGCAGAGGAAAGCCGCTCAGCATATTGGCAACTGGAAAGCAGGGGAGTGGGGAGGAACCGGTTGAAATGTAATCCCTGAGAGCCTGCACCAGTGACCTGCTTTCTTCAGCGACATCCCACTTATCTAAAGTTACCACCCAGTAATCCATTCACGTTCTTAATCCAGCAAATGGATTAATCCACTGATAACATTACATCTCTCATAACCCAATCATTTTACCTCTTAACATTCCTGCATCATCTATCTAACACATGATCTTTTCAGGGGACCCCTCATATGCAAATCATAACACAGGTTATTAGAAGCCTGGATACAAAGCTATTCCAGGAATTTATTTGTGAAAGGACAATCATAGAAATTGAAGGGGGGGAAAATTCAGATGTCTTTGGCAATATGCAGTTTTTGCCTTCCTTGCCCTGTTGCTCAGAATATTTAGTACAGGTTTTGAAACAGAACTGTGTAACTATTTTCTACTCTGTGATGTGTCCTGTAGCACAGACTCTTCAGTGACCAGCAGTTGTTGGTTTTCAGGTTCAAGAAGTCCCTAAGGTACAGTGGAAGAAAAGTGGTGTTAGCTGTGGTGATTTTTAGGTGACAACAGCTTGGACTGAAGGGGCTCTGATTTTCTGGGTACTTAGCTACTCCTTTCAGAGAAAACATTCTCGTTCTTGGTTATCATTGGTGATTCAGCAATCCCCTTCATGGATTAATAGGGTTAGTTCTGTGGCTGAAAATGTAAGAGGGAAGGATTTTAAGTGTGTATAAAACCATTTCAAAACTAAAATATTAAGACTCGGGTATAAAAACTGTTTTAGTCAGCATAATACTAGGAAATCCTATATCTAAGAAATTATGGCTTTTAGGTGGATTCTTGAAGTTATTTTCCAAGGGATTGGCATTTTGGGGTTTTTTCCTTTTCTTTTTCCCTTCTCCCCCTTCTCCCTTTTCCCCCCGTCCCCGGCCTAGTTTCAGCAGTGCTGGTTTTCTTGGTTTGGCAGTTGATAGGTAAAAAAATGTTTAAATAGGTTACTGTTTTCTGTCAGATAACTCAAATTGCTGAATATGGAAGCCATCTGTTGTCATTAGACCAAAATGAAATTCAATTTGCTTTCCCGAATTGAGGCACTAGTGGAAGTGTAGGAGTAGGAAGAAGGATATTTATGACAGGTAATTAATTTTTGACAGAGACTCAAATATTAAACTTAAATTTTCATTTTATAAATGTTTACGAAGACCACATAATATGTAAGAGGATATCTTTCCCTCAGATTCAAATATTAACCCTTTAGTAGTTTTACAGAGATGAATATTTTCTCTCCTTATTTTGCATGGAGGCACTAAGGGGTATTTTTTTTTCTTCTGTCATTCCCTAGAACCTTCAGAATTATCAATTTGTATTTTCTACATTTTCAACCACTTAAGTGCAGACTGGTGCCTTTCTGACACCTCATTTTTACCAATTAAATTACAGAGTTTGAACCTAACTCAGAACCTAGTAGTCTTCACAATTGAGCTTATCGCAATAATACCTGTTTTGAAGGAAACCACTTCTTGCCCTTGAGGGCAAGCTTCCTTGAGATATGGAAGTTGGTTAAGCAGATGGTTCAGTGATCTGGAAAATGTAAAATTGTGTATTATTGTCCAGGAACCTTGTTGCCAAGGGAAGGCAGAGTATGGCTTGATGATCAGACGTCCAGGGACATGAGTGAGCCTTAAGTTTTGTGGTCCACTCTCACCAAAAAAATCGTGACTGCTTTTCTTGGCTCCTAGTGTTTTGTTGTGTTGTGGTTTGTGCATTCTAGACAGGAACACCACCCAGGACAGGGCCAGCCTCTTACGTACCTTTGTGTTTCCAGTAACTCCCAGCTCAGGGTGCTTTCTTAGCAGGTGCTCTGTATGTATAGAGCAGATAAACAGGTGTCCAGAGAGATACTTAAATGTAGACACCAAAGAAAGAACAGAGGCTGGAAATGTAAGGAACCCTCTCGAAAATTCATCATCTGGGCTGGGAACAGGATGAAAAGCAGCATCTTTATAACACTGTCCCAGATTGTTTCACAGGCACTGATAAATACTAATGTGGCAGAAGTTCTTGTGCTGCTTTGCCTTTTCTGTCGATCATCATGTCACCATTTGCTTGCTTTGCCTCCTGTGAATACGGTGCTGGGTGCTGTGTCCACACATCATTTCCATAACACAGAGCCCAGGAGCCCTGCCATATCCATAGTGCCTGGTTTTCCTTGTATCTGGACTCACCTTCATTTTCTCTCATTTCCTCCCTCAGGATCTGAACTCAGTTTTTGACATACTTTCTTCCATGTATCTACACACACACACACAACACACACACACACATATACACACAGGAGGCAGTCTCTTGCTGTTTTCCCAAATTTATCTCTGTAGACATTTGTATATTATAAATTTATAATTGTTCTTATAATGTGTCAATTGAAGCCAGACCCCAAATGAATTTACTGTGGTGGTTGAACTAGTTCTCTTTTTAAATTGTGTAACTATGCTTTCATTTTTCTATGAAATGCTGTGAGGACTAGCATGCCAGTATTTCAAGTAAAATGATAGTTTCTCCTGAAATCATAATATAGAGACTTGGGAAAGAATGGAGCTCATGTGCAGACTAGGATATATGGTGAAACTTAAAATGCCTCTTAATGAATAGATGTACTTTTTAAAAACCCCATGGGTAGATGTACTCCCAGAAGTTGCTGCATGTACCCTCTGCATGTGGGAAGGAGCAGAGATACAGCAGCTCATTCGTCACCTGGTTTGATGCTGTAGTTGAAGGAGGGGACCAGTGAAACAACTCCACATCAGGGACAACCACCAGAACGGAATCCTAGTTAGAACAAGTTATTCTCCATGTATGTATAATATGTCAAAATACGCTCTACTGTCATGTGTATCTGAAAAGGATTTTAAAAAGGACCATTGCTATAATTAGATTAATACATTGTTTTATTATGATAGTAGGCATTATGCTAGAATGAGGATTTACTTAATAACAAAATTTTGTTTCATTACTTAGTTTATATTTTTTAGAAAAGATAACATGAGATTCTTTTCAATGATTCACATAGCTTAAAATAACCAATCTTCTCCTCCCTACCCTGACTTCTTCCCCGGAGCTTGCCTGGAGTAGAATTGGAGGTGGCTGACAGCCACTAACAAAGCTACTTGCCTATAGGGCACCTGGTTGCTTATCTCCCACTGGAAGCCAGTTCACTTTTTTTTTCTTTTTTTTTTTTTAATGGAAAAAGCATTGAGTGTAAGTTGAATGTGTTTCAGGATATTGGGCCTAAAACAGGGCTGAGTCCGTTTAGTCAGGTTGGTTTCTGTGCCGTACAAGAGTATGTCATGCTAAGGAACTTAACATGGTACCACTTTGCTGACCTAATGAAAGAGTGCTGGCATTTTTCTCCCTGGAGGTCCCCTCACATGAGAACCATCTAGTGGACCTGAACATGTTGTTCTACCACATATGTTATCGACTTACCCATGAATACTTCTTAAAAGTTATAATTTCCATGATGTTTCGGGTTAAAAATCAAGCATATATATAACCTAAATAATTTCAGACATCTAAAATGCTATTAATATTTTCAAATTATCATAAATATGTTAGGATTATATAAATTGAACTGGTTAGATATTTTCAACAATAGTTGTAGAAGCTGTGGGTAGGGAGGAAGCATGTGTTTGTGGAGAAATATAGCCCCAGCTTGTGTTTCATTTGTCCTAGAAACAAAAGTCGCACACAGAGGAGCAAAACCCACTGAGGAAATTTGAGAACATAGTTCAAGTGAGAGAGGACTGGATTCAGGGTTGGCTTTTGACCTTGCTCTTAGCTTCTTTTCCTGTATGTACATATTTCGCTCACTTTGTCTTCTATTTGTTAATTTAAACAAGTCATTCCACCTTTATGGGTACTTTCCTCCCATGTGCTTTTGCCAAGCCCAAATTAATTGCTTGTCCAGGTTTACTGAGAAAAAAACAGGTGTGATTCCAAGGTAGAGCTCTTGTTATTTCATTTCATTAAGTCTATTGAACATTTTCCTTGTGTAAGACTCTATGAAGAAAATGCAGAGGAGCAAGGCTTCATTCTTGACCTACAGGAAATTATAATTATGGGAGGGAAGATAAGATGAGGTCTGATATACACGGCAGAAGAAGTAATAAGGACCAGATGAGAGAGACTGGATTCAGGAATATCATTTGAGAGGTTCATGAAGGATGAGTAGAATTCCATTACGCAGAGAGATTGGGATGGCAGCATGGGAAGACATGAGCATAGTCCAGGAAGAGCAAATGGTGCATTTTGATAAAAGCATAAATACATTAGGGAGCATTAAGGGCAAGAATGTGGAAGCAAGTTAAGATCATATTTAGAAGACTTTTGAAAACCAGGGTGAAAAATATGTAGGGCATAAATGAAAGATGTGAAAAGGCTCCCTGTATGCTTTTGAAAGAAGAATCTGATGGCTGTATGGGGCTGGGGTGGGGCAGAGAGACTGATTTTGGATTAATTAGGAGGGAGACTGACCACAGAGGGTTGGTTAACTGGACTTCTCAGTTGGAGGGTGGTGATGACGAGAGGACAAAGGAAACTATGCAGAGGCCAGATGGGGGAGATAAGAGGCAGAGGGAGAGCCCTGCCCAACACCAGATGCTACCAAATTGAGAGGGCCAGCAGTGTATACCTGCTAAACTAGCATTTAAGAAGATGGAGCATTACCGGTATTAACTAGAACTCCAGTTCTTCACTGAAGAGGAGCTGAACTATGAAAACTAGAGCCAGATTAGAAGGAATCATTGAATGATTGATCAGTGAGGCCATGGGGGGAGCTTTTTCTTTCAAGAAAATTTTCAGTTAAGTGAAGGAAAAAGTGAATGATTTATGGCTTACGTATACATATATACATATTCTTATAAGTCATTGGTTCTCAAGCTTGAACATGCCTCACAATCTCCAGGAGGGTTCATTAAAACATAGACTATTCCTGGGAGTCACCCTACAGTTTCTTCAGGCCTGTGATGGGGCCCCAGAATTTCATTCTTAAGCAATGTTCGGGGATGCTGATGGTCCTGGTGAGAGACCACACTTTGGGGGTCGTTGTAAAAGTTTTATAGATGAGTTCATGAGAATATCAACCAATTTAATACCAATATGAATAATAGAGTTAAGAGAGAGGAATTCAGGGAGTTCCCCTTTGTTCTTTGTGTCAATAGATAATAATGGTTCAGCCACACTCCTGGTGATTTAATTTTACTTTTATAGGCAAGTTTGCACAAGAGAGTCTTGTGCAATGTCAATTTGTGGCACAGTGAGGCTTTTACCTTAAAACTGCCTTTGGAAGTAAGATTCTCTTTAATGAATGGTTATATATGGGTGTATTGGTTTTCTGTCTTTGTTCAGGTCAAAACCATAGTCTCAGCTGTACTCTTCTTTGTGATCTAAAATCCCTCTCAAATCCTAGCCAGGATTGGAGCACACTATTTCTGTTGTAGTTTTTCTGCCCTCTGGGACATCCTTTTGGATAACTTGCCTCTCCTTTCCCACTTAAAAAGTGACTGATTGCCCAGGACCAGCAGGCTAGTGACTTTGGGTGATGTTCCTAGTGACAGACCATTTTGGTTAGGGATTTGGGCTGTGACACTCTCTGAGAAAATAAATGAGCACCTGCACCTGGCAGTGTTGGATTAAATACTAAGAGAGCCACTTCATCCAGGGCCTTTGATTGAAAGGTGCCCGAGGTACTCTAACAGAATGTTTTCAGTTCACAAAAGAAACTCATTACAACAAAGCTGCTAACTAGTATTCTGCTAAGTAAAAACAGATTCTGTTTGAGATATTTATTGAATTTCTGAGCCCTCGCAGGCATACTGGCAGACTAATTAGACTGTGTGGAAACTAGAGCAGGTGTGTTTCAATGCAACTGGGGAGAGGTGGAGGAGTTTTGTATTTAAAAGCATGAGATGCTAAAGCACCTAGACAGGCCATCCTGTCCCCAAGCATTCCAGTTCCCCTTCATCAGCATCTTTCATCATTTCCTCCAGAAGCAGAGTAGAAGTTCTGTGAACTTTTGTCCGAAATAAGCAAGTCTCAGCAAAGGACCCAACATTGTTCCCTGCTTCCTTGACACTAGTTGGAACTGGGTCATAGGAGGTCACCGGGTAAAAATAACTAGGTTGCTATTTCAGTTGCCAGCAGATTACACGTGATGATGTTTATTGTCATTGTTCTAAGAATTGGGTGTTTAGGAACCACTTCCAAAAGAAGGACAACAATGAATCCTGGGATTGATGTGTATCCTCAGCCAGTGTTCAAGTCTTTTACAGACACTATATGTTGTGGGCTGATTTTTAACTTCACTGGAATTCAGTACTGCTCTCTATATCTTAAGATGGGTCTAAGGTCAAGTCTGGAGAAGCTGTGTACCTCCTTTCTTTATTCTGAGTTTGGTTTTTGTATTTCAAGAACATTAATGGGGGTGGGGGTTAGAAACACCTCTTCGTTTCTAACAAGCTTCTGAGCAACACAGATCCAACAGGTCCAGGGAACAAGTACTTTCAAAAAAGGTGATTCTATTTAGGTCTCAGTGAAGGTACCTAAAGGTAATACATACCTTCATTAATCCAGGCCACTGCAGGCTCCAGTATAAATACCAAATACTCAGCAGATTGACAAAATTCAAGTGATTGTACATGTCTGGTTCTATACTCAGTGAAACTTGGTATGTTGCTGGTGAGAGGGAAATTGCTATGGATTCCTAAAGAAGTAGTCTGTATCTGATAAAAGTATCAACAAAAATACTCTTGGAGCCAGAAATGCTTCTTGTACAATTTACTCCTATGAGTTATAATTATGTAAAGATATTTCAGGGTTCTTTGTGGTGGTAGAAAAAAAAAAGAGAACACCAGAATGTCATCAAGAGAATAGTTAAATGAACCATGAAACAGCTGTTATCTCTGGGGTACCTGGAAGTCACATGCTAAACCTTGGCCAAAATAAGGACAAGACAGACTAGCTGGAGATTTATAATGTGCTATTTAAGGTTTGAAACTTCCCTAGAAGAGCCAAGACTTGCTTCTCTGCTTAGTTTAAGGATATGTATAGATTGATGGTGTACCTGGCTTAAACGGTCACACAGTTTGACTTGACCAATTGACTAAAGATCCTGCTGGAAACTTTCATCCAGGCTTCCCTAAAATTAAGATCTCATGTATATGTCATGGAAGTTCAAAATTTATGTCTTAGGTTAATGAGAAGGATCCTGGTGAGCTATACCTCGAAGTTTCTCAGGACCCGGTACTTTTATAGACTTCCATTTTTCTTCTGTACACACATTTTTTTTAATATTTATTTTTTAGTTGTAGGTGGACAGAATATCTTTATTTTTATGTGGTGCTGAGGATCAAACCCAGTGTCTCACACATGCTAGGTGAGCACGCTACCACTGTGCCATAACCCCAGCCCCCTGTACACACATTTTTACCTCGATGACAGCCATTTGTGAATACATTCTGTGGAGTCTTGTGAGTCCCATTCAGTTGCAGTTGCAATTGATACGTCCATATAATTGAGTATGAGTTAAGTAAAAAATGAGTTAAGTCTCTGTGGTTTATCCTTAAAGGATTATATGTTAAGTGGAGAAACCAAGTCACAGAGAAATAAAATTTGAAAACAAAAGGGAAAAAAGCAAGTACGTCCACAGTTGTCTACAGAACAGGATGTGAGGATACACAATTAATACTCCTAACCTTGAGAACGTGGCATTGAGATGAGAAGAGATTGTCAGCTTTTCCCTTCTGCATCTGTCATCCTGTTGGAAATGTGTTAATTTTGTAGTTTGATAGAAAGCATCATAGACGGATTATATATTTAAAAGTTTCTTAGATGTACATTTTTGCAGTAGACTACATTTTTTCCAGTTTATCTCTTCAATAATGGATTGATGGAAACATTTGTGTGGAGGGTGGAATGTACTGTTGAGTGGAGGTAGAGATCTGAGAAAGGTCAGGTGAGAAGGAGGCAAACAGTTTAAAAAGTGGAGAAAGAACTGGTCAGAGCAAGGCTGAGGGGAAATGAGCAGATTCAGAAGATTGAGGTTTGGAGGACCATGCTCAGTGGTTTTCCATGAAAATGCCACTGGCATCCACCGTGCAGAGTGGAGTGAAGACTCCTTGATATGGCACGGTCTGTTGGGTCTGAGAAGCCTGTTGTGACACTCCTGTCCTGTTGAGTGGAACCAATAGTGTTGGCCAGGGCTGTTTCTCGATGTGAACTAGCAAACATCTGTGAAGTGGGAGCATTTCACGGAGGACTAGTTTTGATGGCAGAGCTAGAAGGTGGCCCTGAGCTGGCATCAGTGACTAGAGCATGTTAGTGCACCTCATGGTTACGTAACCATGTACAACTGCTTGCACAGCAATGGAGATCTTAGTAACTTACAAAACTGAGAAGTCTAGTTTAAACAAATGTTTAAGTAGTCCATTGGCATCTTCCTGTAGCTATTTTTTATTCAGTCAAAACTCACAAACCATAAAATTCACCATTTTAAATCGTGCAGTTCAGTAGCCTCTAGGGTGTTCACGAGGCTATGTGCCCATCACCACTACCTAACTGCAGAACATTTTCCCTGAACAGAGGCAGGCAGTCCCCTGACCTCATCTTCCTTGAGGCCCTGGCAACCACTAACCTGCTGTCTGTCTCAATAGATTTGTCTAGTCTAGATACTTTGTATAAATGAGATCACATAATAGGTGGCCTTTTGTGTCTGTCTTCTTTCACTTAGCCTATCTGCAGGCTTTATCCATGTTGTCTTCTAAGTACTTCATCCTTTTCATGGCTGAATAAGGTTCCATTGAACAGATATACCACATTTTGCTTATCTGTTAATCAGTTGATGGACATTTGGGTTGTTTCCACTTTGGGGCTATTCCGAGTGATGCTGCAGGGAACATTCCTATATGGTTTTATGTGAAATATGTTTTCAGGGCTCTCAGGCTTAGGAATGGAATTTCTGGGTTCTGCAGTAGCTTTGTAATGAACTCTTCTAGGAACTGCTGAAGTGCTTGCCTCTACTGTAGTGTGTTCAGTGCCATCTGTGTGTTGTTTTTAACATGAGATCTACCAGGGAGTAGGGTTTTATCCTTAGTAAGTCTATGTTGCTATTTCTATGGCGTGGCTTCATATGGTCTCAAACACACAGGAATATTAGCGAGTCCAGCATTCCATCTGGCAAGTGCTCGCTGAGTGCCTCTGTGTTACTGTGAGGCAGCACTGGGGCTGAGCATGAGCAGAGCAGAGCAGCTGTGTCAGGGAGCTGCCAGCTACTCACTAATCTTCTCTCCACTAAAGACACAGAAAACCTGGGGTAAGTGCTCAGAAGGAAAAGTGCAGGGGCCCCATTCTAGATTTGCGGGTAGAACAAAGGACCAATGTCCACAAAATATCCCCTGAGAAACTGGTGTTCAAGCCAAGATCTGGAAGATATGTAGAAGTTAATGAGGTGAGGATGGTGGTGAGGGTGCTGGTCACAGACACGTGGCGGGGGGTGGTGCAGGAAAGGGTGTGGTGCTTTCCCCAGAGGGCTGGGGCAATGCTGAGGGGGTGCAAGAGGTGATGATGGGGAATAGGCAAGAGTTGTGTCATAAAGGGCCTTTCATAGTGAAGGAAATTTTTAAATATTGGCAGAATAAGGCATAAAATCAATATAACATCTTTGTTCTGTTGATATATATTAGCCCTTTTGGTATTCATATTAGTAAAAATTATTACAGATTTTCAAAGACTCTTTTTCATAACATCAGAAGAATTTAAAAATTAAGAGGTGAACAGTAAGGAATATGAGTATGACAAAAATCCAGTACCAAACTAACAAGTGAATTTAAGGAAGTTACAGGGTAACAGGTTTGGTATACAAAATTTTAATGCATTTCTGTATACTGCTAGTGACTGATTAGAAAATGAAATGAAAACATATCATTTATAATATTAAGAAAAAATAGAAATCTAAGGAAAGACCCATTCACAGAAAACGATGAAACACATCTGAAAGAAATTAATGGAGACATAAATATATGGAAAGACATATTTTGTCCATGGGTTGATAGACTTGAGTCCCAAATCAAGTTCCAGGAGGGTGTTTTGTGTTTGTGAACTGATGTGCATGTGCAAATATATCTCAATGAATTCCACTATTTTGTATAATTATAATGCACCAAGAAAAATTTTAAAATAAATAAATAATAAAACACTTCTAGAAAAATTGCCAATTCAATTTTAGAATTTATGTGGAAATGCAAAGGATTTATGAAACCCAAATTAATCCTGCAAAAAAGCAAAGGTGGATGGTGGCAGTACACAATTCCAAGATTTGCCATAAAGTTATAATAGTCAAGATGGTGATCGGTGTAAGAAGTACACAGTCCAGAAATAAATCCATCATAATAATATGTCAATATAATGGAAGAAAGAAAAATCTTTTAAGCAGAATCTCTGATGGGAATCAAAAGTGCAATAGAAGAAGTATGTAAATACAGTATGATTCCAAGTACAGCCATCCCTCAATACCCCTGGGGGTTTAATTCCAGGAACCCCCTCCTGGATACCAAAATCCTTAGTGCTGAAGTCCCTTTTATAAAATGGTGTAATATTTTCATATAATCTATGCACATCCTCCCAAATACTTTAAGCCATTCTTTAAAAATTTATAATACCTAATATAATATAAATACTATGTCAGTAATTGTTATGCTTATTGGTTAGGGGATAAGGACAATGACAGGAGTCTATTAACGTTCAGTACAGACATGATTTTGTTTCAATTTCTGTGTGCAGTTGATTGAATTCCTCAAATGCAGCTCTTATGGATACAGAGGGCTGACTGTAAAGAAATACAAGATTAACTTACACTTGCCTTTGGGGGTCAGAAAGATGAGTTGCACAGAGCATAAGGGTTCTGTCTAGAGTTCTCTGTCTTTTTGCATAGTAGATATACCAGTGTTTAGAATTCTCAACACTCATTGAACAGAACATTTAAGTTCTGGTGATGTTGTTGTTAGTTAAACTTACGTTGAAAAGCAAACCTCATGAGCACAAGCAGGGCAGGTACCCTAAACAAGGACATTGGTCTGGGTGTAAGACAGCAGGAAACCATGAACACATAGTGGTGGACTGGTGAGCGTCATATAAAGAGGTGACCACTGTTCTGCCCCAGCCACACATCACAGTGTGGAAATTGAACCCAAAGTTGCCTGCCCTCGTGAGCTTTCTAGATCAGCCTCAAGTCTTCATTTTTTTTCTAATAGATTATTTTTGTTATTTAATATGCTGTAATCGTAGCTGTCTTTCCTTTTTGACAAATAAAAATTATGTATGCTTATGGTGTAACATGATGTTTTGATACAGAGTCAGCTCTATCTACAGGATCCACATCCCTGGATTTATCCAACCTCAGATCAAAAGTATTCAAGGAAGAAAAAATTGCACCTGTACTAAACATTTATTTTTCTTGTCATTTCCTAAACAATGTAGTATAATAACTATTTGTATAGCATTTACATTGTGTTAGCTATTTTAAGTAATCTAGAGTATTCTAAGTAATCTAGAGATGATTTCAAGTATTTGGGAGGATGTGCATAGTTTACATCTAAGATTATATTTAGGTTAAAGTAATTTATATGGGAATAGTGGTTTTAAGGCCTGTTGGTATAGTTGTTAGATTTTCTTTTTAACACTTTGAGGATTATTGTTATTGTGACTTTCTTTTTTCAGAGGGTACAGGTTTTGTTGTGCCTAACATCAAAAGAAATTTACTTTTTGTACCTACAAATTATTTATTCTCTAAATATTTACTAACTAGCTACTTTGTGCTCTGTACTGTACTGTTTACTGAAAATGTTAAAGCAGATGTTAAATTTGTCCTTATGAAATGTACTGTCTGGATAATTTATTCATGGGCCTTGCCTTTTTTTGTTGTTGTTGTTGTTTTCATTTGGTTTTTCTGAGTTCAAAGGACTGTTTTTCCTAACTCACGTTATTCCCTTGTCCTGTTTTTCAGTGTCTGCTGATGTGTTTAGTATCATGTCACAGACACATAGTAGGGAGTTAAGGTGTACAGAGTAACTTTGTGACACACTAAGGAAACACTTTGAAATTTCTATTCCTCTATCCTAATTTTAAAATAGCCTCTTCTTTTACTTTTTTCCAATAAACCAAACGTGGAAGAGTTCGCTCTTTTTGCATTATTATGAACCTAATGAAACAGACTCCTTTTGTTGGCTTTATGTGTTAGTCTTACTAATTAAAATTCTAGCCGGGCACAGTGGCACACACCTGTAATCCCAGCAGCTCAGGAGGCTGAGTCAGGAGGATCATAAGTTCAAAGCCAGCCTCAGCAACAGCAAGGCGCTAAGCAACTCAGTGACACCCTGTTTCTAAATAAAATACGAAATAGGGCTGAGGATGTGGCTCAGTGGTTGAGGGCCCCTGAGTTCAATTCTCAGTACCTATACCCCACAAAAAAAATCCATTACTTTCCTGCTTGTGACTCTTTTTTTCTTTTAAGCATTGCTGCTGTTGTAGCATCTGAAATGTGTCACTCTCTTTTACACATCTTTTCTGTGGCTTTCTTCTTCAGCCCAGCTCAACCCAGTACTTCCTCTTTGGGCTGAAGGAAGGTTTGTGACTCCCATGAGATGGCCCTCTGTTTGTGACAGCATTGGAAGTTTTTGTTTCTTTACATAATTTTACATATCTTTATTATCATAACTAGTTTGTGAACCTGTAAAATTGCTACTAGCTAGTTCATTTGAAGCTATTTATTTGAATGATTGTTTCATCATAAATAGCCTTTTCATAGGTAGTAAAAAAATGTTCTTAAAAATGTCACCTTTTCTCTTTCCAGTTTTGAGAAATGGTGCTTGGGAAATTGTTCACTGGGAAAAGGTATGCACTGATTTTTATTTTATTTCAGGAGAAGAAATGCATAGAGGTGTATCTAGTAGATGAAATTTTTGTATATAATATAAGCAAAAGTCAAGAACTCCACTGATAGCAAAGCTATTTTGTAATTGATGTGAACATACATATGGAATCTTTAGTTAGTCACATCCATTTAGCAGTTCTACACTATTCTAGAAAGACTATTATTTTAAAAAGTAATATCTACAACTCTTTATTTCTCTCATAGTATGTTTTGAGTGCTGTTTTCATAGATTTTATTTAACCATGAGCTGTTTTGTCTTGTAAATTTTACTTTAATCATCTACTGTCCAAGTAAAATAAATGTTAGGGTTCTGATATTTCACATTTGTATTTTTTTTTTACCTCAAATTCATAAAGTGAGAGTAATCACATTTAAATACTACTAGTTTCTTTTTTAAAAAAGTCTTAAAACCTAAACATTGTTGTCCAATGAACTCAAAATCGGTTACATGACTTCACAAGTCATCTAATACCGTAGTTGGTGGACTGAGTCATAATTTAACAAATGTTATCCAGGTGTTCATTTTCAGACCTCATTTTCAAAAAGTAAGCAGCTCCCTTAGTTCTGAAAGATATCTCCCTAGTCATCCACGAGTGAACAGCCTGTGTAACTTGGTAAATGACTTCTTGGAGGCCAGGCCAGTCTGCCAAGGGGACTTTGTTTCCTGGATTGCCAGCACATGAGGGGCGCAGGACAGTATACTGCTAGGACAACACAGGTGTTACCCACAATCAGTTTATTTGTGCTCCATTTTCTTCTCAGCTGATTTAAATCCTTGTGTTTGATTCTACCTCGTGGTTTTTGTGGTTACCTTGTGTCCTTGCATAGATTCCCCTCTTAATAAAAGCTTAATTTTATTTATATTGATTTTTAAGTCAGTTGCTAGAATACAGACTGACATCTCCTCTTCTGGATAGTAGAAAATTCCTGTCTCTCTTCTTTGGTCTTTGACATAAGAGTAACAAAGAGGATAATGCTTTGATTATGCTTTGATTATTTCTGTCATAGTCATCTCTGTTTTGGAAAAGCAAAACAAAACCAAAAATGTTAAAAAGCACTTCCAAAGTAAGTTTCTTTAATGGTCTTGTATGACACTTGTGGATTTAAACATTTCAATTAAGTATAACATGAATTGTATTATTTTTTAATTACTAGTGCTGTCAGTATAGTTAACATAAATGTACATCCTAACAAATTCATTTATCAGTTCATTATCTTCTTACCTAGACCTGTTGCTCAAAAAATAACGTTAGCACATAACTGTCTACTACTTCACTCTAAAATTACCACTTAAAATTGGTTAGTGGACAACCAGTTTTTCAAGATTGTATTAATCTGCATGGATTATTGTAATGCCATGTTATTTTTTGACAAAAATATTAAATCACCAGCCATGTTTAACCATCATGGTAGTATTTTCAGTTTTCTTGGAGATCAGTGCCAACCTAATGTAGGCATCCTCTGCTGAGATGTAGAAGATCAGATTTTAAGTTGCCCAAAGTTACCCAGCTAAAATGAGCTGAAGTTATTTAATAACTAGAATTAAATAATTACTAATGAAATAATAATAACTAATGAAATAATAACTAATGAAAGTTGGTTTGTTCATAAATTCAAAATTAATGCATTCTTGTGTTGGCAATATGGGGAAAAAAGGTCTCCTTCCCACTGACATGTGGGATACTTACAAATAAACTTTAAACATGTATGACCTTTGTAAAGAAATTATCTGTACTTAAGGTATTAAAAATTCACATATGTGCACAAAAATACCATATTCTTTGAAAAAAATTAAGTATCAATTATTACAAATTATTAGTGTACTGCTCAGAACATTGTCATTTTTTCCCCATGAATTTACTAAATTATCTGATTTCCAAAAATAAGTAGTTGAGAAGAATAGCTTGGAAAATGAAGAACAATGTGCTAGGATTAACTGTAAATAATATAGAAAGTTATTGAAAGAAAGTGGATATGTTTCAAAAATAGACATCAATGAACAGAGTAGCAAGGAATGGATTGGAATAATATAAAATAGAATACAATGCCTGAAATAAAGCCTGTTTAATATTTGATAAAGGCAGCAAAAATGATTGGTGAAAGGATCAGTTAATAATCACAGAGCAGCAGTTTCAAGAAATAATACTTGAATATTTAGTTTCTATCTAAGTTACAGCCTTTGCTAAAAGAAATTCCAACTGACTAAAAGAGTTAAATGCTAAAATGCTGTTTTTTAATCACATACAAATAGAATAAAGACTTTAATAAATGTAAGACCAGTACCTTGAGACCTTTGGAATTTGATAACATAAATCTTCAATATACGACAGAAGTTACCAGAAATAACTAGGCAGGATATATAGAATGTGCCAAATATGACAGGTTAAGAACTTTGTCATATAGATAGGAAACGACAGTTGGCAATAAGAGGATATATTATAAGCAACCAGACTCAGAACAATAATCAACCTGTTAATAAAAGCTGCAAATTGAAACAACATTGACTACCATCTATTCAATAAATAAAAACAAATTCACTTGTATTTCAAAAGTTTTATTTTATATTTCATTCACATATTCTTGTGGATTAGGAGTTTGGCTACTCATACTGACAACCGTAGAAAAGAAATTCTGGGAATGTATCCCACGAAAATAATCATAAAGTAGGAGGCAGTGTCTACATACATAAAAATGTTTATTGCAGCACAATTTGGTATACATGATATATGCAGTGGTGCTACACTAGTTCTTATTTTATAACTAAAATAATTTATAAACAAAGTAACTACTTCTTAAAGTAGTTGTTTCATAAATAAATTATGGCATTCTGCATTGTGTATTTTGTGACAAGTCAAAGTTGTTATTTTACACACTGTGGCAGCAACAGAAAAAAACATTTGTATTCATTCAAGAAATAGTAGTTGATAATACATGCCAGGCATCATAGATTATGACCGTGGTTGAAAAGAACAGGTTTATGTGTACTGAGATGCCAGCCATATGAAAAAATGATGCACTGAACACATTCGCACAGAGCAGGCTGGCATGTTTAGCCAGATTACCAGGGCAAGGCGTTTCCTTGGTGTATATGATAGTTTGTGCAATTAAAAATAAAATCAGTAAAGCAACACCAAAAGTGTCATCCCCATGGCAAGGTAATATGAGAAACCTTAGAGCACTGGGTTTCACTTCAGGGTGCTTTCCCAGCCATTCTAAATGTGTGGTTGCTGTGTTTGCTTTTTAATGTTCCTCAGAGGACTTAAAATTTTGCACAGTAGCTGGGCACGGTGACACACACCTGTAATCCCAGCACCTTGGGAGGCTGAGACTGGAAGATCACAAGTTCAAAGCCAGCCTCAGCAACAGCAAGGCACTAAGCAACTCCATGAGACCTTGTCTCTAAATAAAATACAAAAAGTACTGAGGATACAGCTCAGTGGTCGATTGCCCCTGAGTTCAATCCCTGGTACCTCCCCCCCACCCCGCCGCCACCGCCAAAAAAAATTTTGCACAGCATACTTGTAGTCATTCAGGGATAGGCAGACTTTAGTTCTCAAACATTCATAGTTCATCCCTCCAGTTATTGCCCTGAAGCCCTTTCCCTGTTGCAGAAGGTTAAGTTTCAAGTACCTAGTTTTAAAACAAAGTGTTGAATGACGGAGCCCAGACAAAGAGCAGCTCCACTCTTTAAAATGTCAGCAGTGGCAGCCTGGTGTGGTGGCACATGCCTGTAATCCCAGCACTCTGGGAGGCTGAGACAGGAGAATCCTGAGTTCAAAGCCAGCCTCAGCAATGGCGAGGCACTAAGCAACTCAGTGAGACCCTGTCTCTCAATAAAACACAAAAATAGGACTGGGGATGTGGCTCACTGGTCAAGTATACCTGAGTTCAATCCCCAGTACCAAAAAAAAACGGTCAGCAGTTGGTTCATTGACCCTCTCCACAAAGACCAGTTCTTCACATTAAGAAGCAGTTGACAGGTTTTGAGATACATTCAGGTGTAGAATTTAGGTGAATAATCTTAAAACAAACAAATTCTTCTGACTTCAAGGGGAAGCATGGTATGGTGGGCTGTGTGCACATACAAAAGTCACTCTGAAGAGTTGCCCTAATGCCTGAAGTTTCCACCATGAAATATGTCTTTCTTTGTATTAAGACTCTATCTCAAAAAAAAAAAATTCCTTCATAAAAATATAAATATGCTAGAACCTAGAATTGGGCAAAGTTTGATTTTTTAATCATTCAATTACAGTTTGATGATCTAACTCTTTTGCATAATTCTCACAGTTGCTCATGTTAGTGACTTGAGAAAGTGAGCCAAAAAGCCCAAATAATTTCCTTAACTTTGGTATTTTGGGGACTGACAGTGCGGGCAAAACATTTTTGCCATCCTAGCTTTTTCTTATGTTAATTTCTTTTATGCTGAAAGGAGAATGACACATTAGGAGCTTGGAGCCCACAGGAGTAAAATTCTTGGATACCTTTGAGACATTTATCTAACATGTAGGCAAGTAAGTTCCCTGCTTTCTTCAAGGAATGTGAGAACTATGTTAGCATTTAGTTGTTGGTTTTCCAAGCCACTGGGTAATGCCAGTGTGTCCTATCAAGTGTTAATGTGTTCTTCATTTTAATTACCAGAAGGCCTCTTTTTGTCTTATGAAGAATAAAGACATTGAGATGTGGTGAAATAAGTTAAGGGTTTTTTAAAGTCTAGCTGTTCAACTCTAATGACAATAAATGATAATGACAGATAAGTGAGCTCCTGATTTTATGAAGCATATAGTTTAATTGGAGAAGAAACATTAACCCACCAGAGGTGATTTCAGAACAATTAAATGGGAACATAGGTAGCATTCTAAATGTCATGACTACAGAGAATTTATATTTTATTATTTTACTTTAAGTGGATACCATTAGAATACTACCACAGCACATCTCTTAAAGTTTACATTAATACTTCATTTTTAATTTTTTTTCTGTTTTTTTCCTTTTTTTTTTTTTTTTTTTTTTTTGGTACTGGAGATTGAACTCAGGGACACTTAACCACTGAGCCACATCCCCAGCCCTACTTTGTGTTTTATGTAGAGACAGGGTCTTACTGAGTTGCTTAGCACCTCGCTGTTGCTGAGGCTGGCTTTGAACTCGTGATTCTCCTGTCTCAGCCTCCCTAAGTGCTGGGATTATAGGCTTGCGCCGCTGCGCCCAGCTGTTTTTTTCCTTTTTTGAGGTAGGGAGTTGTTCATTTCAAGGTCCTTGGCAGTTTGTCAGGCAGTTCAAATTTCAAATTTCAACTGAAACAAAACTTCTTCAATTAAGTCATCCAGAGTTTCCCTACTTGGGTAACCAGCATACATTATATTATAGATTAGAAGTTCCCACCTCCCCCCATACACACACAGACACACAACTTTCCCTAACTTATCTTTGCCAGCATGTGAAGAGCATGTGAACAGAGTGGAATAGTTTCTTATGTTTCCACTAAGGATACTATCCTCTCCTTTCCCCCAATATTTAAAGTATTATTTTAGAATTCAAAGATAAATAGGAAGAGGGAAGAACAAAACGTTTTTAACAAAAGAAAAATAAAAGACTTTTCTTCCCTGTATTAAACATAGAAACATATTTTTAGGCTCATTTGTCTACTAAGAGAGTTACATTTGTGATCTAATAGGAATGGCTACCAGCTAACTTGGTCCACTGAGTGAATCCAGGCTGTTACTTAGCTGAAGTTGTATTGTTTGCCAAAAGCTAGATTACAGACCTGACACTCAAATTACTTCTAAGTTTCTGGCCAGAGGTCATCCTTAATTTTTCTTCATGTCATGCTCAGAAAAAAACGCTAACACACTGTACAATAAAGAGATTAGGATTTTTTTAACATGAATTACATTGATAGTTTCAGCAAATTTACTAGTGTAAACATTAAACTTTGATGATAATCAGGTAGTCAGAGGTGCATTTGAGGCTTAGCTTTTCTACTCACTGATCCTGAGCAAATATTAGAATCTCAGACTCGTTCCCTTCCTCTCTAAATTATGAATAGCAACTAATACTTGTTTCATAGGAGTCACTGTGAAAGGTAATGATCACATATATGACCATTTCTCCAGTCGAGTGGAGATTTCCTTAAGTAGGGTAAAGTTTTAGTTGCTGAATTCTTCCCTTTTACTTTTATGTCAAAGAGAGAGAATATGAGAAGTTGAGATGTCAATTAAGTAGGTAAAATGGATCCATTGATTTTATTAAGTTCTATAGCTAAAAAAAACAAAGATACAGCATTCATTTTTTTTAAAGGATTTTCCCATTGCTGGCCTCATTCTTAGAGAGTTTTGTGCCATTTTTGTGAAGACCTGTGGTTCTTGTTTGCCAATAGCCATGGTTCTTGTATTCTGTGCTTTAATACATTGGGTTGTGTATTTGTAACTATCTTTCCATGCAGATAATTAACCAATTCCCAGTTTTCTTTCAGGTAAATGTTGGAGATATAGTTATAATAAAAGGCAAAGAGTATATACCTGCTGACACTGTACTTCTCTCATCAAGGTAGAGATACCTACTGATGCTCAAACAGTGTAGAGGATGGTTTCTCTACCCTGCATTGACCTTGTGATTTCTCCAAGGAAATAAGGAATAAACGAAGAATTTTAAACCTCTCCAATGATTTTTAATTAAGCATTTAAAAACTTGATTGGACTTAAAGGGCTCTTTCATGTTTGCCATATAAAATAAATAACAGGTATTATATAATACAAAAGTTAAAATTATAATTGAGAGTCTCTTCTTCCTCTGGATGTGTCCAGATTCATGTGTGTGGACCACTGACTCTTTTAAAAATTTCTGGTCATTTGTTTTATATAATCTATGGATTGGGTTCTATTGATTTTATCTTTCAACTGTTGTTCATCATAAATTCCTTTATGATGTATTTATATACGTCTGCAAAGTTTCTTGATCCTGACGGTGAAATGGCACAAGAAAATGGATGAGTGATTTCTTTTGTGTCACCATACCTGTCGAAATGCCATCATCTTCCAACCAAAAAATTAAGTACTTGCTCTTTCTCTTAAGCTCTTTGTTACTGAGTTCAGACGATTTTTGTTTTACTTGTATTTAAGATAGTCATGAATTAGTATTTAGAACATATGGCAGTTACCCTTCAAAGAATGTGATTTTCAAATGGTTTTATGTTTAAAAACTGTAAAACTAGTCCTAATATAAATTAAGAAGAAATGTTTTTACTATCTTAGAGGTTGTTTATCATCATTTCCTTGGACAGTTTTATTTGTAATATCCATATGTAAATATGGACAGTGTCCTTTTTTCAAAACCTATTTAATCAGGTCATGATTTAAAGTGACTGGATTCATGACAGGCTAGTGAAACCTGAGCAAGTAAGAGTTATCCAGATATTTAGAGAAGCAAGTTCATAGGTAATTGTAACAGCTGGAGGTGGTTCTGTTTCCATATTTTATAGTCAGTTACTTTTTGAGCCACATACAGATAGGTTTTGTTTTGAGAAAAAATTAATATGGATTTTTTATAATCAGCCTTTCTGTTCTTAGTTTTCTTTGCTTACAACTATTTGTAGGATAAAATTTCTGAAACCAAAGTAAAGCTTTCTGTCTAGACTTGGCCATATAAGAGCGAACTTAAGAGTGATCTCATTGCCCTTGTCTCAGGTTATGGGTAATATTAAGTATTAACGGGGACTCTGCTTTAGAGTCAGAAAACCAGGATCCTTTTTCTGGCTTGGCGATTCTGAACAAACTACATAATCTCACATCTTTCACATCAAGGAAGATGGGCTAAGTAATCAAGCCCTTATATTTACCGATTTTTTTTAATTGACAAGTTTTCAGAGTACCTAATAGAATGATATACAGTTGGTGGTACTAAGTGATAAATGTGCTGGATGATTGTCATTATATTTTTATAAGAAAGATAAAAGTGATGGTAAAGTCTTCTAGCAATTAAAGTTTTGATGTTTTTCTAATTAAACTCTTCAAGACATTACCCTAGAATCATATGTGCTAAGCCATTCATGTACAGTATTTATTTTTGTCTCCTCAGACTATCCTGCCTTGACTTTAATACTAACTTGAAATTTTTAAAAATGTTTGTCATCTTTGTCTATCCAGTCCCAGAAGTTCCTCAGCAAGCTCTGTGCTTGTACAAGTTGGATGCTCAATAGAAAATATGCAAATGTGAAAAACACTGAAATCTGAAATACTTCTGGTCCCAATCATTTCAAATAAAGGAAACTTAACCTTGATTTTTAAAACTTCAGAGCATTTTTTTTTTTTACGGAATTTGTTTTCTAAACATTGAAAATGTTTCCTAGTGGCTATCAATATTGGTAGATCAAAGTAGTTTCTATATCTTTTTATCCACAATGATTAATTTCCTCCAAAGATTATTAAATTTTAAAAAGAGTATCTGATCCATTACTTTTGGTTATTTAGTAATGTATAGGTTGTGCTACCAAACATTTCTACCTAAGAATCACAATACCACCTTTCAACTGGCGTTTTGCTTGACTTAGCTCTTTTGAGACTACATTAACCTTAAGAATTAGGTTATAGTTTTTATCATTATTTAACAGAAAGAGAAATTTTGACATTATTTTACATTTAGCTACTTAACTGTAGTAACTGTCAGTGTTGAGTTACTCCTGATTATCTTCACGGTGCCTCACTGTCCACTGTCAAAGTAAGTCCCTGGTGATTTTTACCAGCAAGGGGGCACCATTTAGCAGTAAGAATAAACTATTGTTTGTAATATTTAATTTTCAAATGTTTTTATTTTTAATTATTAATAGTGCATCTTCTGTGAATTAGTTTGAAATTAAGGCATGAACATGGTTGAAAGTTACTATGTTTCATTGAGTTTCACTTTTGAAATGGAGAAATGACATTTTAGGGTAATACATTTATGCGTTAATGTATAAAACAGAGTAAAATAACTCAAACTAAACTCAAGTCCAAATATATTCTTAGTATGTCTATTTCATGACCTCCCTGAAAATTTTGCTCTTGTTTCAAAGGATTAAACTCCTCCTCACACTCACCTCGCCAAAATCACAATGTATTACCTAGACTTTGTTATTAGATAACTCCAAATGCTTAGGAAGCCTTCTAACTTCCTAAAACCCATGTCTTTGCTTTTTTGCATTAAAGATCATACAATACTTATATAATTAACTTTAAAAATATTTTTGAATCAGAATATTTTTAACAAAGTGTTTTGTTTTTTTTTTTAAATTGTGTTGGGGTAGGAGGGAGCAAGTATAGTATGCCTTGCTTTCCAAAAACCTAAAAAAAACTTCTACAATGGTTTCTTTGCTTTTTGGATAGCAGTAGACATCCAGCAGATGGAATGAAATTAAGGAATTAAAGTAAGATCTATAAGTTACAGTAGCTCTTTATATAAAGTTTTTTTATTCAATTTTATAAGAAACGCTTGTACGTAAACTTTAAAACTTGGAAGTTTTTGCGTTAGAAATTGAAAACTGGTTTTAAAAGCAAATAAGTAATCCTTATTAAATATTTTATTATTCCTTCAGACCTGATCAAAATAAGTTTTGAAAAAATTGGCATTAGACATTTTTATTAACATGTATTATTTTCTATAATAATTTCAAACTTTCTGTCTCTTTTGTCCATTTGTTTGGTTTTTATTTTTTTCTCTGTTATTCATTTTTTCCCCCATTTTAATTATTTTAAACTGGGACATGTAGGTGGCAGTAGGGGAAATAGTGAAAGTGACCAATGGGGAACACCTCCCAGCAGATCTCATCAGTCTGTCCTCAAGGTTAGAACCACTGAGTTGTACAGGATATGTGTACGTGGGTCCTCACCCTAAACCAGAGAACAGTTGCACCCAAATATGGTTGAGTTCTGTGTCTCTTCCTTTTAAATGAACTTTTTAATACTTCTTGGTGATGGACATTTCACAGATGTTTTAAAGGCATTTTATGAATACCACATTGGAGGATGTCTCTGCCCTAACTGGGCAGAGTCAGCTCCTGTTGATATCAATGAGAGTCCTAGAGGCATGCCAGTAAAGGTAGATTTTAATCTCCTGTGCATCATCAATAGATATCCATATTTAACAACATGCCTCAATACGGAAGCTTAACTTACTACCTCGCCAAGATATTATTTTGAACAGTGGTAAGCTTTTCCTGAAATAGCCATGGAAAATTGATTGTATTCCTTAAATATTTTCTTGTTCTCATATTTTAAATTTTCTACAAGTTCTACAGAATGCCTCCAGTGATTATGACTGTAATTTTGGCTTAAATAGGGTTTAATAGAGGACCCCCTGCACAAAGCTGGATGTCGTACCTTTTGTACCGCATGCTTTGGGACCAGTTTGTATCCCACTTGTAACTCGTGACACAGTGCACGTTTCTATGATCAACTTCAGCCGTCTCCTCGTGTCTGTATTGTGACTTGCATCTTGTTTCATTTCCACGTACTAATCAAGACACCTGCTTTGCCTCCCTGACTGTGGTTTGTGTTTTGTATGTGACCATGTTTGCTGAAGTGTTTCTGATCTGGCTTGATTCCTGACTCCTGGCTGCCTGTTCACAGCGCTTGTTAACTGCTTTCCTCACGGCTGTCTTCAGTGGTTTTTAAGAATGTTCTGACTTTGGATGCGTATTTTATTTGCCCCATTTCAAATAGAAATCATCCATTGAAACTTCATAACTTCTTAGCCATTTAAAGTCCTGAAAAAGCTGTTTTGTGAGGGGAAAAAAACCAGAATGTTATTCTCACTCATTCTGAGTCTGGCCTTTGATAAATGTCTCATCAGTAAATTTCAATGCGTCTTATCACCAAAATGTGGAATCGGTGTTGTCGTTTAGCATTGTTTGTGACATGCTTCTATAGTATGCAAAGATGTGTTTTATTATTTCATAAACCATTTAATGTTTCAAATGTCTATAGAAGTAAATCACAAATTTGAAGCTATTGCTAGAACCAAATGACTATTGTGACAGTGATTTTAAAAAGTAAGACTCTGAAGAATTGATAGAAAGAAAATGTAAACATTGGAAGACTTCTCCAGTTGGGAAAAAGAAGCAGCCTGTATGAAAGAGCCCATAGAGTAAATGGCAAAATTTGCAGTTACTTTAAAATGAGTCTGTAAAATATTTGATTAATGTCCGTGTGTTTAAGTCATTTCCACAAATCTTTAGGCTACAAAATTCAGCTAACTTCCCAATTCTGAAATTGTGGAATAATTTCTTTTGTACATGTACAAATTGGAAGTTGATTAGAAAATTCCAGGTGTCTGTGACTTGCAGATTTCTTTCTTTGGAAACTTTGCACACACTGGTAAGAAATTACATTCATAATTATTTACATGATAGCACTTTAGGCTTTTATATAACCAAGTGCTATTGAGATTGGAATTCAGAATGGTTTTTCATAGAGTTGAGGATCAGATTGTCCAGCTGTACAATGAACTCACATGTCTACTGTTGCTGGGCAGTAAAGTCTCATAAGACAGGGATAGAGCATCTGCAGTAAGACTAAGAACAGACCCGTTATGCCACTGCATGCCAGATTTCACTGAAACACTTTGTTGGGGACCCAGGAAGTGGTTCTTTTAGGTTCAGGACAAAGAGCCGTATGGCCAAGTTGGCCGATTTTAGTTTTATCTTTTCCTGTCTCAAGTATCTCTGAGATACTTTGAAGAGAGAAGAAAGGAGGAACAGAAAAAACTAGAGGGAGAAAAATATTGTCCATTTTTATTGAAAAATCTGTCCATGTAGCTTTTAAAAGGAGCCTTACATTTTTAATATGATGTGCTGCAGCTAAAACATAAAAAATGCAAGCTTGTAGAAGTAGCATTCTGGAATTTTCTAATCAGCTACTTTGCTTAACCAATTTACGTGTGGGCCATGAACATGAAATCTTCCTTGATATTTCTGAGCTAAAGATAAATCTGGGCACAAACTGCTTTACATTTCAGATACAGTCTGTGTTGTGTCTATATGGATGAACAATTTAAAAATAATGTGACAAATCTACTCATTTACATTATCTTGAAGACCATTAGTGAGTGTTGTCAGGAAATTGCTTTTGGGTCCTTCTGGCTGGAAAGCTGATCCATGATATGTCATGCATGGGTTCTGCCTCACAGCATCTCGCTGTTGGAATGAAAAATCATCTAGAAGCTAGGTGACTATAGCTTTGCCTAGAACAAAAGGCTTTGGTGAGTCTGAACATTTAAATATTCTGCTTTCTTTCTCCCATTAAATCTTTGTGCTTCTCAATTCCAAACAACAGTGAGCCCCAGGCCATGTGCTACATTGAGACATCCAACTTAGATGGCGAAACAAACTTGAAAATTAGACAGGTAAGTTCTAATACAGATTCATATATCTATTCCTGTTTTATTACATAGAATTAAAAGCTTCTTTCTTAATGTTACTGTCTTGAGGGGAAGTAATTCTGTCCAATTCTTTCTCCTCGGGGTTTCATATACCAGTATTAAGTACATGGAATATTCAGATTCACTTGCCTGATTAAATATAGTCCATCATATAAATACTATTTCTACTATATTTTATGTAATAACCAACACTTGGGTAATAATAATCAAGTGGTTCTATGACATGTGGTTCTATGACAGTGCTTTGACATGTGGCAGCTTATTTTTCCTGTCCACCTGGCCCAAATTATTATTCAGCTTTACCATATTGAAAAGATGTGGCTTCCTTTGCTATTTTGAAGCTCACTCATCTTGTGGTTTTAGATTAGCTTAGATTTCTACAGTTCCTTTTTATACCATCCTAACAGAAAACAACAGTCAGGTTGTTTTTCAAATTCAGAAGACATGCTGAGACTGTATACAGCTAACTATTAATTTAACTTTAGGAAAAAATTTCTCCTTGGAGACTTCAAAATATTTTGGTAGACTAGCTTATACTTTCTTTAGTACTTTCACAAAAGTTGCCCTAATCTTAGGCTAAAAACCATGCTCAAGTTGGGAAAGAAAGTAACCCTAAATTGTGATTTGACAGAGTATTGTATAATGGGAGAGAATTATTCATAAGATAGTGGGATCCCTTAGGTCCTAAAACCTGGATGAATCCCCCATCCCCAAGCCTAACACAACTTATGTAACATACTCTTTGCTTATTTAAAAATTTTTAAACAGGGCTTACCAGCAACCTCCGATATCAAAGACATTGACAGTTTGATGAGAATTTCTGGCAAAATTGAGTGTGAAAGTCCAAACAGACATCTCTATGATTTTGTTGGAAATATAAGGCTTGATGGACATGGGTATGTAAAAGTACATTTGCTGCATTTTCTTGTGTTGTTGAATGTTTTCCAATTCCAGGTACCTGTTATTTTCCTCTGTTCTGTTTGAATACTCAAAACCTTTTTTATAAGTACATCCATGTTCCAGCCCAAGTCTTGTAAAAATGGTGGATCTTAACCCTATTTGTGTGGTATAGGCTTTCCCAGCATTCCTGCCAATCTGGCAGTTGGAAGTTTTCAGGGGTATTTCACATTCCTGGTGGATTGTTTTGTGGGTAAATAACCTGTGGCTTGTTCTTTGACCTGAATACTTGTTATAGGCTCAACTATCCAATCTTCATGGCGTGGGTTCTTTCCTGTGACCTCTGGATGCCTCAGGGAGTTCAGGCTGTACCCACAAAGGTGTTTAGTGTACTGGGTGATTTGTTTCCTTCTCTGTGTAATTTTACATATGCTTTTTGGTGCGGGGGTGGGAGTGGTACTGGGGATTGATCCCAGGGCTTTGTGCATGCTAGGCAAATGCTCTACCACTGAGCTACACTCCCAGCCCTCATATGTGCTTTGCTAAGGCACATTATTGTATGTAATCATCTTTTGTTTTTCCTTGCTTCCCTACCTCTTCCATCCTTCATTCAACTATTTCTTATGCACCTAGAGGGGTAGGCCATTTACAGATATTAAGGAGGCACCAATGAACAAAGAAATAAATACTCCTGTCCTGGTGTTTGAGTATATTCAGGCCACTGTAACAAAATGCCTTAGACTGGAAAATTTATAAACAATAAAAGTATATTGCTTAATGTTCTGGAGGCTGGAAAGTCTAAGACTAAGGTATCACCAGACTTTGTGTCTGATGAGGACATGTTCCTCTTGGATGGCACTGGCTATATGTCCTCAGATAGTGGAGGCCCTCAGGACTTCCCTGCAAGGGCCCAAATCCCATTCATGAAGGCAGAACTTTCATAATCTAATCCAAGACCACAACTCTTAATATCACTGTATTGGGGATTAGGTTTCAACTTATAAATATTGGGGGCACATAGATATTCAGACCATAGCATCTTGTGAGATTACTTTCTCATAGTAAGAGAAGGGCAGACTGATAAACAATGAAATGATAAATAAGAAAATTCTGCCTCTATTAAAAAGCAATAAACGCTTTGGAAAATATGTTATAGGATAAGAGAGTGGGAGAATGTGGGAGGCAGCCAGGATGGTTGCAGTCAGCCTTATTGAGAAGGTAACATTTGAGCAATGATGAGTAGGAGATGAGGAACTGAGCCATATGAAGATCTGGAAGGAGAGGATTCCAAACAAAAGAAATAGTGCAAGTTTGTATTTATATCATTCCATGATCTTAAAGTGGGAAAGTACCTGGAGCAATTTGGGAATGTTAGGCTATTAGGGTTGGAATGGTGTGATCAAGAAAGAGTGTAATAGAAGAAAAGCCAGGGCTGGGATTGTAGCTCAGCGGTAGAGCGCTTGCCTCGCATGCGTGAGGCCCTGGGTTCGATCCTCAGCACCACATACAAAGCAATAAAATAAAGACATTATGTCTAAAAAACAGCTAAAAAAATATTAAAAAAAAAAAAAGAAGAAGAAGAAAAGCCAATAACACATAGTAGGCCATATCATAGGAGGCTTTATAAGATATTGTGAGGGTGGATTCAGAATGAAATGGGAATCCACTGAAGGCTTTTGAAGGAGGAAGATCAGCAGTTCGGTTTTAGATGTCATAAGTTTGTGATGTCCAAATAGAGATGTCCAAGAGACAATTAAATATATAGCTGAAGTTCAGCATGAATGTGTAGGATGAGATGAATTGGGGAGACATTGGCAGTGATACATAAAGCCATGGGACTGGAAGAAACCATTAAAAGTGAAAGGGTATAGGCAGAAAAATTGAGAGACCCAAGGACTCTCCTAGAACTGTCCAACATTCAGGTTGGGAAGCCATTGATTTGACTCAGTGGTGGAGTACTTTCCTACTATGCATGAGGCCCTGGGTTCAGTTCCCAGCTTGGGGGTAAGGTAAGGGTGAGGTTGAGAAAAAAGGAAGGACTAGTGAAAGAGACTGAGACCAAGTGTGTAGGATGAAAACCAAGAGAAAGCAAAAGGAAACTGTACCAAGGCAAAGAGCAAGGCACTAAATTGACTCAGATATTACTAATGGTCAGGTTAGAGGGATGCTGAAGATAATCAGTTGGGTTTAGCTAGTGGACATCATTGAACTTGACTGGAACAGGTAGAACCTATGAGATTGTATTTGAAGTCATGGAAGGAGTTGAGAATAACAAACACTTGTGTTTCAAAGGGTTTTGTGGAAAAGGGAAGTAAAGAAATGGTATAGGACCTGGCAGAAAGAGTGGGAGCTTTTCTGCTTCCCTGGTCTTCTCTCTTGTTCTACCCTCCCTGCATTCCCTGCATCCTTACCTACCAGTACACCGTACCTACCAGACATTTGTGGTGGCCAACTAAACGTCAACTAGATGCACTGGTTCAACCCACCAACCTGGGAAAATGTTATTGGTGCTTTCATTATTTTGTAATTGCATTATTAGAGATTGAAACCCTAAAAGACATTTGAAGTATTCAGATCTACCAGAAGCTTGCCTGCAACCATCAAAGTAATTGTTTAAAATTTTTACCAAGTTATCTCTCCCTGAACATATGGTTATAGACTAATGATAGATTTGGCCATTTATACAAGTAGTGTTTCTTTAGTGTGACATTCCTAACTGGCCAGCTTCCATTTCTTATCAGTTCCCTTTTAAATTGATGCCAAGCAAATCCATGCTGTCAAGGAGAAATTTTGTATGATGGTGCCAAGATTTAGGATACAGATAGAATTCATATGATATGCTTTATTTTATATGAGAGGTGGAACTAGATATTAAAGGCCTTTGTATTACATTTGATTTTGACTGTGATTGCCCAGAGATCTGGAGACCCTTTGGAGTGAGAGAGTATACTTTGATTCCTTTAAGGATGAGGGTCATGGTCTAATGCCAGAAGCTTTGAAATCCAGCTGTAATGAAAACAAGTTCTTTGTGAGTCCTTGTAATTTTTAGCAATTTGTACCTATTTCCAGTCAATCCATACCTTGAACACTGAGTGACAGTTCCTATATTATGCCCTGTTGGATAAGTGAGGAACAGTGGGCGCCATGTTACCTGGAGCATAGGCCAGCAGCTTCTCCAGAACTTCATGGAAACCTGCTGTAAGCCCAAGGTGCCTCCCAACTCTGAAGTGCGCCCTAAATCTTGGGACATATACAAGAAGTGTTCTGCTATGGTTTTGATATGATTTGTTTCCCAAAAATTCATGTGCCATCACTTGGTATTAAGAGGTAGTGGGACCAAGTGGGAGGTAACTAGATCCTGGGGGCTCCACCCTTAGAAGGATTAATGCCCATATCACAGGAGGGAGTTAGGTCCTAGGTTAGTCACTAAAAGGGCAAGTTGTTATACAGTGAGGCCACCCCACATGTTTGGCTCCTTTCACACATGGCTCTTGTGTCACATGGACTGCCTTCATGTGATGCTATCTGCCATGTCTTGACACGGCATGAAGCCCTTGCCAGATGTGGTCACCTGAGCTTGGATTTTCCAACCTCCAAAACTATGAGCCAAATAAATATCTTTTCTTACACCCAGTCTTGGGTATTTTTTAAAATAGTCACACAAAATAGACTAAGATAAATTCCCATACAGTTGGGTCCAGAAGGCATGCCATTGTACATAAAGAGAGTTATGGTTGCTTTTCCTTTCTCTAAAAAAAAATACACTATGTCCTAAGGATTCACTCCAGGTGTGCTCCTCCACTCAACCGGATTGATTTCACCTCAGCCAGAGAATTTGCAGAGATCCTGAAAGGATATCCAAGACCCAAGCTGTCGCTGGCCTCCGAAGTCTACAAGAGCACACCAGAAATGAAGGCCTCAGTCACATGAGGCTGTCATTGACAAAGATTCTGTGTTCTCTGTAGATTTTTTTTTTTTTTTGCGGGGGGAAATCTTTGTAAGGGGGATTGTTTCCTTCTTTTTCCAGGGTTTTGTTTTGTTTTTTTTAATATTTGAGATTTTTGCTGTTTTAGCTTTTTCGCTGCTGTGACTAAAAGATCTGACAAGAACAATTTTAGAGGAGGAAAAGTTTATTTGGGGGCTCACAGTTTCAGAAGTGTCAGTCTGTAGGAAGCTAGCTCCATTCCTTGGGGCTCGAGGTGAGGCTGAACATCATGGAGAAGGAGTGTGGTGGAGGGAAGCAGCTCACATGATGATCAACCAGCAGAGAGAGAGACTCTATTCACTAGATAAAAAATACACACCCCAAAGGCATGCCCCCAGTGCTGCAACTCTTCCATCCACACCCTACCCGACTTCAGTTACCACTCAACTAGTCCCACCAGGGGATTAATTCACTGATTGTAGTAGGTTGTCATGACCCAGTCATTTCTCCTCTAAACCTCTTTGCATTGTCTCACACATGAGTTTTAGGGGACACCTCACATCCAAACCATAACATTTGCTCTTGCTTTTTTTTTTTTCTTTCTTATTAAAATGAAGACTTGGTCATAGAAATCCTTGGGCCAATAACTTTTGTGTATTACATTTCCATCAAGTAACCCAATATATCTGTGATAGGACTGTATCCTTGTATGAGTTTGTATCACATAATAACCTTAGAGGTGTCCCTTAAAGGGTGGCCTTACAGAGAACCCACAAGTGATCCAACTTGAGCCTTGTTCATGAAAATGTGGCTTAAGTTACATGAGATGAATAACTTCAAAATGATTACCATTTGCCAGGCACCGTGGCATACAGCTGTAGTCCCAGTGGCTCAGGAGGCTAAGACAGGAAGATTGTGAGTTCAAAGCCAGCCTTAGCAAAAGCAAGGCACTAAGCAATTCAGTGAGACCCTGTCTCTAAGTAAAATACAAAAATATGGCTGGGGATGTGGCTCAGTGGTTAAGTGCCTGTGAGTTCAATCCCCATTACCCCCCCACAAAAGAAATTGCTTACCATTCATTGGAAAAATATTTACAATTCTTAAAGAACTGATCTTCAGGCACTATAAAATAAATTACCTGGAAGTTTAAGTACAGGGACTTGTCTCTGTGGGAAAGGATGGCAATGCTATATATGGTGAGATCTGTATATTTATCTTACTGTGTGTGTATATGTGTGTGTGTGTGAGAGAGAGAGAGGAAGACAGAGAGTTTGAACCTCTATTATGCACAAAGTTATTTTTAATTTGATGTGTGGGTGATTGTTGGGTGGTATGCTGCAGTTCTCTTAGCCCCACTATTTCCAAACATATCAGGAAACTAAATCAACTTATTAATTCAGGAGAAGTCATAAATAGGTTTGAGAATTAGCCTCTGAATTCCGAAACACTGTCTTCTCTTTTGGAGAGCATCCTAGTTTGCTCAGGTTGCTGTAACAATATACCACAGACTAGGTATCTTTCACACTAGAAGTTTTTTCTCACCATTCTGGGTACTAGAAATCTGAGATCAGGGTAGCAGTATGGTTTTGTTCTGATGAGGGTTTTCTTTCTGTCAAGTTAAAGATGTCTTCTCACTGTGTCTTTACTTGGTAGAAAGAATGCTGTCTGGTATCTCTTCTTATAAGGGCACTAATCTCAACCTGAGGACCCCACCCTTATACGTTTTTTAAAATTCTAATTAACTCCTAAAGGTGCCAACTCCAAATACCATCACATTAAGGGGTTAGAACTTCACATGAATATGGAGCTGGTGACAGGAGCGGAGATGAGTTGCACAATTCAGTCCATAGGAGATAAAAATGTTATAGGAAGTGGCTGGTATTAAGGAGGAGCAACAGTTATTTCCCAACAGTCAGTTGTTCCTTTCCCAACAATTGTCCATGTTTAAGAAAATATTTCTCTTTGGTGGAAAAATTACTTGCTTTCCAGAAATAAATGTGAGAAGATTTAGTTTAATAACATATAGTGACTAAGCCGTGCGTGGTGGCGCAAGCCTGTAATCCCAGCACTTAGGGAGGCTGAGACAGGAGAATCGCGAGTTCAAAGCCAGCCTCAGCAATGGTGAGGCACTAAGCAACTCAGTGAGACCCTGTCTCTACATAAAACACAAAATAGGGCTGGGGGATGTGGCTCAGTGGTTGAGTGCCCCTGAGTTCAATCTCCAGTACCACCCCCCCCAAAAAAAAAATATATATATATATAGTGACTATATAGGGAACTGTGACTGTGCAGTTCTTAAGCATTTTAGAAAATGTCATGTCTAATGTCAATGTCTACTCTGTCTTAGCACTGTGCCTCTGGGAGCAGATCAGATTCTTCTTCGAGGTGCTCAGTTGAGAAATACTCAGTGGGTTCATGGAATAGTTGTCTACACTGGACATGACACCAAGCTGATGCAGGTGAGTTTTTATCTGTGAAATACCTGGGGCCTGAGTCTTTTGGAAATACATTATTTGTAGCTCTCAGTGCAGTACCCCAAACAGAGCAGACCATCTGTCCCAGATTCCTGAACCCCACCCCACATATCCAGAATCTGGTACTCCAGTGAGTGGGCCTTGAAATCCCCTCCCCATGAGAAGGTCTGTGTACACAGGAACACTGGAAATTTCACCACAGATTACCTGGTACATGAATGATTACACTGTTGATCTGTTGGCAGCATTTTCTAACTATTGATGATCATTTAAGTTTTCGGTAAAAGTGAGTGCTGTGCATTAAAGTATGTGTCTTCTAGTTTTATTTTACTGCAATGATTGTACTTTAAAATTTATTTTTTTATATAATTTAAAAGTGTGAATTGAATTGCCATTTTTTCATAGCATTTTTATGTAAGGCTATTTTTGCCATCAGCTTTTATCCTAGCACTTACGTTTACACATGCTTGCAAATGCTTCTTCTCTGCATCGTGATACCATCTGGGTTCAGTAGTTCCCTGGGTGTGGGAAACTCACTTTTAAATGCCAAGTGAAAATATAGTATTAAAGGCTAATGTCTCTGTACCTTGTATAGGCACAAAGATGTTATTAACAGGCAAGTGGAATTAATTCTTCTATCCTTAGCCATTCTGTAAATCTTCGTTTTATATTGGTTATGATAGATTTAATTTTCTGTCCTATGAATTCCTTGATTAGTGCAGATCTAGCATAAATAATTTGAAAGGAAACTTTCCTTTGTTATCTTCTGTAATCAGGGTTACCTGCACTGCTGCTATGCTCAGTAAAACAATTACCAAATGCCACCAGAAATTTGAAGATGAGAGATTCTTCAAATATTGCCTTCATAGTTGAGAGTTTCTCGGTGTCTGCTTGTAGGTGCATGGGCCTTGTTGTCTTCTCTCTTGAGCAGAGACACTAACTAGATGTTTCTAGAGTACTTTGCTTAAACAGCCAAGTTCATCTCCCCTGCCACAACGTCCGTGAAAGAAATATTATTTCATTCTCTTCTTCTTTCTTGCTCTTTTACTTCGTAGAACCCAGCTTTGGATGGTATAGTAGCCTTGAGGAAAAGAGATGCCTAACCATTGACACCTCTTCCACCTGGCATGGGCTTTGCCTAGTTTTCACATACACACATCTCTAGATACTGACTTGTGACTCATTTTGTCATCCTCATCAAATGCCAAGTACACCTCACTCAACGGTGTACGTTTTTTTTTTTCTATTCGTCTTCTTTCTTTTTACAGAATTCGACGAGTCCACCACTAAAGCTCTCCAATGTGGAACGGATTACAAATGTACAAATATTGATTTTGTTTTGTATCTTAATTGCCATGTCTCTTATCTGTTCCGTGGGCTCAGCCATTTGGAATCGAAGGCACTCTGGAAAAGACTGGTATCTCAATCTAAACTGTAAGCAATGACATCCTGACTGCACTTTTTTTTTCTTTCATTAAGATGTGATTGTTTCACAGTTGATCTTGATTTGTTTTATGGAATTTCCAGTTTCTAAAAGGAAGACCTTATTGTCAAGATAATTTGACATTTAATATTTATTTTATCAATATGGTTTCCAATAAAAGTACATAAAATTTTAGTATCTCTAAATTTCAGAATTTTTCAAAACACAGTGAGCATTCCACAGTAGTAGAAAATCTTTAGTAAATATAGCACTTAACATGATATTCATAAGTAAAAGTGTAATTCTTTAAAAATAGTTAACTATCTGATACAGAAAGTAGATTGTGTGTGTGTGTGTGTTTTCTTGCATGCATGCATGTGTATTTGTTTTCTTATAAAGTAGTTTACATGCCTTAAAAATGTTTGAATTGAATGCACTTGCATTTGAACTCGGTAATACAGGGAGTCCTACTTTAATGCTCACCTTGACTGAGGGAAAATGCCATTAGATTCCCTGTGGAGCATGCCTCCTTTTGCGCTTGTGGTATTAATGTGCCACCCCTGGGTGTTTCTAGGAAGTGAATTTGCATTTCCATTTGATAAATACTTAATTTCCAAGTATGAAAACAAATTCTAGTGAAGTCTTATTGCAAAAAAACTGATTTTTAAAGTCTGCTTTTAATTACATTAATTTAACTTTGCAGCTATTCCAAGTTGTTTTTATACTCTCTAGTTTATTATTTTAACATGAAAAGTATTAACTGTTACCATCCATTTGTTTATTCATATTCTTTGCAATTTGTCTGGCATACTTGTTTTATTTTCCTTACTGAGAAGGAAGAAGCCGGGCATAGTGACCCACGCCTATAATCCCAGTGGCTCAGAAGGCTGAGGCAGGAGGATCACAAGTTCAAAGCCAGCCTCAGCAACTTAAAAAGGCCCCAAGTAACTCAACAAGACCCTGTCTCAAAAAATTTTAAAAAAGAGCTGAGACTATGTGGTAAAGTGCTTCAGTCCTTAGTACCAAAAGAGAGAGAGAGAGAGGCGGATAGAAGGAAGAGTATAATTTATCTATGAATGAATAATACTCCTACAGTTGGAATTGTTTTTGCTGCTACTGTTTTGTTGCTTGCTTGCTTTTTAAAGCATGCTTTAGATTGAAAGTGCTTTTAAGAATTCATATGAAGTCATTCTCTGCAATGGAAATTTTACATTTATAAACCTTCTGTCATATCTTTACTGACTCGGGACTTGTGAAACAAAATTTTCAGTACTTGGTAGTTCTTTTACATTTTAGTACCACTATGCAGCTCTTAAGCAGCTCTTAATAGAATTAACAACATATCAAACACAAGTGCAGTTCTCCCTCATTTTCCATGAGCAGTTGGTTCCAGGACAGACCAAGGATGCCAAAATCCACAGATGCTCAAGTCTCTTACATAGAATGGCATAGACTGCATGAACCTAGGCACATTCTCCCATATACTTTTTTAATCTCTGCATTACTTATAATACATAATACAATGTATATGCTATGCAAATAATTGTTATACTGTATTGTTTAGGGAATAATGACAAGGAAAACTGTGCACATGTTTGATACAGTTTGTTTTATTTTTAACCTGTGAATGGTTGAATGCAGAGCCTTCAGATATGGAAGACCAACTACAGTGTAATTCCACCTTGAAGGATGTATTTGAGAATTGGGACATGTTATTAGCAAAATTTTCTTCCCAAATTGTCCACATAGGCTGTATAATATGGAACATTCTTATTATGCTAAATTTTTATCAATACAAATAAAATAAAACTGTAAATTATTCTCACCTCTCCCAACAGATGGTGGTGCTAATAATTTTGGACTGAATTTCTTGACATTCATCATCCTTTTCAACAACCTCATTCCAATCAGCTTGTTGGTTACATTAGAGGTGGTGAAATTCACCCAGGCATACTTCATAAACTGGGTAAATATGAGTTATTATTATAAAATAACAATACATTTTGTTTTCTTATGCTAAGGTCTTTTGATCTCTCAGGGGGAAAGAAAATCTTCATTATACATACCTTTTATTGACTATAAGATGTTATTTTTGTGTGTGTATGTATTTTTTATTCTAATCAATTATACATGACAGCAGAATGCTCTTCAATTCATTGTGCACAAATGGAGCACAATTTTTCACATCTCTGTACACAAAGTAGGGTCACACCATTCGTGCAGTCATACATGTACATAGGGTAATGGTGACCATCTCATTCCATCATCTTTCCTCTCACCATGCCCCTTCCCTCCCCTCCTCCACCTTTGGTTAATTCACAGTTTCTCTACTCATCCCATCCCCCACCTTTATGGATTAGCATCCACTTACCAGAAAAAACATTCGGCCTTTGGTTTTTTGGGATTGGCTTACTTTGCTTAGCATGATATTCTCTACCTGCAAATGCCATATTTTTATTCTTTCTTATTGATGAGTAATATTCCATTGTGTATACATACCACCGTTTCTTTATCTAACCATCTATTTAAGGACATCTAGGTTGGTTCTACAGTTTGACTATTGTGAATTGTGCTGCAGTAAACATTGATGTGGCTGCCTCACTGTAATATGCTGTTTTTAAGTCCTTTGGGTATAGACCAAGGAGTGAGATAGCTGGGTCAAATGGTGGTTCCATTCCAAGTTTGCTAAGGAAACTCCATACTGCCTTCCAGATTGGTTGCACCAATTTGCAGTCCCACCAGCAGTGTATGAGTGTGGCTTTTCCTCACATCCTCACCAACTCTTATTGTGGCTTGTATACTTGATAACTGCCATTCTGACTAGAGTGAGATGAAATTTTAGAGTAGTTTTGATTTGCATTTCTCTAATTGCTAGAGATGTTGAACATTTTTTCATATAATTGTTGATCGATTGTATTTCTTCTTCTGAGAAGTGTCTGTTCAATTCCTTAGCCCATTTATTGATTGAGTTGTTTTTGGTGTTGTTTTTTGAGTTCTTTATGTATCCTGTTGATCAGTGTTTTATCTGATGTGTGTGTGGCAAAAATTTGCTCCTAAAATATAGGCTCTCTCTTCACCTCATTGTTTCTTTGGCTGAAAAGTTTTTAGTTTGAATCCATCCCATTTATTAATTCTTGATTTTATTTCTTGCACTTTAGGAGTTTTGCTAAGGAAGTCGGGACCTAATCCAACATGATAAAGATTTGGGCCTACTTTTTCTTCTATTAGGCATAGGATCTCTGGTCTAATCCCTAGGTCCTTGATCCACTTTGAATTGAGTTTTGTGCATGGTGAGAGATAGAGGTTTAGTTTCATTTTGCTGCATATGGATTTCCAGTTTTCCCAGCACCACTTGTTAAAGAGGCTATCTTTTCTCCAGTGTATGTTTTTGTTGCCTAGTATGAGATAACTGTATTTATGTGGGTTTGTCTGTCTGTCTTTAATTCTGTACCTTTGGTCTGCATGTCTATTTTGGTGCCAATACTATGCCATTTATGTTACTATAGCTTTGTAGTATAGTCTAAGATCTGGTATCGTGATACCTCCTGCTTCATTCTTCTTGCTAAGGATTGCTTTGGCTATTATGGGTTTTTTATTTTTCCAAACAAATTCCATGATTGCTTTTTCTATTTCTGTAAGGAATGACATTGGGATTTTAATTGGAATTGCATTGAATCTGTATAGTGTTTTGGGTAGTATGGCCATTTGGACAATATTAATTCTGCCTATTCAGGAGCATGGGAGATCTTTCCATCTTCTGAAGTCTTCTTCAATTTTACAAGATATTTTTTAGCCTAATATAATTTCAACAACATCCCCTCTTCTCAGAAGCATGCATGTTTATAAACTAGGCATCCTGAGAAAAATGGTTCTCTAATTCAGAAAACCTATTTTTGGATACTTAGTGGTTATAGAGGAAGACCATGCGATTGGAATTAATAAATACCTGGACTATCATTCTAGTGTCATAATTTGCTACATATTCAAACTTCGCCTAGTCCCTTGACTTCTTTCAAGTTTATGTTCTTGAACACTAACATAAGAATGATAAAATAGGCTTTACTTACATCTCACGGTGACTGTATAGATCCAAGGAATCTCTTGATCTAGCAAAGAGCTTCATAAACAATCAAGCACTCTACAAATAATACAGAGTTTGCTACTGGTAACATCCAGATCATGTCATGTTTATTCACCTTTACAGTTTATTTTTCCACACTGTAAATAATCTCAGCGTGAATTTTTATTCTTAATTTCTTTTATAAATTTTTATAATTATTGATAAAATGTATTAGACATCTGTTTCCTAAAAAATTTAATAAAATGTTATCATACTTTCAGGTTTAGTTTATCAAAGTTTAAATTAATCAATTTATGTAAATTAAACAAACCTTAAGGCCTCATCTGCAAGGAAGTTTGACTTTTATTTTGGAGAAATTGTGCTGTTATTTTTGTTTCTTAAATCATTTAAAGTCTTTCTATATTGACAATATTAGGATTTTGAAAAATACAGCCTATGATATTATTGCAACTGCTCACTGTCTTCTGATGGTAATTGTCAGTCTCTTCATTACTTGGTTAGAGAGACATGTCATGCAGACATCTGAAATGAGCTGCAGACATAGCTGTCCTCATACAGGGATTACATTGCTGAAGAATTCTGTAATGTGTCCAAAATATAATTAAAACTTACTGAGGAGTTCCCATTCAGGTATAATAAGGTAACTCACTACGAAGATCAAGTAACTAGTCTGTCAATTTGTTATATTTTATTTGGACTTTCAAAAATAATATTGGCTTCAAAGAATCATATAAATTTGGTGTTGGAGGAACACAATAGGCTTAGGCTTTTAAATCGTGTTTCTTATATACAGATATTCTGTAATATCCCTGATGGACGGAATGCTGGAGATGGAAGACTCGTTTTCCAGTCTTCCCCTACAAGGCAGCTTCTTCCTTGTGTAGAAATGAGATTCGTAATTATCTCCCTTTGATTCTGGTTCTGCCTGATGAATCTGTTATGAAAACATTTGATTTTATTTCTGAATGGTAGCCTTCTAAGATATTTGAACTCAGCTTTCCTTCCTGTTCTTCTACCATATCGTTTTCTCCCTAACTAAACGTCCCCATCTCCTTTGACTGCTCTTTGTTTCATGCAGTTTCCAGATTACTTTCCATTCTGACCACTCTTCCCTCTTCTCTAAACATAGCGTGGTTTGTTAATGTCTCTCTTAAAACATGGCACATAAAACTGAACAGCCTGTTCCAGAAGTGATGCTGACCAGTTCAGAACACAGGCATGAGAGATCTGTTTTGATTTAGAGTCTGGCCTTTCATTTGATGTGTGAAACCAGTAAACCACAACCCTGACTTACTGACAAACTTTTCTACTATAGAAAATATTAATTTTGTTGGCTATTAGAGTCAAACCTCATGACTTCTAGGCCCAACGCAAGAACAGATAAGTATATGTATATATTTTTGTTTGGCTTTTGAGAGGTGTATTTGTTTGGCTTTCAAGTATGCCAGGTAAGAAACTTGACCCAAAAGGTACAACCAGGTAGAATCTCTTGGATAATTTTCCTAGTGGTTTGACAGCCTAATTATTTGAGCAATCTTTAGTTGCCCTTTCCTAACTCATGTCATTAAGCATTGTGTCAGACACTCCCGGGAATACTTTACATGTGTTATCTTATTTAGTCTTTATAATAGGTCACCTTTATTAAAAATGGCCAAATGACAGCAAACCTAGATTGCCTGATTCCAGAGACATACTCTTAACTACTGTGCAGCTCTGCCCTAATGTCACCAGTTTTTGATCCCAATGTCCTTTTTCCTTCTTAGAATCACAGAATCAATAAATGGACCAAGCCCCAATTGAGCCATGAAGGAAGGATTATCTTTGGCAAAGAATAGAGAAGCAGAGAGAAATGCTCACAGATCAGTTTCTAGATCTGTTTGGGGCTGGGAGGTTAGAGATGTGGGGTAAAGAGAAATTAAGGATAAAATAAATTGGGGATATGCTAATAAAGGGCATGAGTATCCATGGATTTTTTTTCTGGGAACAAGTAGAGATTTTCTGAGCATTCGAGTGCCACCATTTTTCACTCCTTTTATGTTTCTTTCTGGTCACTATCGTGGTAACTGTCAACTGCCATGGCACTGGGGGTGTATCATTTAGCATGCAGATAGGATTACAGTGAAGTTAGAGGTTGTCAGGTGGTCACTCTGGTAGCTACCTCATTAGATCCAGCTGGTTTTCATTAGCCCACCTGAAGATGGACTTCTGGTCTACAAGGCATTCTGTCTTCAAAGATAAGCAAGATTAGGGAAGAAAATCAGCGAGGTCATGTAGACAGTGCAAGATTAGGATGGGGTAACACTAACTATGAAATATAATAGTTTATGCTGAATACTCTTCAAAAACATTAAATGAAATGGTATAGAAATAACAAGGAATTAAAAAGTGTGCCTATAGCTCACCAGTGACTTATTAAAGAATAAAGATACTATTAGACAAAGTTCATCTTCTCACTGCACAAAAGCCAATATTGAGGTAATAAGGGTTGGTGGGAAAGAAATCAGGTTTATTCAAGGGTAGATACCCTGAGAAAATGGGGGATCTCATCACAAATACCCCCCCCCAAAAGAACCTCTTAGACTTCTTGGGTAACTCTTACTTAGGGGTTAGGGAACATCTACTTTGGTAGGTAAAAGGCTCATATAGGGAGGAGAGGAGATGCATGGACAAGGGTCTTTGTCATCCAGGACAATGTCCTTTTTACTTTGATGAGAAATCACAACTGAACTCAACCTCTTAGTGCTAGTTCCTATGATTCTTTAGACAGACATCTTACTTTTATGCAAGTTAAACCCCACAGTAATTTACATGTTTGTGTTAGTCTATGCTCAGGACTAAAGAAAAAAGAGGGGCCTAACACATTCTGATGTTATCCAAAGGTCTTCGGATGTTCTAGGTTCTGTAAATCGGAAGAAAGATTATTTAGCTGTCACATCTTCATCATGTTGGCGTGGCTTTCCTAGGGAATTCAGAATGCAAAAGGAGAGGAAGCAGCTCTGCAAAGGACAACTCCTAAAGGAGTTGTCACTGTCATAATACTGCTTTTTAAATTTTAACCCAATTCCTTCTTACCAGTTGTATTCAGTTACCTCTTTATTTTTTAAAGGATCTCGACATGCACTATGAACCCACAGACACCGCTGCTATGGCTCGAACATCTAATCTGAATGAGGAACTGGGCCAGGTAGGTGTTGAATCAAGCCAGATATGGTATGATTTCTGTCTTATGTGACACCTGCAGATGAAGAAACAACTCCTGATTTTCCAATATTTAAATAATCTGCATAAGTCCA
>CM053408.1:89701672-89714635 GCA_028644305.1 Xerus rutilus
TTGGTACTGGGGATTGAACTCAGGGGCACTCTACCACTGAGCCACATCCCCAGCCCTATTTTGTGTTTTATGTAGAGACAGGGTCTCACTGAGTTGCTTAGCGCCTCGCCATTGCTGAGGCTGGCTTTGAACTCGCGATTCTCCTGTCTCAGCCTCCCTAAGTGCTGGGATTACAGGCTTGAGCCACCGCGCCCGGCTTGCATAAGTCCATTTTTAGTACATGTCTAACCATCTTCATTTTTAGTCAGTGAAGTTTTCAACACTATTCAAAGCAGATTCTGTGTTCATGGTAAGGTACTGCACAAACCTAGGCATGTCCCTCGGTTTGTGGTCTGATGAGTACAGAAATGTTAGAATTGTAATAGCAATAGAATTGTTCATAGCTGTCAACTAGAAAGAAAGGAAAAGCTCAAGTTGTACGAGTCTAGTCAAATAGGAATTTTATGTTTATAATTCATAAGACACATGTGCAGTCATATGATACACAGCTTAATAGTAGAGATGTGTTCTGAGAAACACATTGTTAGCTGATTTTTATCATTGTGCAAACAACACAGAATGTACTTATGCACTGATGGCTGTGTCTTACTAGGCAATATTAATCGGGTGGTATCACCATCATATTTGCAGTTCCTTGGTGACTAAAAGACCTTATGGCACACAACTGATGTGTGTATCTGTCAGTCCACTCATGTAAGCTAGCTGCTTTCATATATCATTGCCACTTCCCCAATCTTAGTATTTAAATAGCAGGCAGGACAGAATTTTCCTTTTTCTTACCAGTTCAGGTGATGTATGAAATTAATTGCATAAGCTATCACAAATTCTACAGTTGCTTGTTATACTGAGAAATGATGACAGACATCCCAGTATCTGTAACTGTTAAGTAACAGTAGGAATGCTCTCTAATGGAAATTCAGAACATACTAAGGCATATTTCTCTATACCTATAGTATTTTGAATATTTATATAGTCTTTAATACCAACATATGAAATAATTTATTGCTAAAATATTTTTTAAAAGTTGAATATGCTGGTGTATATACAAGAAGTAGTCAAGTAATAACATTCATTGTACCCCTACAATGTAACAAAGTTGATTAAAAAGTATAATTTAAGGGGATTTTCCCCCTAAAACATTTGAAACATTAATGAGAAATTTTAAACTTTTTTTTAGGTTAAATACATATTTTCTGACAAAACTGGTACTCTGACATGCAATGTAATGCAGTTTAAGAAGTGCACTATAGCAGGAGTTGCTTATGGGTGAGTTTTTTCCCTTTAATTAGACTGTGATATGCACATTTAATTAATACTAACAGTTTCGTACTCCTGGGAATTTTTTTTTTAACCTAGAAAGCAGCTGTTTTAATTTCAGGACACACATATGGTTTGGTATTGTTTTCATTGAAGATGACATGAGGTGAGTCTTTGCCCAGTAGGTTTTTCAGTGTTTAGGGTTGTAAAAGGGTCTCCATCTAGCCTTGGTAATAAGGAGTAACTATGTTTCCTTTTGCACAGGTGAAGTGAGAGTGCAGCTTGGATGTGGTGAGACAGTGTAGTCAGGATTTGGCCAGTTTTCAAGTTAAAAACGTGTTGTTTCTCTTTCAGTTATGATTGGTTTTTCTTTTATCATCTTGCCTCTTAGCACTTATAGAGCAATCTGGAATTCTAGCAATCTAGAATTCGGATGATGGGAAGGAGGTAGGGATGTGAAACACATTTTTTTTTTGGTTTGTTTTATCTTTTTTGTGGTACTGGGGATTGTACCCAGTGGCTACATCCCCAGACCTTTTTATTTTAAGATAGGGTCTTTCTAGGTTGCAAGGTTTGCCTGGAACTTGCAATCCTCCTGCCTCAGCCTTCTAAGCCACTGGATGTGAAATTCTTTTTAATCCAGAAGATAATTAACATCAATGAAAGTTTTTTATCAGGCTGATAATCTTCTTTAGAACATGCTTATTGGGCACCCATTTATTGGTATTTTACTTCTAGGTATACTTGCCTAAACTGTTTAAAGTCTTCTCTTAGAAGTACTTGTAGACCAATATGAGAAGATTAAATTCTACATTTCCTGAAAAAAACACAATCAAAAATTGAAACACTCTACTGGTTGGTTGATATTGGTCTGTTATCAAATTTTACAACTATCCTTACCCACAGTGAGGCTGGTAAATAATGATCTCTTAACCATACAAATGGATGCTTGCTTTTGAGTTTTCTGGTTCATACTCACTCTTATTCACATTTTATCTCTGAGCAGTAAGCCAATATAAAAAGAGCTGAATTTTTTTTAAAAAAAAATTTTTTGAACTAAATTTTGAGTTTTGATTAAAATTACGAGTGTTTCATGAAAAATTCTAAGGATGCATGGTTATTCCTATATTCAGGGTCTACAAAGAGGAATAGATGGAGGCAGACATGTTTGTTCTTTGGGACAGGAAACAGTAAAAAGTCAATCTGTGTGTATAAATTAAATTAAAAGGAGTTGATTGAAAGGCTTCTTCACACTGTGAAGGCAGGCTTGTGGTCTGAGAAGCATACTTGCTGTTTCCAGGACTGGATGCTGCGTCTTTCCTCTTTACCTGAAGATTCCCTCATCCCCTTAGATCTAAGAAGCTTGCCTAGCTGCCTTCCTCCGGTTGCTCCTGGAACAGGAGAGTTGCAGCTGTACTTTTTGGCATCTTGTACTTACACATTGTACCCACAGTTATCCCCAAGAGCAGAAGCAAAGGCCTAATGTGATTCTAGCGTTTGTCATGTTATACGTTTGCTGTCAGATTTATGCCACTGTCAGTTTTTACACAGATTCTACACTCATTCATGGATATTATTTCCACAATGAACCTGTTCATTGGACTTCGTCCAATTTCCAGTTGAATAGGCAAGTTCTAAAACTTTCTAATTATCGATTGTGAAATTATCAGAACAGAAAGTTAAAATGAGATCTAGTCCTTCTTCTGCATTTTATACAGGTTTTTCTCATTCTTAGGACAAGTCTTAAATACCTGTAGGTGACAGTTCTCGAGAGCAGTGCTCTTCATGTATCATTTGGTATCATCATTAACAACTGAGAGGACAAGGGTGGGTTTGATCAAAGTGTTGTCACATGTAGTTGAAGTTGCCAGTGAAACAAAGTATCTCTTGGGAAAGTGGCATTTCTTAATGATGAGGTGCAAACATAGGCATGGGTTCTAGCATTATCTAGTTCATCCTGTGACCCTGGAAAGTTCCTTTTCAGGTAATCCTGATGCTTAAACTTAAATGAGGCAGGAGATCACACCATCTCTAATGTCCTTTTCCAGATATGAAGTTCTAACATGTTTAGAAATAAACACACAGCACTTCTTTGTTTGCAAAGTTTAACTGTCCAAAAAGATGTGTACACAGTTGCTAGCAATGATTATTTTGTAAAGAGCAATGTTCCCTCTTTGAATGTTGTATCATGTTTTCAAGAATACCAGAAGCCATGTTGATTAAAACTGGCTAAACTACTTGCAAAATTAATGTATTATCTGTGCATTTGCTTTAGGCATCCTTAACTCCAACTGAGTTTCTAATAAAGATCCCTACCCATACATCCTGGTGGACAGTTGGATTGTCAGCATTGTAAGAGCTGTGGCTATCTGAAGGCACTGAGGAAACCATGACTTCTGATTGAGCACATGTACATCAGGAAACATAGCTCTGTTGCCTGATTCTAGCCAGTCTCTGTGGTTGTAGGACGGGGAGAGTAATTGCTGTCAACCACCTTACTGTGGGATTTTCTCTGAGCTCTCTTGGGTTATAGGAACCTAAACAGGTTCCCGTTTGCCCTGTAATAGTATTTAATAGTATTTAATATGGGAAACTATTAGACACATGTACTTGTAGCCACAGCAGAAGAAAGCAAGGCGTTTATCCCCCCAGGAGATGTTAATACAAACTTTCAAACACCAGCCTCTGCCTTTGGAGTTACAAGTTTATAGCTCATCCTTCTTCAGCATATCTAAGCAGAAAGAGAATGCTGTTTTATCCTAGATAGAGTCAAAGGTAAGTCCTGCTATATTTTATAGCTAAAAGGATAAGATATGAAATCTTCAGCTAATTCTGAGCATGTCATAATTTTATAAAAAGAAAATATTAATGCTTTAAGTAATGCTTTAGAATTTAATTTTAGTAAATTTTCTCTCATTTTGCTTAGTCTTTGCACCAAAGTTTACCCTTTTAGATTCGTGATGGGCAACAGAATAAAAAGAATTGTACACAGTTGCTAGCAATGATTATTTTGTAAAGATAAACTTTGTGTTAGGGATGCCTCTGTTTAAACTTACTAGATTATTCCATTAGATCTTTTTTATGGGACAGTTACAGTATGATAGTTCATTCCTAGGTATTAGCACATTTGTATCATTAAAATACTTTATTCTGATTATGAATATGTACGACTAACTTTGCCTTGGTTTCAGCAAACATTTAAACTGCTAAGTTTAAACATTTCTTACTGAATCTTGAATGCATTATATAAAATCAGTAAATTTTGTGGTGAAGAGGCAAATTGGCTACACAGTTACAGAATACCTTTGTACACCTGCTCAGCTAACCATAAATCATCATATTCTGCTTTCTATACTAACTGCCATTCTTTCAGACTCAACTAAAAGTACATTCCCCTAACATTTTGGAGATCCATCTTTCAGCACTTTCCTTATGGTTTTATGCTCCCAGCCGTTCTGTGATTATTTTTCCTTTTTCTGTCCCTCCTGTTGCTTTCTGAAGCCATGTCCCTGAACCTGAGGATTATGGGTGCTCTCCTGATGAATGGTAAGCTGTGTGGACCTTGCTGTCTCATTCATCTCTTTTAAACGGTTTGCGTTCTGTTGTTTTGTTAGACCCATTTCACCACACTGCTCATCTAGGTTGGGTGAAAATGCTATGAAGTGCTAAGTGAAGTAAGCCAATCCCAAAAAACCAAATGCTGAATGTTCTCTCTGATAAGTGGATGCTGATCCATAATGGAGGAGAGGACTCGAGAAGAATGGAGGAACTTTGGTCAAAGGGGAGGATGGGGGCGGGGGCAAGAGGGCAGTAAAGATGGTGGAATGAGATGGACATCACAGCCCTAGCTTCATGTATGATATGACTACATATATGATGTGATTCTACATCACATACAACCAGAGAAATGAAAAGTTGTGCTCCATCTGCGTACAATGAATCAAAATGCATTCTGCTATCATGTATCCCTAAGTAGAACAAATAAATTTAAAAACTGCCAAAATAAATTAAGGCCTATAAAATCAGTATTATATACAGTCATTAAATCACATTCTATAGAATATTCAGGGACATGAGGAAGTTTCATTTTGGGCTAAAAATAAAGAGATTATATAAAAAATGAAGACATTAATCTCATTATAAACGTCAATGTTATTTCTTTGAGAATCTCATATAGGGATCTTTACATTAGGGTTTAAACACTACTGATTTTTTGGCTGTGTATTCTTATTACTAGACTTAACTCCAGATGAAATTTGGTCATGGTTGTATCTTAGAAGCCAAGTTTAGGGAGCTGGGTCAGCACTCTGAAGCTAAAAAGGAAGCTAAAGGACGATCTTGCTTAAATTCTCTTGGGCTTTGTGTTTGTTTCTTTCTTTCTTTTACCTTTAAAATGTGTATCAGATCTTTGCATTGGCATCTAAGATCATCTTGATCTTATTTATTTGTAAGTTTTCCATAATCACAAAATAAGATTTGTAGAGAGTAAAAATCAAAAAAAAGAGAAAATGCTATGAAGGTTATCTCTTAATCTATCACATAGCCTGCATCTTCTATTGAATAACCTTTATTATAAGCATTTGATAAACATTTAGCTTAAAGGTTAGGCTTGCTAGAGTTTACATTATTTATCTACAATATAGTCTTTTTTAGTGATCGATCCACAGTCCCTGGGCTGTGAAGTATTATTTCAACTACAGTTCATCAAGCTTTCTTGGGTTTTTAGCTTAACACTGCCCCCTTCTGGCAATATGTATGCAGAATTGCAAAAAAGCTGCTGAAACACTCAGGCAGTGAACTTTACTTTTTATATTTTCCATTATTTTAACATGTCCAAGAGCTAGAAAAATGAACATTTTTAAATGGAATGTCTGGAACAAGAATTGAAAGACTGATACCCTGGATTAGAGTTAACCGCAATATAATTAATTTTAGACTTATTAAAGACAGCATTGAGGATTTTTTTGGTTCTCTCCTTTTACTTTAAAACTCCCATGCATTTATATTTTCATCTAGGATAGTATACATTTTTTATTTCTATAATTCATCATGACATGGAAGCAAATAGCATTTGAGAAAATAGGTACCTTTAATGCTGGGGCCTTACTAAGGCTTTATAAATGGTTATGTTTTAATTTTCAGATTATACTTATATTTTGTGAGTAATCCATGCATCCAATATGCATTGAAGTCCAAAAATATTAACATTTTTAATGTATAATTTATTTCAGTAAAGTGGAAATTCAATTTTTAAAATTTCAGTAAACTTCACGATACCTGGGCTTAATGACAGAAGCAGCTGTTTGATTCATGTGACAGCTGATGAGTCATCACATGCTTATGGCCTAGTGTCATAGTGGCTTAGTGTAGTGACACCTACACACAACTAAATTTTCAGTACTTTTTAATATGTACTACTATTTGTGAATAATCCAACTTAAATGTTACATTCAAACTTGAGATATTAATGGTATTTTTAAAATAAACACTAGGGAAGGAGACTTTTGCCACCTTTATAATAAAGTAAAGCTTTATTTTATATGTTTGGATTCCCCATCTGTAAAATAATTACCCATAGACCTGTATAAATGAAGAAACAAGTATTTCTTGAGTTTCCATGTCCTGGGCCATGTGTTTGGATTCTGACCACCCAGGTTCAGATCCTGATTCTATTGGTGCCCTTAAACAAGTTACTTCACTCTGTCTTAGTATCCTCATTTGGAAAAATATGCTGCTAATAGTTTTGAGGATTAAATGAGTTTATTTTTAAAATGCTTAGAATGGTGTTTGGATGCTGTAAGCCCACACTGTGTTAGCTTAGGTGTCTGCCACTTAATGCTCTTGACATATTTGACATGGCCCTTTTAAAGTTGATAAAATTTAGGCAGGGAACCTGGTAAGTGATTTGCCACCCAAGAATACATCCAGAAACCTTGGGAGCCAGAGTTAAAACCTGGCTTAGATTGGTTACAAAGTATGTTCTAGTTACATTATAGCCTATAGATTTGTAAGGACTTCAAAGACTATCTGCTTTTAGAGCACAAGATAGCCTTGCAACTTCAGTCATTTTTTCCCATCTGTTTCATTCAGTTTTTTTCAACCTGAAATTTATTTCAGTAAATATATTGTGTTTTTAAGCAAGAGCAAGTAGAGCAGGTAAAATCTAATTGAACAAAAAAACTTAGCACTGTGATGCACAACCTTGCACATTTCATATTGCCAAGGAAATCAAGATCAAGTCTGATTCTGACTAAATCCTATGCTCCAGGTATCCAACTGCTTCTTCTTGCTGCTGGTCTTTAAGAGTAGAGAGTATACATGACTCTAATAAAAAAACCCAAAAGTGAATTCCAGCTGGTGTTCAGCAGCTTCACCATCCCATATGGATTTCACAGTATTCCATATATAAAACCTATGAACTGTGCTAAGTGAAATAAGCCAGTCCCAAAAAACCAAAGGCTGAACGTTCTCTGTGACATAGTGGATGCTAACACACAATAAAGGGGAGAGAGAATAGAAGTTCATTCGATTAGACAAAGGAGAATAAAGGGAAGGGAGAGGGAGTGGGAATAGGAAAGATAGTAGAATGAATTGGACACAACTTTGCTATGTTCATGTATGAATAAATGACCAGTGCAACTTCACATCATGTGCAGTCACAAGAATGAGATCAAAATTGGAATGGGTTGCACTCCATGCATGTATAATATGTCAAAATACACCCAACTGTCATGTAGATCTAAAAATAACAAAAAAAATTATGTACTGTATGTATTCTGCTAAACTAATATTCACCCAAAAAAGGTCCAGTTAAACACATTCTTAGCATTAAAAAGTATGTAGATTATGTACTAGTCAAGTTTTAAGACAAATCTGTAATATATTAAGACTTTCATACACATTCTATTGACATTAAAGATAATTGGATAATTGAGTGATGACTAGCTCTACTCTCTTAGATACATTAATTTAAATAGTTTACAGAGAGAAAATCATATCCCAACCAATGACTACTTCAAAATTGGTATTATTTTATTATTATTGTCAAGTACCATCAGCTATCATGTAACCAACCTCACAGATTAATTCCTTTCTATTAAAAGGCTACCATTCTCTGAATCGATAGTATCAATATTTTTGAGATTAGAGGGAAACAACCTTTATTTGCAGCATCCATGTACCTGTAAGATATGTTTATTTTCCAAAACTATGTATTTCCACAACCATGTTTCTCCTTTTATAACTTTTATTGTGAAAAATTTTAAGCATAAATAAAGACAGAAAATATGTCCATCACTTTCTTCCATGATGTGCTCCCAAAACCAACTCCACTCCCTCTGTGCCCTCCTCCTACTACTATTTTGAAGCAAATCCTAGATATTATTTTGGTTTTCTTAACTACTTAATATATATAATTGCACATTATTCTTGTGATTTCTTTTAAGTGATTGATAGGGTGAGTCTCCAGATGATCGCCTCTGTGCTGCATCATTTCACTGTGGTTTTTAGCATTATCACAGTATCAGCAGATAGTACTCTTTCTATTCATTTGTTTTCTCACTTCACTCCAGCCTATAATTATGTTTGGAGTGAGTGGTATTTATTCTGCTGAAAAAAACTAGACTCACTAAAACGTTCTGCCAGGTGTGACTATATAATGATGAAATCTAACACATCTAAATTAGCATTAGTCTTCAAAGTAGTCCCCTTGGCAGGTAATTTATTTATTCCAGTGATGCAGCCTTTCACAGAATTTTTTTTTGGAAATCCTCTTTTGTAACTGCCTTCAAAAATACTTTGAGTCACACAGAAAACTGGGACTCATTACTTTGGTCAAAACCAATGTCTAACAAAAACACTATTGAATTGAATCATCTGTTCATGTTCTTGGACTTGACTCAACTCAACTTGTCTCTGAATAACAAACTCATTGCTAAAAATTAAATCTCACAAACAGGAATTTTGGTTTGGAAGAAGTAGTGACATTGAAAAGCACGGGTGCCAACCCTCTGAAGGATAGAGACTCAAACAGCAGTAGCTAAAGTAGGCGGTTGGGGTTTCTGCAGGTTAGAGAAAGGAGCGCCGTCCCCAGGTCCTAGAAGGTGCTTACTGGAGCTAGGCTGTAGTACACCGTGCTCATGACCTTGGAGAACTGCTATCTACCTGACCACAAGCTCCACTGAGCACCATGGAGTCTCTACACTGACCAGGAAATCAGCCCCCCTATAATGGGTTGTGAGCTCATCCAGGAAGCATTCTGCTCTGCCTGCTGTAGATGGACATGATTACCCGGACATGACTACTCAATCCATTATGATGCATGCTATAGCATGTGTCCGTGGCTTGTGTTCACAAGAAGAGACTCCAAGACAGGATGTCATCAGCACATTTCATTGCTATTGACATCTAAGGGGGAGAGAAAAAAAAAACCTGGGTCTTTACTCTGGGATCAAGATTATGTTAATTTAAAAGAACAAATCATAAATGTTAGAAGATGAGGGCTCACAAAGCTGGGTTTCTGCCTCCTTGTGATAACTGTCATAAGGTAATCACACACCTTCAGATGTTAGAGTGTGAGTATAACCAATGCCCTCTCCAGTCCTGGTGGAATGACATGAATGGTGGTCTTCATGAAGAGGTTTATGTCTGGCTCAGCCTGAGCTCATTGCCTGGGCCTGCATTAGTCTCACTGCCTGGTTGCTGGAAATCTCTCTGCCTAGTAGTACCCATTGGTTTCTTTTTTAAAAAAATATTTTTATTAGTTGTTGATGGATCTTTATTTTATTAATTTATTTATATGTAGTGCTGAGAATCAAACCCAGTGCCTCACACATGTTAGGCAAGCACTCCACCACTGAGCCATGACCCCAGCCCCATTGGTTTCTTTGGTTTGGAACAATTAAAGGAGAAATTCAAGAAGTCTGTTTTAAAATCCTACAGCTTTGTACTCAGGTTAACCTGACACACCTGGAAAGGGGGGTGAAAGAGGAAGCATGCTCTCCAAGAGGCAAGGGCACAAGGGGAGGTCCTGCTACCTGACAGTGCACAGGGTCTAGGGGATACTCCATGCCTCTCACCTGTCCTCCTTTACAACCCCCCAAAGATGGCAAAAGAAGCAAGCCTTCCCCACTCTGTGATGAATGCTAATAGGAAATTGGGGGAATGAAGAAAGCTGTGTATATCTGACAGTCCTGTGAATGTCTTGCCAAAGTGGGGGCAGGACACAGTGGAACAGTTGCCAGGAACAGAGTTCCTGAAGTTCCCATCGAGATCTGCTGTGACAGGGCTTGAGACTCTGGGTGCAAGTCACAGACTTGCCCTTGTAATCATCCTTTGCAAAGGTCCCCTGTGTCCAAGGATTGCAAATATCCACCCCAAAGCCTCCCAGGTCTCAGTGCCAGAGTTCATCAATTCATGAAGCCACTCAGTGAGCAGCAGATAATTCTGGAAATAATCACTACAGAGATGAGCAACTGGGACATTTGCTGTGATGTAGTGACCTCAGAGTGACTGGCCAGCCACAAGCCCCTTCCCAGAAGGGGACCTGGAGGGCTGCCCACAGTTCAGCCCTTCCATTGTGTGTACCTTGGCATCAGTGGCCCTGCAGCAGGATTCTGGAAAAAGTTGTTTACTCTGGGTCTCATGAATTTGGAGATGGAATTAAGAGACCACATGTGCCTTCCAGGCTGGCCTGGGACACAGCACACACCTGTCCCAGTGCACACCTGACCACTCCAGGGCCCACCTCAGCAGTAGTCCTGCAAGTGGCTGGATGTAAAAGCAGATGCACATACAACCATAGACGTGGCTTGGTTGCTAGTAGCCTGTCTCTTCACTCCTGTACTCAACTACGTTAAGCCAAGAAAAATGATTTGTAGCACCTTTGTCTCTTTTAGATTGTATGTATGTACATATTTTGCAATGTTTCCCAGTGAGAAAATGGCCTTCATGGCTCCTTATGCTCTGTCCATATTATAAACGAGCACGTTTAAGACAAATTAAAGGAGTGTATGAAAACTCAGAACTTGAATTTTGTCAACCTAAAACTTGGCTAGAGAATTCTAGTTTTTTAAAATATGAAGGTATTCAGGTTGTGTTGAAAGTTGTAGATTTTTTTCTGTGCAATGCAAAGTATAGGCCACCAGCTTCTAGAGGGAGAAGTTTCCTATTATGTACATTTTGTCTGTTTAAATGCAATTCTCTCAACTTGGAACATCTGGAATGTTAAACAATTTGAAGTTTGCCACTGCTTGCTTTTGAAGTGTACAAACACGTGCTCAACCAGCAGGACCCATCCTAGTGGTGTATCTGAACTGCCATGTCTGCTCCTTGCTCATATGCAAGTGCTGAATTTCACTTGAAAAACAGTTACATTCCGTGCATGTGTGGTTATGTCAAATTGAACCCCAATATGATGTAAAACTTTAATGCACTAATAAAAACAAAAAAAAATTCAAACAACAAAAACTCCATTTCTTCACAGTCATACTGCCTGTCTTTATATTGCTGTGTATGGTGTGTATATGTATACATTGAGTGTATGTGGAGGTCATGTGTATAGTTCAGGTGGTTTGTATGGATTTTGTTCTTATTTTTAATTTAAATTTGATTTTTAAGTTCATAACACATTAACATGTTACAAATTCAAAAGGTGTACACATAGCAAAAACTAATACAAGTGAAGTCAAAGCCAAATAACAAACTGGGGGCAAAAATATTTTCCAACTTATATAATAAGAACACCTTTTGAATTTGTAACATGTTAATGTGTTATGAACGGGAAAATTTTTTTCCTTCCCTGTCTCAGAGTCCTCTATTTCTACTTCTAAAGATAAGCAATGTGACTAATTTCAAGTATACCCCTCCAGATTTATTCTATGAATATATATAATTTATTTTTTAAATTTTTTTCTCATGCTTTTACAGAAAGCAAAGCAGACTGAACAGAGTTTTGTACCAGCTTTTTTACTTGACAGTGTATTGAGACTTTTTCATATTCCATAGAGCTTTCTTTTTTTTATCATGTGGATGTGCCAAAAAACTTTAATCTACATTCCTGATAGACCTTTTGGTTATTTTTTATTCTTTGCTATTAAAAATAAGCTGTACTAAGCAAAGTGGCACATGCCTGTAATCCCAGGGCTGAGATGGGGAGATCTCAAGTTTAAGGTCAGTCTTTGCAACTTAGCAAGACCATGTCTCAAAATTAAAAATATATTCATATATATGTATATGCATATATATAGTAAAGAATAAATTTGAACATACAGCATTTTGTAATTATTCCCTGGAACTGGAATTATCAAAGGATTTTGATTTATTTTTTACCCAGTTGTCCTTTTTATAAGTTGTATTACCAATTTACATTCTTACCAATGGTGTAGGCTTTACTGCTTTTGCACAATTGCAGTGGCACAGAGTTGTCAAACTAATTTTTGCTAGATTGATAAATTTAAATTTCATTTCTCTCATGATGAGGTAAGATTGAATGTAAATTTAAAGTCACTTATATTTCCTTCTTTTCCATTCCTCACATATAAAATAATAGTATTCTTTATAACAACTTCATTAATAATCAGGATTTGTTGTCTTGCTCCTTATTCTACTGCAATGTTGATTTTTTAATTGAATGGAGTTATTTCGTGAAAATTTGTTCTTATTGTATCCCACTCCTTGGCTTATACCCTAAAAATTTAAAAACAGCAT
>CM053408.1:89714735-89747925 GCA_028644305.1 Xerus rutilus
GTGGCAGGGGGAGGTGGGAGGAAGGAAAGGGGAATGGGCATAGTAATGATGGTTGTTTGAGATGGTCATTACTACCCCTGGTACATGTATGAAGACTCTAATGGTGTGACTTTATCTGGTTTGCAACCAGAGAAATGGAAAAACTGAGCTCTGGTTATGTACTATGACTTGAAATGCATTTAAATAAAATAACTAAATTAAAAAAAAAAAAGTTGGAAAATTTTTTTGCCCCCGGTTTGTTATTTGGCTTTGACTTCACTTGTATTAGTTTTTGCTATGTGAAAATATTTACTGTTAAACAGTCATGCTTATCTACTTGTTTTCTGAACTATGTATGAAACCTAAGCCTGTCCTACTCCTGAGGGAATTTTGTTGTTGTTGTTGTTGTTGTTGTTTTGGTTTTAAGGTGAAAAGTACAGCTACAACCTTTTGTTTCTTTGTTTTTCCTTTTCCATTTTGGGTTTCATGTTGACATGAATTTTAAATTGTAAAAGTTTTAGAGTCTGCCCTGTCACATGTGAAATATTACTGGTTAGACTATATACATCTTTGTATGAACTGGAAATAATTATTTTCAACATATCATAGCTTTTAAATCAGGCTACAAGAAGTTTCAACTTACATGACATTGTGGATTACATGCTCATTGTTCTTTTTCTGCTCTGTCACTGAGCTACATCCACAGGTTTTTTTGTTTGTTTTTGTTTTTAAAGACAGGATCTGACTAAGTTGCCCAGGATGGCCTTGAACTTGAGATCACCCTGCCTGAGTGTCCCGAATAGCTGGGATCACAGATGTGTGCCACTGCACCCGGCTGTTATTTTTAATGTAGTTCTTATTTTTAGATGACATGAGCTTCCTAATTTTATTGTTTACTTTGTACTAAAAGTGAGCACCTGGTAATATTTCTGAGCACATTTCTGAGAATGTGCCAGATTCCTCCAAACCAAGCTATCTGATCAGAGGCTGAGGTATCTGTGGGTCTTGAAAAGAAAGCCCTTTCTGGGAGAGGAGATCTTATTTAATATCACTCATGGGGGAAGACTTCCTTGGAGAATAGAGGATGTGAGTAAATATTTCCATAGCATACCTAGAATTACTCTGTTATAAATACATTTGAAAGTCATATCAATAATAACAACTGGGATTTATAAAATGAAAGAATTATTGGTGAGATTAATAAGACATATCTTCATATTTATAAAGACCTTTAATCTGGAATTATTTGGAAAGAAAATAAATTTCCTCATGTAAAATGTGACTGTGGATATTACTTGACTTTCCAATTTCTCTGACAAAGTAGGAGAATGTAACTATGAACCATTAACAAGTACATATTAATGGAAACTTCATAGAGCCTCAAATAGTAAACTATTTTTAATAAGTGATAATATCTATAGGAGAAACATGCTAGTTTTTCTATCTACTAGTTGATAAGTCATTCAAAAATTCTTGACTTTTTCCCCCCACCTCCATTTGTAAAACTAAAGCAGTAGAAACAATAATAATAGTAATTGTTCATTTTGCCTCCCAGGGATATTTTGAGAATTCTAAACTAATATGTTAAGAAAGATATTATAATTTTGAGAATTAATAGGCATATAAGTAAAGATGTGTCTTCTTATAAACATTCCAACTTCATTGGTTATTGGAAAAAATGTATTTCATTGGATATACTGTGTATGTTCTATTGTTTCAATTTTTTTCAGTGATTTCAAGTTTCTGGCTTTAAAATGTGAAGGTCTTGATATTTTATACATTGGCATTGATAAAACTCTTTGTAGTCTATAAAAATTATTATTGAAAAGCTTTCTAAATTGTAATTACTTATTACCAAAGACATTAGTTTTTCTTAGTAATTTCTGAAATTTTCTCCTGTGCTCAAAAACTCAGATGTATATATTTTCACTATACATTTCAAATTATACTTTTTTAAAACATTACCATTTAAATTGTTTTTCATTTGAATCTCCATGAGAAAGGTAACATTGACTATTTATTTGGTATGAAGTCCATAATAATATGCCAATACAAAGATAGCCACAACACAAAAAAATTCCACATACTTTTATGATTTGTTTTCCTTATATGTACAGAATAAATGTGAAATGCCCATAAATATTTGTTCAGATATTTGCTAGTGACAGATGTTAATATAATCTGTTAACAGTTTATTGTTCTCATTTTTATGGGGTTTTTTTGGTTTTTTTTTAAATATTTTTTAGTTATACATGGACACAGTGTCTTTATTTTGTTTTACTTATTTTTATGTGGTGCTAAGGATTGAACCCAGTGCCTCACACATGCAAGGCAAGTGCTCTGCCACTGAGCCACAACCTCAGCCCTATATTTTATATAATAGTCATGGAGTGTTGGTCACTACAAATAAAGATTCCTCATATATATAAAATAAAAGAATATTCTTTATAACAACTTCATTAATAATAAGGATTCTAAAAAATGAAAATATTGTGGAAACAGAAGAAATTCTCTTCTGGGGGTTATAGAAGTTTTCTTATGTCTTTAATTTTTAAATTTCGTGTGGCTACAATATAATTTGATTCCAAGAAAATGAACTATGAAGCATTATTTTTCCATTACACTGCAAATGTCTGTCACATTTTAGAGTGCTGGTATATGTTTTATAACATAATCGTGAAATCTGTGATGTCTTATTTAGAAACTCAGGCCAAATTACATTTAATTTTTTAAGGGTTTGTAGGAATAGTAGTTTACTTAAAAAGTAAGTTTCAAATAGATCAGTGGGCTTATGGAAATGAACCAGGTTTGCTTTATTTTTCCCTCTCTTCAGGCAGAGCTCTCAGTTGGGAGATGAAAAAACATTTAATGATTCATCATTGCTGGAAAATCTCCAAAATAATCATGTAAGCAACATAAAACAATTATCTTCTTTCATTAATGCATGAAAACTGAGTGTTTCTCAACTGTCTTGTATGTTTTTGAACTTTTTTGATCATTTTAAATAATTGCCAAAATCTCTTGTTGCAAAATTCTTTTTACATGGCCAGTGTGAATTCTTGGTAATTGAAAATTTAATTTCAGTATTATCATTTGTCAATATTTCTTTAATTTTAAATAATTATGGAACTTTGAGTAGAATAACTATTAACAATTTCAAATGTCTATAGAGGAATTACTCAATATTATAAACTAGTGCCAAATCTACAGTAGGAACTCCAGAGTCCGCCACCCAGTGTGAACATCCTGTTTAAGAAGTTATTGGTGGGGCTGGGGTTGTGGCTCAGTGGTAGAGTGCTTGCCTAATACATGTGAGGCACTGGGTTTGATCCTCAGGACCACATAAAATAATAATTTTATTTTTTAAAATATTTAAAGTTATTGATGCTTATTCAGATTCCATCACATTAACCTGTAGAGACTCCTAGAATTTAAACTTTTCACTGCCTCAGGCTCAGTCATGTGACAGTTGAAACGCTGGCTGTCTAGCACTGGAGTGCTCACATCTGCCCCTGGGTAGGGCCCTAGCAGTGTGTTCATAGGCGTGATTTGTATCTTTTTTTTTTTTCTTAAGTGGGCCTTCAGCAACATATTAATCTCAGGATCCACCAAACCTAGATCTAGACTACCTCTTCCCTCTTGGGTTCTCAATAAATTGTGTTGTCACCTGTCTTGTCATTCTAAAACTGAAGGTTTGCCTTTCCTACCTCCTTTTCTCTCCATGTCCAGATCTCCTGAGTCCTGAAACCCTAATCAGGACTAACACCTAGGGTATATCTGCTTCAGTCCTCTCTCACTCTCATTACCCATCCAGAGTACCAGCATCCCCTGTGCAGGTTACAGTTGTGGCCTCCTAACCTGTCTCCTTGTTTGCTTTTTCACTCCTAATTGTTGTTGCACATGACAGGCTAACATGATGATCTAGCCCTGCCTTGAGTCACCACCCTCCCTTTGAGCTCCTTTTCCTTTCTCTGTATTCAGGCCATATTGGCGTTCTTTGATTTTCTGAAACACTTCATTCTTGCCGCCTTTAGGAACTTTTTCAGTTACAGGCCATTCCTACCTGATGGAAGTCACTTGATTCAGTTCTTGGTGAGACTAAAATCTCACCTGCTTAAACATCTCCTTGTCTTGAACAACTGACTCTCCCAAGTCACCTTTCATAGTATTTGCTCTTTAGAATCCTTAACACACTATCAATAAATAGTACTTAACATACTACCCATAAATAGTACTTGTGTATTGTATTCCATCTCCTCACAGGTCTAAGCTTCCCATGGCTGGGACTGTGTCTGATCCACTTTTTTAGACTGAACAGTTTTTTCAAATAATGTTCTAATTTACCCTTCCAGTCACTTCACTTTTTTTTTTATTTTTTGTTTTTTTCCCTGAAGTCATAGAGCTGTGTGTTTTTTAAATTTTTTTAGTCATAGATGGATGCAATATCTTTATTTTGTTTATTTTTATGTGGTGCTGAGGATCGAACCCAGTGCCTCATGTGTGCAAGGCAAACACTCTGCCACTGAGCCACAACCCTAGCCCTAGAGCTGTGTTTTTCCTTTACTAATCTGAATGACATTTGTCTTCATCAGAAGCCAGATTGGAAGATGTTTTAATTTTAGATCCTGGCTGCTGCTTTTCTCCTATACACTATCAGCTCCTTGAAGAAAATATCCACTTTTCAGTCTTCCTCAGGCCATTAAAAATCCACTGTACTCAAAGGTTACTTTTTTTACACCCCCCCCCCCGCCCTTAGTAAAACATAAGTAAGGTTAAGGTTACCATTTTTGGAGAGAAGGAGGACAAGACAAATCATTATGAAGTCCCCCGTCATCATCATCCCAACCCAAAGTAGGATTAGATGCCTGAAATTTAAATCTGATCAGGAATTACACCCAGGTAAGTAAATATTTTAGAATTTCTATCCTCCTAGGACAGGATTCATCCTTTTTTTTTTATTTTTTCACTATATTATTTCTATTTGACAACAAGAAGTTATCTTGTATCAATGTTTAGAAAGTGAATGAGGAAGTACAAGAATGAATAATTTGAGTTAGAAACAGGTTTTCTTCATAAGAGATGTTGGCTATAAATCCACAACCCTGGCTCTTAATAGACAAATATGAAGTAATATTTCTGTTATTAGTGTCAAAATGTTAAAATGAAAATAAATTATGTATTTATTTCTTGCAGCCAACGGCACCTATCATATGTGAGTTTCTTACAATGATGGCAGTCTGCCACACAGCAGTGCCAGAGCGGGAAGGTGACAAGATCATTTATCAAGCAGCATCTCCAGGTACAAGTGAAGTGATCATGAAAATGTTTTTCTGTGGAAAATTGTTCTAAAATTTGGGATTGTATAATAAAAATCAATTTTGTCTGAAAAAGCAAGATTAAAAATTATGCTTTTTAGATAAAAATTTACATTTAATAATTAGAAAAAGCTTAGCTTTTAGGATTAACTATAAGTGTGTATGTTTAAATATATATCTTTGTATATGTAATATTCATGAATTACATGGGAAATAGAATTAACAAAATTAACATAAGTAAATGCAAGTGCTTTTCTATAAACACATATTTTCCCTTTAAAAATATTAATCAGATTATTTTGCACATAGGAAGACAGAAAAAGGAAGATCTGTTTGACTAAAATGGTGATGTACATGGCTTTAGAACACAAATGTTGCTGTCTTCTTTTGAAAATGATAGCAAGCTCACTTTGTATTTACTTGGATGAGGAAAATTTTATGCATTTGAATAGATTCCATAAAATTATTAGCACGATTACTAATATTATTTTGGCTTAATTTTAGACCTCTTTTCCATTTAAAATTGGGTACATAATCAATTTGATTGTGAAGTTTTAGAAAAAATGAACACCCTTTGGAGAACTCTTTATGTTTAAAACTTTACTCTGAACACTTAGGATTTGTAGTGTGAACCAGATTCCTAAAAAAGATAAGAAGATACCACATCTCCTATGGTTAGAATAGAACCTGGATAAATATTTTCTCATCCTACACTCTCCCTCAGCAATGCAAAGGTTTTACAACAAAGAGATGAAAGTAGTTAATGTATAAGAAAGCATTAACTAATTGTACACTATTTAAATTGAATCTTCAATTAGTAGTGTTCGTTTTTCTACATTCAACTCCTTAGGAGGAAAATAATACAAATTTTACAAAGATAGTTTTGTGCCGTTCATTTAGAGAAGGGTTTTCTAGAGAATATGGTGGACTAAAGGGTACATTTAAGTTATCCTTTTTAGGTGTGGGATGAACATGAGACTTAATATTCAGAAACCTGGTGCTGGGGTATGTGTCTCAGACACTCCCCATTGTTCTCCTCATTGCTTTGGCATCATCGAGTAATTTAGGAAGAAATGGATTTCAGTAATGGGGACCAACGTGAAAAGAATTTTAACTAAACAAAAAAATTATGTGAATGCATTTCTGTTGTATTTGGGATAACTTTTTTCATCCCTTATTTGCTTTCACCTGCTCTGAAACAGATGAAGGAGCTCTGGTCAGAGCAGCCAAGCAACTGAATTTTGTTTTCACTGGAAGAACACCCGATTCGGTCATTATCGATTCAGTAAGTTATTTATGTTTTAAATTTCTTTTTAACCAAACTAATGCCTATGTGTACTTCAATGATAAGGTAATAAGGTCATAATAAAATGGAAGTTTCCCACACCAGAAGAAACCTTCTGTTCTTTCATCTATTTGTTTAAGCATTTATACATCTATATTTTCAAAAAGCATTATTGATAATATATTTAATAAAATGTATTAATTATTCAACATTAAATACACATACTGACTTTCTGTTCTGTTAGGATTTCTCTCTTCCTCCATTTTGCCTATCCTTCCCTGTATTTCTGTCATTATTATAATTATTACAATTTCTGATGATATATTCAGGACTGATTTTTTTAAATGGGCAGATACATCACAAAAAATGATGCACATCTGGCCAGTATGCACATGAGAAAACATTGCTAGTCATCAGGGAAATGCAAAACTATAGTTTTATACCACTGCACATCTACGAACAAGGCAAAAATTAAAAATATTGATGGCACCAAATGGTAGTGAGATTGTGGAGCAAGTGGAACAGTCATACACTGCTAGGGTATACAGTCCATCAGGGACACCATTTAAGAATTTCCTAATAGAGACCAATTTTTTAAATGGGCACCTGACCCAGCACATGTACTCAGTTACCCAGGGGAAATGCAAGTTGACGCCCTCAAAAAGACTTGGAAAGGAATGTTCATTGCTTTACTCAGAGTAGCCAAAAGCTGGAATGAAATAAAATGCTCATCAGTAGGAGAATGGATAAACCAATTGTGCTATATTCCTGCAATGGGAATATCTAAACAATGAAAAGGAGTGTATCAATTCATCAACAGCATGGCTGAATCTCAAAAACATCATGCTGAGCAAAAAAAAGCCAGACACAAAGGAGTGCATCCTTTTTAATTTCATTTATATGCAGCTGGAGATCAGGCAGAAGTGATTTATGATGATAGAATTCAGAATAGTGGTTGCTACAAGGCAGGGAGAAGATTGATTGGAAACAGGCTCAAGGGAATTTATGGGTTAGTGAGAATCTTGAGTCTTGATCACGGTGGTGTTTACACAGAGTACAACTTTGTCAAATTACATAAGTTTCCATGAACTATACTTTGAAGATCTATGCATTTTATTGAATATAAATTATATCTCATTTCAAAATCATTACCAATAGTCATAACTAAACATTATTGCATTCGATATCTTCTTTTACTTTTGTGTTTCTTAACACAAAATTATTTCCTAAGGATAATTTTTCCTTTATTACCTAAAGATAAATGCCTTACCTTTTTTTTTTTTGGTACTGGGAATGAAACCCATAGGTGCTCTACCACTGAGCCACATCCCCAACCCTTTTCATATTATATTTTGAGATAGGGTCTCCCTATGTTGCTTAGGCCCTTACTAAGTTGCTGAGGCTGACCTAAAACTTGCTCTCTTCCTGCCTCAGCCTCTTGAGTTGCTGGAATTACAGGTGTATGCCACAGCACCCGACACCTTCTTTTTTTCTTAATTTTCTTAATTGCTTCATTTTCTTTCTATTATTAATTTACTTCATTTTCTTTTTTTCTTAATTATTTCATTGCATTTCTACTACTAATTTTTCCCTAAACCTTCTTAGTATACTTTTGCAGTACAATCCCACCAGATAATCCATCTATTGCAACTCTTTCATCCTATTTTGGCTGGTGGTGTTCTAAGGCCTTCTTCTATGGCACTTGGAATCCCTTTGGATTTTCTCCTGCTTGTGACTACATCCATTAACCTGAAAATGAGTTGATATTTCAGGGGACAAATTATGTAGTCATTTTGTGATAGAACTTTGTGACCAGTGATTATTTCTAAGAAATCTAAGATATTTTCAACTCTGTGTAATCACATATATCCCCTTTCTTTTATAGCTAGGGCAGGAAGAAAGATATGAATTGCTCAATGTGCTGGAGTTCACCAGGTAAAACTTCTCCTCTGTGATTTTTATGGATAAGATAAATTGCTATCCATTTTTACTTTTTCCCTTTTAAATAACTAGAATATATGCTTTGTTTTTATTTTATTTGTTTTGGAAAATATTAACTCAAAATCTTTAGTGCATTTTAGTTATCATACCTATAGGTAAATCATAAACAGCTTTCTTCAGAATATTGCAATGGTGGTAATTAAAAAATTGTTTTGAAGTATAACTAATTCACAAGTCTAGGTCATAGGACCAGGAGTCTGATAGCTAGTATGTGAGTCAGCTTTCTGTTCCTATAACAAATACCAGAAATAATCAACTTATAAAGAGAAAAGGTCTATTTCAACTCACAGTTCTTGAGGTTTCAGTCTATGATTCTACAGCCCTATTGCTTTAAGCCTTTGATGAGGCAGCACACCATGATGGGAGGGTATGGTAGACCACAACTGCTCACCCCATGGCCAGGGAGTAAAAAAGAAAGTGAAGAAAGAGCTAGGATCACACAATTCCCTTCAGGGCACACCCTCAGTGAGCTAAAGACCTTGCATTAAGCCTCACCCTCTATAGTTTCTAGCACCTACTAGTACCACCTCACTGGGTACTGAGGCTCGAACATATGGGCCTTTGGGAAACAGTGAAGATCCAATCTATAGCAGTTAGTAATCTGGAAACATAGTAAGAGTCACCAACATTCTTGTGGAATAGTTAGAGTCAGAAATCTATCATTCTGATTGTGTGCTCATTATATCTAATTGTCTCTGGGATTTCAAAAACCATATGTATGTGTCTGTTAGGTGTAAGCCACATACCGTCTAGTTAGGAAAGAACAAAAAGCAAAGTGATTGTTCTACTGATTTTATTTCTTAAAGTCAATAGAGTCCTTTAGTTGTAAGGCCTCTGTTCAGATCTTATATGTAGTTTCCCAACCACCCTGCATTCCTGGGACAGGTAGTCCTTAGCTACATACAGGATCTTACAGATTGCATAGCCACTTGTAGGACACTTCAAAACATCAAACCCATGAGGTAGTAGAGCTGTCATTCAAGGAAATAAGTGCCCACCTTTTTTCAAGAATTTTTTCCTACAGAAGGCAAGCTCATACACTACCTGTGAGGTATGTTTCCTTTTCTATGCCAACTTTGGTTGCTATCTTAATTGATAGTGACCACATGTCCATGTTAATAACAAAAGCAATAGGGTCTGTACAATTTATTAATCAAACACTGTTTTCTTTACTTACATACTCTGAAAGGCTCAAAGGAAAATAAATAAGAAGCTGGATAATTAACTAGAATAGAGTATTCCCAAAGTGCAACCCTTGTCTTTTTCGTTTTATGTCAAAGTGACTGTTTTCCTTATCCTACTATTATAAGTAGTATGTTAATTGGCATTTAGATGTCTTTTAAACACACACTTAGAAAGTACTATGCTAGATGTCATAAAGAATACTAAAGCAAGCTTAGGAATTTCAGGTCTTTCAAAATACTGTAATGAAGACAGACTTAAGAACAGAAGTGAGAAAAGTGAATATGATGCTGTTGAAATAGTCTTGTGAAAACTGGTGGTAGCGTAGACCAAGATGATGGTAGTGAAATTAAAGGGAAGTTGATGGACTCCATATACCTTTTAAAGGAAGGTCAGTAGGACTTTTCCATTGGTTGGATATGGAGGACAGAAAGGGAGAGGACTGGGTCTCTGGCATAAAGCAACTTAGTGACTAGAAGTTCTGTTTACACAGATGATAGAAACAGAAGAGAAATAGATGTGGACATTAAGATATTTGGAATTACTAGGTTTTAGATCCTGTGAAACATACAAATGGTTGTGTCAGGGCAGCATTTGGATATAAGGGCCTGAAACCTAAAGAGAAGCCTATGACTGAAAGACCATTTGGTAGTCATTTGTTTAAAAGTGATATTTAAAGCTATGAAAGTGAATGGGATCACCTGAGATAATAGAGAGAGATCAAGGGAAAAAAGAAGGCTGATGACTGAACCATGAGTAATTCTAACTATTAAGGGTCATTTAGGAAAAGAGGAATCAACCAAAAGAGAATGATTTATTGTTAAAGTCAGAACAAGGAGAATAATAACCCAAGGTCAAGGGAAGAGCAGTTCAGGCACACACTGGACATATCTGTCAGAGACTGCGTCAAGCTTAGATGAGGGAAAGGTCAAAAGTGTTCATCAAATGTGACTATCCGTTGGCTTGGTGAGGAGGGAAGCAAAAAGTGAAAGATTGAAAGATGAGAATGAAGGGGAGATGAGTAGAGGTGGTGTGTGTGGTGATGATTCAGAGGAGTTGACTTGTGAAGAGAAGTAAGGAAAGAGTTGAAAGGGCATGTGGCTCAGTAGAAGAGTGCTGGTTGGGGTGAGTTCTATAGGGGGGGATGTAGAGCACAATTAAATACTGATCATCAGGGTCTAGCTTAGAAGAAGAGCAGATTCACAGGAGAGGCACATGACTTGTGGAGAGAGGTTACTTTGAAAGTGGGATGAGAGAAGGTTCACACAAACACAGAAGGGGCCTCTGATAAGAGAAGAAATATTTCCTCCATCATATCAGGGGGGGAAATGGAGAAGATGGTGCACACATAGACAGAAATGGAGGCTTTAATGACAGAAAGAAAAGGGATTTCTTGTCTGAGGTTTCTATGAAAGTAAATTCCAAAAATTCAAAGATCCTGGGGTGAGGAGTAGATTGGTGTGCAGTCATGTGTGACATGGAGCATCCCACTGGTATTGAGTACATGTACTTATCTTCATCACTTGGTGGATTTTCTCTGCAATGTCCACTTGCTCTGATATACTACAGAAAAGTGTTCCCATTTACCCTTGGGGACTTTTCCAGGAGAAGAGAAGAGCAAGGAAGTTGATGAGTTTGACACCATTCAATCAAAACTGAATTAAGGAAGGCATGAATCAAGAAGGGCTAAGTTAGAGTGTACAGGTGTCATTAAATGTATTCCTAAAGTACCATATTTATATTTTCTCCTTGTCTGAGGTTTCACTGTCTTTAGTCAATTACCTATGGCCAGCCATGCTCTAAAACTATTAAATAGAAAATTCTAGAAATAAACAATTCATAAGTTTTAAATAACTTCATTACAGTATACTGCTATATTCATTCTTTTTTATTATTGTTGTCAGTCTCTTACTATGCCTAATTTATGAATTAAACTTTATCATAGATTTGTATATCTAGGAGAAAAGGTATATATATAGTTGAATACCATCTGCAGTTTCAGACATGTAATCATTGGGAAACAATACTTGTGAATGTTTAAGTTGTTTTTTAAAAGTGCTAGCATTTGCTGTTATGTATGATTATGTACTTAAAATTGATTATCATTTTTATTTTTTAACAAAAATTACAGTACACAGATACTGACTTAAATATTTTTCAAATGTGAAAATATTGAACAGGACTCTCTTCTACTCTGGTGGGTCTTAACTCTCACAGGTTTCTAGGGAACCATTTTGTAAAGTATTCCTCTAGGGCAGAGGATGGTACCCTGATGATTTAAAAAACATAATGTAACTTTTTTCAAAAGTCCCAACTGTACACCAGGGGATAGTTCATATATGTGGAAGGATCAGGCTCATAATTTGATCAAATTTATTTTTTCACTGTGAATATTAAAATATGTGAGGCATGACAAACATATACGTGCAGATCCTCATTATGGAAAAACCTCTTTCTTTCAGCGCTAGAAAAAGAATGTCAGTGATTGTTCGCACTCCATCCGGGAAATTACGACTATACTGCAAAGGAGCTGTAAGTCTTTATTTTTGTCTTTTACAATTTTGATTTATGCTGGTTTATAATGTACGTGTTAGGCATTCTGCTGCGGGAATGTAATGCAGATGTTTAGCATGAAGTTGCTGACGTCCACTTTTGCTAGTGTTTTATAGTAACAGGGTTCTTTCTGCCTCTTCTGGTGAAATGTGGAATTCCTTCTGGGTAAATTGGGTGCTTTAAAAAAGTACAACCTAGTTATTTTTATAATTTAATTTTTGATACATAATATTTGAGGGTAATAGTATACAAACTATGTTAGCAGGCAACTAAATACAGAAAATAATTTAATTTTTCAAAGACCATAGAAAAAGTCTTTGTTCTTTGGATCATAGTTATTGGCATAATTTCTCCATGTGAGGATCACTGTTTATCTTACATTGTTTTAATTATAACAATTTCTAATTATTGATTGGTGTTGGCATATAGGCAAGTTATATACTATGTATTCTAACTGATTTTCCTCATTAAAATATATTTACACTCATGGGAAAATGAGAAATCTACTGACTGGAGCTTTTTTTTTTTTTAAGATCAGTCAATATTTTCTTTCTGAATTGCCCTTTCCAGGTGCCTAGTTTATAAATTCCCCAGCTTGGAACTTTTTAATTTTAAATAGAATCAACAACCTTGGTTTTTCCCATGGAAACTTGAAAATCAAATTTAAGAGGCCCAAGTCTTTTATTTAAATTCCTGTTGAGAATGTTAGATGCCTTGGTTTAAAAGCATTAAAATGCAGTTTTTGAATGCTTGGTTTTGAAGCCTTCTGGTGGAATGATTTTGTAATGTCTCGTGAATTTAGTTTTAGAATTCCTTTGGTTTTATTTTCCCACTGACTCAAAGACTTAACATTTCTTCATTCTGAACTGCTTATCACTGGACTTCAAACTGGATTTTAGAGATACAAAGGAAAAAACCTAAGATGTGTCAGGAATTTAAGACTAGCCAGGGAAACACATATAAACAGAAGGTTAGGTTACAATACTAAGGTATATCGTAACGATCTTCCACCTCCCGGTGGAACAAGCACAGTGATAAGGGAATCGGAGAGCCTGCAGACCTCCCACTTCAAACAGCTGATAAATGTCTGGTTTAAACATCCAGATCACATCCTTCCTCCTGTGGCTTTGAACAGTCTTCTACCTTAAAACTTTGGGAAGTTAAAACATTGAATGAAAAGTAAAAATATAGAGCTTCTTTTTTTAATAATGCCAGAGATAGTTTGTACATGTTAACTCGTTTATTGCTTTGTTTTTCCTCACTCCCAAATCAGCTATGAATTGTGGTTCATTGGTAAAAGGCATAAACATGGAAAGCACGCTTGGGAACTAGCTGTAAGTTGGCAGGGAAGAGCTGAATTTGAGGTGGAAAAGGTTGATGTGAGTTAGGTTTTTTGTTTTGTTTTGTCTTTTACCATCCTCAAGAACTGTACTTTTTTCTTGATTGTTCTGAAGGCACCTCAGAAGATGATATAAGGCTACCAGTTGAGGCCATTGATGACAGTCCATGCAAGAGTTGATATGGAATAACCAAAACCTTTGCAGAGAAGACGGAGAAAGATGATTTAGGACTTGATAATTGATTGGTGATGAGGGAAGGGATTATCCAGGATCCTTAGGGGATTCCTGCTTGGCTTACCAAGGGGACTGAGTGATAACCACTTCCTAAGATAATTGGAAGCTACATATGAGTCGCAAGGATTTCACAGGGGAAAGAATCTAAATTTCACAGGGGAAGAAATGCAGGGTTCAGAAACAGTCTGGAATTTAACAAATGTAGTTGAAAACTAAAAGCAGGGGATGAAATCTTGTATGAAGACATGTTACCTGAAATGAAACCAGAGTATAAAATGAAAAGGAGAAGAACCAGGAAAGCAGATTGAGATTTGGAGGAGAATCTAAGGAGCCTGTCAGTTCCTTGGTAGAGTCAGTAACCAACGGCTATAGCAGAAGACTTGGGTAAACAGTTTATTAAGAATGCACTCCAGTCAAGATGGCCTAGTGTATCATGCTTTGATATACATCCTCTGTACCAAAGTCATAGCGATGATAGATGGAGTTCATATAAGTATAAAGAGAAAATAAAGATGAAACTACACAGAGAGACATCTGTGTACCCCAAAGTAGAAATAGAATCAAAGTAGTTCATTGAACTGAAGTCTTGAGCTGGGTAGGGTGGGCATCCCAGCCTCTGGGTTTAGAATCAAGGAGCAGTGGTTACAGTTTGACTTCTGTGAAACCGTGGGGCAAATGTCCTGGATTTAAAATCACAGGAGAGCAAGCTTCCTGCTCTGAAGTTAAGGACAATGGTGAGCTTCTCCAACATAAGCAGAAGCTGAGTAAATCTCATGCCAACCTCTCCAGAGGCTTTATAAAATGACCAGGTTGACATGCCTGCAAAGAGGAACAGAACTGGAGTAAAACTCGGGGGTATGTGAAAAATTCTCATGCTAAAGGGGATAACAAGCACCATTAAAAAACTGGGCATTCACTCCAAATTGAATCACTTATATAGACCTATGTGACAAGGAATGTTTTAAGCTCAACATGATGAAGAAATTCTAAATTTTTTTGAATCGAAAAGTAACAAAGAGGGGAAATGGAAATACATATATATATACACATATATATATATGTGTATATATATATATATAAACAAATTTTTTAAAAAATAAGTAAATGGAATAAATGCCAGATTAGACACAGTTCAAGGAATGGGAGTAGAATTAGTGAATTTAAAGATAGTACTGAAAATTCCATCCCAAATATGCATAAAGAGATGGCAGCTCTCTGTATGTGTGTACATGTTTGAATAATTTATTTTTCCTACTTTTTCTATATCTTCTCAAAAAAGATGTTAATTTTTAAATGGAAAAAAAGAAAACATATAATATATGATATATGTATATATAATAGTAACTAACTTAGGAAAAAATACAAAAATGTATCAAGAAAACAGGCATTCTATCCCAAATTTATATACCAGAGGAAAATTATAAACTTGACTAATAAACTTAATGCTATAGAGGCCTTAAAGTGATTAAAAATTTCAAATTAAGTGTTCCTTAAATAAAATTCTGTGTCATCTATAAAAAATAACCACATCTGAAATTAGTTGCTTTTATAGCAGTTCACTACCACACTGAGCAAAGTTCAGATAATTCTGAATGGCACACAAAAAATGTTTGCATATATTTAGATATGGGTGTGTGTTGCATCTTCGTCAAACATTCCAGGTCAAAGGGACCCACGCTTCATACAGCAGTTCAGTCTCACTTTACTTAACCTGACTGCAAGATCAGATTCCTAGTGGCAATTGTTTAACTTACTGTCTCAAAATCAGACAGAGAAAAGGATATTAAAGACAAATCTCCAAAGAAAAGGATATTCATCTGGAAAGAGAACATAAAAATTAAATTGCAATTCAGGACACACGTAGACAGCCCATAGGGGTCTCGGGTCTGTCCAATGAACAGAAGGTGAAGTTTTTATTAACACAAAGAAATCTACACAAATGATTTTGAAAGAAATTTTATTGGCACTTCTAGTGGATTGCTGAAGCTGGCAAGCTCCATTGGGGAGTGGCACCAGTTACTATGTAAAGCTAGCCTCAAAGTCATAACCAGCTGTTTCCTTGTCATTTGCTGAGTCAAATTAGTCTTAAAGTCACAGCAGCCCATTTCCTTGGCTCAGTTTCAGGAGATAGTTCCTAGAGCAGTTTATCTATGACTTGAGTGTCCCCCCATGGCCCCTCCATTCCATTTTACATAATTATTTTCATAATGGTAAGATTATCTAGATACGTGCAATTTTAACTGCAGCACATAAATAAGCAATTATGTTAAGACCTACTTGTTTTCCACCACCACCTTCTTATGCAGATGCCTGCATTTTCTGGTAGTCTGTTTTTGTGACAATATCATACCTATCCCATGAGGTTCTACACAAGTGACCTTTCAAAATGATGGAGGATTGCATCCAACATTTTATTCACTTAACAAAGAATTTTTGAACACCTACTCTGTGCAAGGCAATTTAGAGACAGAGCAGTGTTTGAACTTCAGTCTAAAAGACAAAAACAACTTTTGGAATGAAAATTCTCCTAAGATGAATTATTAATCATGAGTTGAACTTTTCTCAAAGCCCTGACTCTTTACCCAGTGAGTGTAACTTGCCTGTTCTGTGCTGCTCCCATAGCTTCAGGTCACCATAATTTTTCAGTTTTACCTTGCTGAGGGCCAGGACGCAGATAACTACATCTAGTGAGGATTTTCCATAAACACAGACTAGATGATTGAGTCTCATCCTATGGAAAGTCCTTGCTTTAGTGCCTATAAAGAACCTGTTGTAGCTCCTAACACTGCACCCAGCACTTGAAGTAGCCCTCTGAATAAGAAGTATTACTATGGCTGAAAAAAAAAAATATCTGTAAACAGTATATTTTCTTTTGTATGTAAGGATGGACAGCCTTTTATATTGTGATTTAAAAACAAAGGATATATTTAATACAGAAGGCCAAATTCGGTCCTCTGCTTTTCTCAATATTATAAAGAAGTTAGCAACTTAATTTCTCCTATTGAAAACATCATTTTCTTACACTAGAATGTTTGGATACAGTGCAGAATTCAGTCTTTCAGACCTTATGACTTATAATTTTTGTTTTTGTTATTTTGATTTTTTGAAGATTTTCTTAGTTTTAAAATGATCTATATTAATTTCATTGAAAATTTTATTACCTTCTGGAAAAAAATAAAGATCATAAGTTAAACTTTTCCTTCTTCTTGAGAAGGAACTGTGAGGAGAAATTATCATTTCCTTTTGCTTCACCCCCCTTCCCATTCCACCACTGAAAAATGAAAAGAAATTCATAATTGGAGCCTGGAATATTCCATCTGCTCTGAGGTCACTAAGTTCTGTTTCTCTCAAGGGTTCTAAATCATACTCCATTAGTCTGCTTCCAAATCTCAGCCCTGAGACTGGAGACCCCAATATGGGTAATACCACTGAGAAAGTAATTGCAGGTAAATGATTTATTTTTTCCTGGTCTAATAAAACCATGAAGGCTAAACACTAGAATTCTTTAAAACATTAAACCAAAGCCAAAGGATAACTAAAGGAACAATAGGCAATTTATAAATGAGCAAAAACTAGAGAAACGTAAGTGGTACATAAAACTAAAGCTGCAAAGGACTTTAAAAACAGCCCAGTGACTTTATTTTACAAGTTAAATCAACCGAGTCTTAAAGTGGCAAAATTAGAAACTGCTGTTTAAGGCAGTTCCTGGTTTGTTCAAGGTTATCAGCACTGTACCACCAGCCCTCTTGAGCAGATTCAGTAGTCCTGTGTTGCTTAAAGTTTGTTCCTCTGCGAGCACTGATCCCATCAGGTGCTCTAGCCTCTGGAAGTTTCTGTGGACACGTGAGTTGGGACATGTGCTATCTAGTCATTGAGAAACCCATTGTGATTTTAAAGGAACAAGCAGTACCACAACAGGGCACGTCAGCTGTGTTCCATCCAGCATTTCCTGGACTTTTATGAGTTCTGGACCATTCTTCCTTATAGCACCTGTGAACACTTTTCAGAGTTTAGAGTTCTGCAGAACCTTTAGGGATGAGTGACTATCTTTCAGTGTTTGGGAAATAAATGAGGTGTTAATATTCACATTTTAAACATTGGAATAACTAGAGATTTAACTCCAAAAGAAGATGAAAATATAGGACTAGAGCTTCCACTTGGTATCTACTGGGGATTTTCTCTAGGAGCCTCACAGATACCCAAATACAGAGATGCTCAAGTCCCTTGTGTCAGATGGCACAATGCATGCATATAACCTATGTACGGCCTCCCCTGTATTTTCAATCATCTCTGCATTGCTTTTAACACTTAATACAATGTAAATGCTATGTAAATAGTTGTACACTATATTGTTGAGGGAATAAGAAAACAGTCTATACCTGTCCCGTATTAGCAACCATCCTAGGCCTGATGACATCTGTCTGTGGTTGGTTAAGTCCTTGAATGCAGAACCCGCAAATGCAGAGGTCTGGCTGTATTTATTTGTGTCATTAGGGAAACAGTGTTACCTGGCAAAAATACTTTATGCCTTTAAATCAATGCTAAAGTGATTGGTTATTTTTATACTGACTTGATAACATTTGATAATGTTGCTACCATTAACTTTATTAAACTCAGAATGCTTTATTAAGTACATTATACCTTCCTTTTGTTTTCCAGGACACTGTAATTTATGAACGACTTGCAGAGAGTTCAAAATACAAAGAAATTACCCTAAAACATTTAGAACAGTTTGCTACAGAAGGTAAGCATAATAGGGTAGTAAAGTATGATTAAAATACACAGAAATCATGTACTCTTGAGAGCTTACAAGGTCACTGTTATTATTTTACCTAGAAATTCCTAAAATAAGGTATCAATATAGAGAACTTAGATTTTACTATGTCCTGTTCCCACACAATATTTTTATTTTATTTAGGAAACTAGAACGATATTTATTGAAATGTTCAGAAGCTTTATCCCCACATTTTAGGTGGTAAGACCCATAAATCTGTTTCACTTTTCAGAATGGATATAATTTACAGTTTAAATACTTGACCTTCTATCTCCGGCAATTCATTAAGGAAAGAGACAAGAGTCAAATAACTGAAATATTCTAATCTGAATAAGAGAAAGAAGAAATAAAAAAAGCCTATGTGATTATGAAAATAAGTATCAATTTAGTGAGAACTGAAGAGTTTTTAGGGCCCAACCACATGCCAGGTTCTGTGTGAGACCTGAGAATCTGTGATAAAAAAGAAGAAAGCTTAACCCTGTCTCTCTGCTTTGAAGTATGATGTGTGAAGCAAAACAGGTACCTGGTCTAGAGAGATGATCTAGATAGGATGAAAGGGAGTGAGGGTTGTTACACATTAGGTTCAGTGCTACAAGAATTTGTAGTCTTATCTCTGAACTTGACAACAATGGTCATAACTGTATCTAAGTCTCCTATCTCAGTTTTCGCTCCTGTTTCAGCTAGAACAATGGCCAGGGGCACCAAGCCTGACCCCTGATCAAATCCTTTGCTCCTCCTGATCCAGGCTGAGCATAGATAGAAATGTTTTTAAAAACACTAGGCAAAAATTATAATAGATTTTGAAAATCAAGGACACAAACAACCTCCTCCCAGTTCTGCAGAATGCAGGAACACAGAAACATACATGTCAATAGATCTCAGACCCTCAGACAGGCCCCCCTGGCAGATTCAAACTACCCACACACAGCACAGGTATTGTTTGGTTTGGTTTTGCTTGTTAAGGAGGTCTGGGGGCATCTTTCTCCTCTCTGGTTATGATGATACACATGCTCTGGCTCTCAGACATATTTGAATTGGCTCGGTCCCCACCTCCACCCCATTCTTTCTGGCTCTGGGCTGAATGACACTTCTCCTCCATGGCTCCCCTCAAATAAATTTTCCAGCCAAGTTTCCAGAAGTGAAAAACATGTCCTGATATGGCCCCGTGGATTTAATCTCCACTCTCAGTGATCCAGCAATAGATAACCCTACTTCTTTCTTGGGAAGTTCCTCCTGGTATTTTATGTCACATATTTTTTGCTTCTTGCTTCTGACATGTTGCCTTGAACATATTTTATCTGAAGAGATGATGAAGCCTAGTGTCTGACTCTGATGGTTTTAAGAGTTAAATGACCTTGAGTGAGGTGTCCTCTTAGGAACCTAGGTAGCTGCTTCCTTATGTGGCTGAGAAGCACTCTGGCCTCTCTCTCCTTCTAGTCTGTCTACTTTTTTCTGGCTGAGGGTGAGGTGAGCTTTGAAAGCAAGAGATACTGAGCTGGCTGCCTTCGCTGAACACGTCTGTTCTTTTCTGCCACTATCCTTCCATATACCAAGATTGTTTTTGCCATAAATTTATAGTGGTACAAAAGCAGTGGTAAATACAGTCATATATCCCAGTAAGAGGAAGGCCACTCTCCTGGTAGACACTATGGGGTTTCCCTTTCCCTCCTCATAAGTATTTGAAGCCACTATTCTGAGTCGGCCACCATACCTGACAGTGGAGTTATAGATAGGAAGAACTCCAGGTCCCTGCTGTCCAGGAGCATCAATCTGATGGAGGAGACCATGAGAGCAAATGTATGAAACATTATTCACAACACAGGAGCATTTGGGGGTTTCTGCTTGTGTCATCCAGGCGAGAGGAGCCTGTTTCAAAACAATGGCTTAAATTTAGAGATGAGTCTTAAAGTTAATTCAGAACCTACAGTGGGAAAGTGTTGGGAAGGTGGAGTGGAGACCCTGGGACGTAGCAGGTGACATGTGCTACGTACCTGGTACACAGAAAGTGACAGCAGGGGCTGGGGTGGTGGCTCAGTGGTAGAGCACTTGCCTAGCATGTGTGGAGCACTGGGTTCAATTCTCAGCACCGCATATGAATAAATGTATAAAATAAGCCGGGCGTGGTGGCACACACCTGTAATCCCAGCACTTTGGGAGGCTGAGACAGGAGAATCGCAAGTTCAAAGCCAGCCTTAGCAATGGCGAGGCACTAAGCAACTCAGTGAGACCCTGTCTCTAAATTAAAAAAATATATATAGGGGTGGAGATGTGGCTCAGTGGTCAAGTACCCCCGAGTTCAACCCCTGGTACCAAAAAATAAAAATAAAAATAAACATAATTAATTAAGGTCCGTCAACAACTAAAAAAAATATTTTTTTAAGTGACAGCAGGGAGAGAGTTTGAGGCAGTGATGAAACATACAAGAGCCATACATCAGGGTTTGGATTTCGTCCTGGAGAGTGTTTAGAAGATTTCAAAGGATGCTCTTGATAAGACCAGGATTTTAGAAGCACTCTAGGTGTGAGGATGGATGAAAAGGACTGGGAATGAGAAGCATGGTGCCAATTTTAAGAGCGAGAAGAACAAAGAGAAATGTTTTATGCTGAGCTTTTGTCATAGCCAAATTGGATTTAGAACATTATTTGAATGCAATTGGTCTTTTCAATATGAGACTTTGTCAAACAAAAACACGAACATCAGACTTCTGAATAAAATCTTCAGTGTGTCAGGGTGTGTGTTGCCTCTTCCAGGGTTAAGAACTTTGTGTTTTGCCGTGGCTGAGATTTCGGAGAGCGACTTTGAGGAGTGGCGAGCTGTCCACCAGCGGGCGTCCACCTCCGTGCAGAACAGGCTGCTGAAGCTGGAGGAGAGCTACGAGCTGATCGAAAAGGTGCGTGGGGGCTGTTTTGATCCTCCAGAAAGTCAGGTTTCCACAAAGTTTCAGTCTTCACTCTTGGGACCAAAGGAATAAAAAGGTAACCATCTTAAGGCAACACTCACCATTGAATCTCCTCTCACTGTCCAGCATTAATACACCTTCATATGAGATCCAAGTTTACTGAAAAGTCTCAGGATTAGACATGACTACATATAGAGCTTCACTCTTACAGTTTGGGATCACAGCTTGGTCTAACACTCTCCTTACCAACGTCTTCCTTTGCTTCTGTGTCACTGAGGACATGGTGCATGCCCCCACACACACCTTGTATACACATACATGATGTGAGCTTAGAATTAATCTAAGCATATTTAATATGTAATATAAAATAATGATATAGCTTGCATAATCTGTATCTAGTAATAACATGTAAGTGAATATTCCTGTGTGTCTACCAGGCTGGTGGTTGTACTACAATTATGTACCCCTCTCCCTCTATTATTTCTATCACAAGTATAAATATCCTCCTTTTACAGATGAAGAAACCAAGGCCAGTCAGCCTAAAAGTGATCCATACACTATGGCTGGTGCTGTAGAAATAACAAGATGTTAATTATCAGTGGCAAATAATTTTTTGTACCACTTACTGTGTGCCGGGTGCTATTCATAGCACTTTTGTTTATTAACTATTTAATCCCTTTGGGGTGCTAATCGTCCTGTTTACAGATGAGGAAATCAAGGCAACAGATTAAGTAATTCCGCTAACAGTACACAGCTCTCCCTCCTGCTCTCTTCATGCTCTGAAACACTCACGTGCCTCCACTCTAACCTTTTAACTGTGCATTAAATAACTCCCCAGTTGCTCAGTTCCTTCAACATATTCATGTTTGTACAGCATGGAAGGAAACTTTCATCAGATCTCACCTCCAGGTACGTACAGGCTGACTTTTTCCTCCTTCCTCCCTATCAAAGTAGGTAATTCCCCATATTTCTGTCTTACAAGGCAGCAAGCAACACTCGTACAGACTACTTCTACTTCCATTCCCGTACCCTCTATTACTGGGGGAGGTCATTTTCTAGCTGCAGGTGGTTTCTCTGTCACATACACTTGGCACATGTAACTCTAGATGTTGTTTTTCTGTCTCCTGAGTACACTGTGATCACTTCATATGTTGTTGTCTTATAAGGGAGATATCTAGACACATAGGTCATACATCATATGCAGAGAGAGAGATATGTGGCAATATATCTCCCCCGCATATATGAACATAATATTTTCTGCACTTTTTTCTAAGAAGACATGTGATAGCATGTGTAGTACCTTCCAGCTTGGCCCCCTCGCCAATTTTAGAGGTGTGCACACAGCAGGGGCTTGCTATCAATTGATTTATTGAACTTGCATTTTTTGGGCCACTTTCTAACATTTATATATGATTATGTCTTTGGGGTGTTATATGATGAAATAAAATAATATGAGGCCATGACCATACTCTCCAATGAAACTCATGTCTGTCTTAAAGCACTAAGGGTATTGATTTTTAATCTTGTGCTTTCCTTACTCTTAAGAATTGTTTTTAAATTACAATGTTTGTAAATGATTCTCTTATCTCCTGTTGTCTTTCCTACCATGCTAATGATAGGAAATTGATATAAAGTGTCACTAAAAATATATTTGAAAATGGATTCTAAACATTAAATTGTCTGTACCTGAAGCATAATATAGAAAATTCTGGAGCTGAATGTTCAATGAGCCTAACATTCTTGCTCTTAATTTCTAGTATTAATTAGATTTTCTAGGATTAAGTTATCTTGTTAATGTCTGATTAAAACACTAACTTTTAACAGAAATAGATGTTCAACCTTGTTCCAGCAGATGGCGATCAAGAATTGCACTGAAATTTAAGTTGTCTGAGGAAATCTATTGAAAGTTTTTTGTTTGTTTGAGTTTGTTTGTTTGATTGTTTATTTTACCTACATGGAAACCTCCCTTATGACTGCTTTTTAGCTACAATAAGTGAAGATGGAAAATTAGAGTTAATTCATCTTTACTTCATGATAAGCCACAGGCTCTAACATGTTGAAAAGTTTTAAGACCCAGAAGGGTGAAGAGATTGGGTCCCTTACTCAGCCACATATTCCAAATAAGAAATAGTTTTATGCATCCTTCTCTATGCCTCAAAGTGGGTTTTTTTTTAATTAGTTTACTTAATTGCATTTCAAGTCATAGTACATATATAGAGCTCAGTTTTTCCATTTCTCTTGTTGCAAACCAGATAAAGTCACACCAATTGTGTCTTCACACATGCACCAAGGGTAGTGATGATGATCTCAATCAGCCATCTTTACTATACCCAGGGTTTTTATTTAGTTAAATATTCAATTAACTTTCATTTGGCAGTTCAAATGTACTTGATTTCTAACTGCACAAGCACCTGAGGAAAATGGTTTGGGCCCTCTAGGTGCCTTGGTCTGAGCCTGTCTCAAGTAAGAAAACCTCAGGAACCCTACGAAGTGACCCACATGTTCCATCTGAAGGAAGCATGCAGAGAGGTGATAACTGTTGAAAGAGCTTAAAAGATTGTCTTAGCAGGTAGAGGAAAGCAGAAGTCTTTTCTAAAGGAAAAAGAATGACACAGGGGTCTCTGCAACTGAGCTATTTTTCTGAAAAGTGCCTCTGCCAACCCTGATCCTTTGAGGACTGTGGAGTTTTTAATTGTCTAGAGCCAAAGTGATATCACTTTGTTGTTGGTCTGAGTTTCCATTCTTTGGTAAACTCAGCTGGGGTCAGTTCAGTAGAACTTTTGATTTACTGCCGTTAAAACCACCCTAGTGAGGCAAGTTTCATCCTGTCAGGCCGCTGATTCTGCTCATGTGTCACCCTGGCTTTAAATTTAGCTGTCATGGCCTTAGAGTTCATCCAATTTGGCTTCTTCCTTACCTACTTTAAAAGAGACATGTTGATTAGGCAATCTATTTTTTATGTGTTTGGAATCTATTTTTGTGTAGACTCTAATGTTGGACTTAACATATAAGGAAATGAATTTTTTAAACTGTGAGAGTGATTTCTAAGAAAATTTTTTAGGACAGAACCCATTTTCCAAACAAAACATTGCCTGAACCATAATAATCATAATTGATAAAAGCAGAGCTGCCCTGGTTGGAGAGTGAAGGGGTAGAGAGAAGCCTCTGGTTGGCTTCTCCTCCGCCTCCACCATGGTGGTCCGTGAGGGGCTTTTCAGGACTGTGGGATCCTCTGAGTACAGTTGGAAGACTATATAATGTTACATCTGTATATGGACTTTTCAGAAAATGTGCTTCTCAAAAAACCAGGACTTCATTGTGGTCATACAGAATGTTTCTGAACATATTTGAATCAGTGACACAAAATGCCATCAACACAGTGATGGTAGTATTACTTTAAAAACAATTCAAAATTTGAAAGATTTATAGAGCATTCCACAACAACAAGAATACTTTTGATAAGTATTTTACAATATGATTAAGATTGTAATTTCACACGCTGTGTGCTCCCTCTCGCTCTCCCTGCCCCTCTTACCCCTCTCATATTTGTTCAAACAAGTAAATTCCATTTCTAAAATTTAGTGAAAGCCATATTCCTTTGGGGGTTATAACTTCTGGTGTGAACTGAAAAAACTACCCAGATAGACCACAAATATGCAAGAATACATTGATATCTGTCCATTGGTGCAAGGCTGGGTTACTTTCCTACCCCAGGACAGCTGAGCGTTAGATTGCGCTGCCTTCACCACCCCCTCCCCAGGGACACACTGAAGGGAACAGAACCCAAAGGTGTGAAGAAGTCCTCTGCTAGTGGCATCCCTGTTGACAGTCATCATTGGAGGAGAGGACTGGGGATTTTTAAATCTATCTAAAATATAATCATCATATCTGTTACAGTATTATACTGTGTGGGTACCAACATTTGCATCCATATGGTAAACTTTTCAGAATACTAAAAAAAAATTAATTCTGATGCTATGAATTGTTTCAAGAATCAGTTACTGATGCATTTTTTTTCCTGTTATGAAATATAAGCCAGGGGTGACATTTGATGCTAGGAGAGTCTAACTTGCTCAGAAATAAGGTCACTTAGTTTACATGCAAAAGGGACTGTCAGTCATCTCAGATGCTCCGGTTGTCTTGACACACTTGGAGGAGGAGTATTACAGCTTCACCCTGGTGCTGTGGACAATATCACCTCCTAGTCCCTCTTTGTCACCACTTGAGAGAAATTACAGTTGTCTCATTTTCAGATGACAAACTTGACCTGTTTTATCTTCCTTAACCTTGTTCTTTTGAAATACAATGTACTTGAACTCATTATTTAAGCTTATGAAACCAGTTATAATGTTGGTGTATATTTTTAAAGTCAGTTGATTTTTTATATAAGCTTAGATTAGATTTATATTTGCAATTATTCCAATAGAATTGTAAATAACAAAATATTATAAAATCTTAAGTTTTATTAGCAATGGTTTCTCAGAAATTTCTCACCTATTTACTTTGATCTGTCACTTTAATTTTATGCTAACATATTTGAAACACATTATTTTTGCGTCATTCATAGTATTCTGCTGGATTCCTTTGCAATTAGTACAGAGAGTTCTGATCTTACTTTCTTATTTTCTAATTAAACCATTGGTAGAATATGAAGGTGTGCCTTCATGGTAAATATAGCTTTCTAAACTTTTAAATGATTATATCTTTATCGCTGCACAATTTACCTACTAATACCATCTCTGTTAATGAAAGCACATCATGTATCTTGAGTATTATAGAAAATAAAGCAGTGTAACATAATACTATCTGGATTGAACATTGATTGAAGCAGTATTCTCCTGGTAGCAATTTTTTTTTCTTGTTTTGAAAAAAAAGCAGAAAGTAGAATTTTAACTGTTGCTTTTATCTGGTGAAGTTTTTAAAAATAGATTATGAGTGAGAGGATCCTTTCTGAGCTGGAGACCAAAACCAGAGTGCTATAATTTTGACATCATCTAACTCTTCTTTGATCAGATAACAGTGTTGTATCTTACATGCATTTATAATTTGTGATGAATGTATATCCACTAGATTGAAATTTCATGAGTGCAATCATAATCATAATTATCATATTCATCACTGTATCTCCAGTGCTTGACTGTCTGGCCTATGGTAATCACTCAATAAATATTTGAAGAACAAATGAATTATTCAATTAGATAAATTATTTAGAACCTGGAGCTTAGTAAATGCTTGCTTAATGAAAGCCTGGTTCCTAGTACAAATATAGTTCATGCTTTCCACCCATCGAAGGCCGCAGTATCAAATGTAATGTCACTAAGGATTAATTTAGGGATATGGCAGAAAAGGAGCTTTACAAGTTTAGGCTCATTCATTTAAAAAAAATTAAATAAATAAACCTGTCTCCAGAGTTACTTATATATAAATGTGAGAAGAACACATTTGGAAAGATTCAGCAATACATGTTTGAGCGCTAGAAAAAGTAAACTCTTCTGGGCTCTGGGGCACAGCAGGAGAAAGGATTGAAAAATATCTACCTTAGTTTGAGTGATGGAAGATGGTAAACTTGTAAACCAAGAAAAAAAGATGGGTTTTTTGTTTTATTTTTTTTGTTTGGTTGTTTTTGTATTTTTTCAGACAGAATTTTGGTGCCCTGGGCACCGAGATAAGGTATTTGGATAGGACAGTGAGGTCATGATCTTTTTTTACAGTATTTTCTTTACTTTTCCCTAAAATATGGTTGACATTTTGGGGACCTTTAAGGACTGCCTTGATGTGATATAATAAAGATGAACCACTGTGCAGGGTGCAGTGACGCACGCCTGTAATCCCAGCGGCTTGGGAGGCTAAAGCAGGAGAACCACGAGTTCAAAGCCAGCCTCAGCAACTTAGCAAGGCCCTAAGCAATTCAGTGAGACCCTGTCTCTAAATAAAGTACAAAATAGGGCTAGGGATGTGGCTCAGTGGTTGAATGCCCCTGAATTCAATCCCCAGTACAAAAAAAAAAAAAAAAAGATTAGTCACTCAGTGTGACTAAACACAAGAGTTTGGTGCCCTTTGCCACATGTGGCAACAAATGGTTTAGAAGACTCCTAGAGAAATATAAAACTTAATGGAAAACAGAACCTTTCTTGAACACTCATGGCTGCCAAGTTCATAGTAGTAACTTCTGTACTACAAAGGAATGCTTTTCCAGATAAAACTACCACATTTATTCTTGGTAGCTACAAATATCACTTTCATTTGTACTAAAAGCTAGATGAAAATTTACATGATGTACTGGTGATTTCATGGTTTAAAATTCCAGTGGTTTCCTGTTTTACTGTTTGGTTAGGAACATTTGCAATTAGTCATCTCACCTACTAATAAGACTCGTCACTTTTTGAGCATTTATTAATCTCCAGATCCTCTACTTCTTACCCTAATTATTTAGTTCAGGGGCCTCAAAAGTGAGGTATGATCCATTGGGGTGAGCAAAGAAATGTTATAACTTCTGTTATAACAGATGATCCATTGGGGTGAGCAAAGAAATGTTATAACTTCTGTTTCTGCTTATATTTTATCTCACTTTAATTTTTCTGCATTTTATAGTACACATGACTTAAATAGAACAGAAATGTACAAAAATATAACTGTGTCATATGTAAAATACTCAACGTTTTTTCCTAATATGCTACTCAAAAACAGTTTGAGATGACTGATCTAATTCATCCCCAAAAGAACCCTGTTAAATCAGTATGATTAGGCTTTCTGTTATGGAAATCGATTCTTAGGAAAGTTGAGTTACTTCCTGAAGGACACACATCCATAATGGTTGGCACAGCAGGAATTGAAACCCCAGTTCTGCCTTAATAATAGTCCATTTGTTATGTTACCAGTGTGGTTTAGAAAAAGGTAGGAATGTGGGCAAAATGTTAGAACCTTAAAAAAGACAGTGTACTCAAGCATGTAGTTGCCTAATCACTAGATCAGCACTTGGGGTACGGGAGCCATTGGCATATTTGGGGCACCTCTACTTGGTAAATGGAGGCAGAAAATATACTCTCTTTTCCTTAAAAAGAAGATAGAAATATGTTTGCCATGGCTTTCCCTCAACTTTGGAATCTTCCTATTTAAAATGCTTAATATTTTCTTATGTCTCTAATCCCACGTTCCTCCTTTCTGGCATGATGGAGTCCTCAGGAGCACTCATGGCCGACTTTCCACACTGAGTAGCTGTCTTCTGACTCAGATAAGATGGATGTGTTGTTTTTGCAGACTACACCCAGTCACTTCTCAAGTCCTGATTCCTTTCAGCTGGGTGTGTAAATTCTGGCCTTATGCGCTAAGCTCCTGGCTCTGTCAATTCAAATGTGATTTTGTGGTTCAGAAAGTAATCAGCTAAAATGTTTTTCTTGGCCTTGGAAAAATTAACCAGTTACCTGATTTCTTCAGAAGCATGCAAATGGGTCATTCCAATGGTCTAATGCTCTCAACCTTAGTTTCACAGCCCAGTTTATAGTGAAAGGAGAAGAGGTGGGAGGTTCTCTTTTAAATACACCTGCTCATCGTGTGCTAAAAGTTTCTGAGAAGAAAAGAAGTTCAAGAGCAAATACCGCTCAGTGATCTTAGAGATCTACTGTTGTAGAATGGCTTTGATAATTCCACAAAACATCCACATCCCAGGGTCACCACATTTTAAAGCTAGAGGGTGATGAATGCAGTAGCCTCTGAACTGGTCTGGTAGCCACTATTCTTAATTCATCCCAAGTTGGACACTACAAGTTCCCAGGCACAGAACTTTCTGAAACATAAATCTGATCCTGAGTCTCCTCTTTTAAAATTCTCAGCAGAGAATTTTATAATTTTTTTAAAATTTATTTATTCTACTTAGGTATACATGATAGCAGAATGCATTTTGATTCATTGTACACAAATGGAGCACAACTTTTCATTTCTCTGCTTGTACATAATGTAGAATCATACCATACATGCGGTCATACATGAAGCTAGGGCTATGATGTCCATCTCATTCCACCATCTTTGCTACCCCAATGCCCAGGTATCCTTTGCCTTTGGAATCTTCACTGGAACACACCAACCTTGAATTTGCATTCTCAGCTTGTTTTTCCAGCCTCATCTTCCTCACCACCATGCCTCATTTCATTTATTGCTCTTATATTGACTTAATGGCAGCTTCTCAAACATGATAGGCTTTCCCATATCTCGTCATTGCACATGTGATTTCTTCTGTCTAGAATTAACTTTCCACCTCTCTGGATTGACTATCTTAAATCATCATTTAAGATTTAAAGTCAAGTATTAGCTCACATTGGACGGGTTTTTTGAACTATCCAGACTAAACAGATACTTCTTTCCTATGTTTGTCATTTGTATGCACATAAAGCACATATGTAGTATATAAAACACAATACTAGTGTAGTATTTTTTTAAGATAGGGTATAACATACAGTAATGTGATTAATTGGGAGGAGGATTGTTTCTTTGATGATAACCCAATACCACAGTTAAGAGGTTTTATCTGAAATTTGGGGTTGCACAAAGAACAACAACAATTAGGACCCGCAGATCTAAAATCAGGACAAAGGAAAAGGGTTGGTAGAAGATGGACAAGGGAATATCAAGAACTATCACGAGCCAGACGCGGTGGTGCACGCCTGTAATCCCAGCACTTTGGGAGACTGAGACTGGAGAATCGCGAGTTCAAAGTCAGCCTCAGCAACGACGAGGCACTAACCAACTCAATGAGACCCTGTCTCTACATAAAATACAAAATGGGGCTGAGGATATGGCTCAGTGGTCGAGTGCCCCTGAGTTCAATCCCCAGTACCAAAAAAAAGAAAAAAGAAAAAAAGATTAAAAAAAAAATTTTAACAAGGGAGCCATATGCAGAGATGGGATACTCACAAGGATTCTGGTCTGCACACTCTGGGCCAATGGCCAGATCATTGTACTGTCTATTTTTGTGAAGTTTATTGGAAGACAGTAACATCCATTGGTTTTACAAAATATCTTTGGCTGGTTTTCTGCTCAACAACAGAATTAGATAGTTGCAGCAGAGAATGTATGACCCTCAATTTACCATTTGTTCTTTTATAGAAAAATTTTGTCAACCCTGGTCTAGATCAGTGATTTTCAGGGTTAGATTCTCAAACCAACAGCATTGCAGCCACTGTACATTCCCAGCCTCACCTGAGACCTATTCAGTGAGAAATTCTGAATGCAGGGCCCAACAAGGTGGTTACTAAGCCTAAGTGATTCTGATGCCTGCTAAAGTATGGAAAGAGTCCTGGCCCTGTGGCTAATTACTTGGGGCTTAGTGCGATACTGGCAGGCAGGTTTAGATGAAACAGCAGTAGAAGATAGGGAGGAATCTAAAGAAGAGTTTCTGCTCTTGCTTTCTGAAATGGAAATCCTTTGATGCAGGAGATCACTCCTATATCCCAGGATCTTGCCAAGAACTACCTGCTCAGTGCATCTGAATGGATAAATGCAAGCTGAGTATTATAAAGGAGCTCATCTCAAAATGTGAATGTGGGGGCTAAGGTTCTGGCTCAGTGGTAAAGCGCTTGCTTTGGGTTCAGTCCTCAGCACCACACAAAAATAAAGATATCGTGTCCATCTACAACTAAAAAAAAATATTTAAAAAAAAATGTGAATGTGGGTCCTGCAGATGAGAAGAGAATAGGGTACACCTGGCAGGACTGAGGCTAAAGTCCACTCACAGAAACAGTGTAGCTTTTTTAATTTATTTTTTAAATTTATTTGTTCTACATAGGTATGCATGATAGCAGAATGCATTTTGATTCATTGTACAAAGATGGAGCACAACATTTTATTTCTCTGTACATGATGTAGAATCACACCATATATGCAGTCATACATGAAGCTAGGGCAGTGAGGCCCATCTCATTCCACCGTATTTCCTGACCCAATATCCCCCTGCCCCTGCTTCCACTTTGACCAAAGTTCTTCCATTCTTCCCATACCCCCTCCCCCATTATGGATGAGCATCCACTTATCAGAGAGAACATTCAGCCTTTGGTTTATTGGGATTGACTTACTTCGCTTAGCATGATATTCTCCAACTCCATCCATTTACCTGCAAATGCCATGATTTTATTCTCTTTTATTGCTGAGTAATATTCTATTGTGTATATATACCACAGTTTCTTTATCCATTTGTCTATTAAAGGGGCATCTAGGTTGGTTCCATAGTTTAGCTCTTGTGAATTGAGCTGCAATAAACATTAGAGTGGCTGCATCACTGTAGTATGCTGGGTTTTTTTTTGTTTTTGTTTTTAGGTGAACATGCATACGGTTTATTGCCAAGCCTACTTCATTTGGGTCTCATCTAACAAGGATACTTGATGAATTTATGATGGTTGTACTTTGTGCATTTTCTTTTATTTTTAATCTTATATTTTATTTATTTTTTTTAATTTTATTATTTTTTTTTAGAGGATAACATTTCCTTTCTCTGGTTGTAAGTGGTATAGAATCACAACATGCATGCAGTCATACGTAAAGTTAGGGCTATGATGACCATCATATTCTACCACCTTTACTGTCCCCATGCTCCCTCCCTGCTTACACCTCTGTGAACAGAGTTCCTCCATTGTTTCCATGTCCTTCCTCACATTATGGATCAGCATCCACTTATCAACAAGTACATTCGGCATTTGGTTTCCTGAGATTGGCTTACTTCGCTTAGCATGATATTCTCCAACTCCATCCATTTACCTGCAAATGCCATAATTTTATTCTCTTTTATTGCTGAGTAATATTATATTGTGTATATATACCACAGCTTCTTTATCCAGTCATCTATCGAAGGGCATCTAGGTTGGTTCCACAGTTAAGCTATTGTGAATTGAGCTGCTATAAACATTGAAGTGGCTGCGTCACTGTAGTATGCTGTTTTTAAGTCTTCTGGGTATAGACCGAGGAGTGGGAATAGCAGGCTCAAATGGTGGTTCCATTCCAAGTTTTCTAAGGAATTTCCATATTGCTTTCCAGATTGGTTGCACCAATTTGTAGTTTCACCAGCAATATATAAGCGTGCCTTTTTCCCCACAACCTCGCCAGCACTTATTGTTGTTTGTATTCTTGATAATTGCCATTCTGACTGGCATGAGATGAAATCTTAGGGTAGTTTTGATTTGCATTTCTCTGATTGCTAGAGATGTTGAACATGTTTACATATATCTGTTGATTGATTGTATATCTTCATCTGTGAAGTTTGTGTTCAGCCCTTTGGCCCATTTATTGATTGGGTTGTTTGTTTTTTTGGTGTTAAGTTTTTTGAGTTTTTTATATATCCTGGAGATGAGTGCTCTATTGGATGTGTGTGTGGCAAAGATTTGTTCCCAGAATGTCGGCTCTCTGTTCACTTCATTAATTATTTCTTTTGCTGAGAAGAACCTTTTTAGTTTGAATCCATCCCATTTGTTGATTCTTGATTTTACTTCTTGTGCTATAGGAGTCTCATTAAGGAAGTAAGGTCCTAATTCGACATGATGAAGATTTGGGCCTATTTTTTCTTTTATTAGGCGTTGGGTCTCTGGTCTGATTCCCAGGTCCTTGATCCACTTTGAGTTGAATTTTGTGCATGGTGAGAGATAGGGG
>CM053408.1:89748425-89910025 GCA_028644305.1 Xerus rutilus
GGTGGCTAAGGGTTTGTCAATTTTGTTTATTTTTTCAAAGAACCAGCTTTTTGTTTTGTCAATTTTTTGTATTGTTTCTTTTGTTTCAATTTCATTGATTTCAGCCCTAATTTTGATTATTTCCTGTCTTATACTTCTTTTGGTGTTGGTTTGTTCCTCTTTTTCTAGGGCTTTGAGATGTAGTGTTAAGTCATTTATTTGTTGACTTTTTTTCCTATAATGAATGAGCTCAGTGCAATGAACTTTCCTCTTAGCACTGCCTTCAGAGATTTTGATATGTTGTATGGGAGTTCTTGTTTACCTCTAAGAATTTTTTTTTATCTTTTTCCTGATGTCGTCTGTTATCCATGTGTCATTCAATAGCATATTATTTAGTTCCAGGTGTTAGTGTAGTTTCTATTTTGTAATTTGTCATTGATTTCTAATTTTATTCCATTATGGTCAGATAGAATGCAGAGTAGTATCTCTATTTTTTTGTATTTGCTAAGACTTGCTTTGTGACATAACATAGGATCTATTTTGGAGAAGGATCCATGTGCTGTTAAGAAAAAAGTATATTCACTCATTGATGGATGGAATTCTTTATATATGTTTATTAAGTCTAAATTATTGATTGTTTTATTGAGTTCTGTGGTTTCTTTGTTTAGTTTTTGTTTGGAAGATCTATCCAGCGGTGAGAGAGGTGTGTTAAGGTCACCAAGTATTATTGTGTTATGGTCTATTTGACTCTTATAGTTGAGAAGGGTTTGTTTGATATACATAGATGCCCCATTTTTTAGGGCACAGATATTTATAATTATTATGTCTTGTTGATATATGATTCCCTTAATAAGTATGAAATGTCTTTCTTTATCCCTTTTTACTAACTTTGGTTTGAAGTCCACTTTATCTGATGTGAGGATAGTAACCCCAGCTTGTTTACGTGGTCCATGTGAATGATATATTTTTTCCCACCCCTTCACTTTCAGTCTGTGGATGTCTTTTCCTGTGAGATGAGTCTCTTGAAGGCAGCATATTGTTGGATTTTTTTTTTAATTATTCAGTCTGTTAGTCTTTGTCTTTTAATTGATGAGTTTAGGCCATTCACATTCAGAGTTATTATTGAGATATGACTTGCAATCCCAGTCATTTTTGTTTATTTTTGGTTTTTACCTTGACTTGGTTTCTCCTTTGATTGGCCTTTCTTTTAGTGTAGTTCCTCTTTGTAGATTTTCATTGTTGGTTATCATTTCCTTCTCATGGAATATTTTGCCGAGAATGCTGTGTAGTGCATGCTTTCTCACTGTAAGTTCTTTTAACTTTTGTTTGTCATTGAAGGTTTTTATTTCATCATCAAATCTAAAGCTTAATTTTGCTGGATATAAGATTCTTTGTTGACATCCATTTTCTCTCAGAGCTTGGTATATGTTGTTCCATGATCTCCTGGCTTTTAGAATCTAAGTTGAAAAATCTGCTGAGATCTGAATTGGCCTCCCCTTATATGTAATCTGATTCTTCTCTTGCATGGCCTTTAAAATTCTATCCTTATTCTGTATGCTAGGCATTTTTATTAAAAATATGTCCTGGTGTAGATCTGTTGTAATTTTGTATATTTGGTGTCCTATAATTCTCTTGTATTTAATTTTCCAATTCATTTTTCATATTCGGGAAATTTTCTGATATTATTTCATTGAAGAGATTGTGCATTCCTTTGGCTTGAAACTCTGTGCTGCCTTCTATCCTGATAAATCTCGGAGTTGGTCTTTTGATGCTATCCCATAATTCTTGTATGTCCTGTTCATGGTTTCTTATCATCTTCACTATGTGGTCAACTTTATTTTCAAGATTGTATATTTTGTCTTCATTATCCAAGGTTCTGTCTTCAAAGTGATCTAGTTTTTTGGGAACGCTTTCTATTGAGTTTTTTGTTTGGTTTATTGTTTCCTTCATTTTATTGTTTATTTTATTGTTATCATATTTATTGTTTCCTTCAAGAATTTGATTGGTTTTATTCACAATCTCTATCTCTTTCTTAAAGTAATCTTTTGCTACCTGTATTTGCTCTCTTACCCCTTTGTTGGAGTGATCAATGGTTACCTTTATTTGCTCTCTTATTTCTTTGTTGGAGTGATCAATCTTTGCCTGTATTTGCTCACTTAACTCATGCTTTAATTCACAGATCATTTTAATTGCATATGTTCTGAATTCTTTCTCTGACATTTCATCAACTGTGCTGTCAATGGATTCTATTATTGTAGTATCTTGGTTTGTTTGGGGTACTTTCTTCCCTTGTTTTTTCATATAGGTTATGCACCTTCCTTTCTTGCAATGCTGATCTGAGGTATTGCAGTTTCTATTCTATAATCTTGTAGTGACCCTACAGATTACCTGTATCTCACCTTGGAGTTCACTTCCAGTACCTAGCAGGTGTCCCCAGATGGACACTACTGCCACTAAGTGGCGGTGGTACTGGAGGTAACAAGATGGCAGTGAGGGTTGCCCAAGATGAATGCAAACACTTTTAGAGATGGGACTAAAAGGGTGGGACTCATAATGCCTTTGGGCTGATTTATCAGAGATGCTTTGCTGTGGCATGCTCAGCTGTGGTGGGCCACTGTCTCCAGGCCTTGTCTGTGGTCCCAAGGTGGAGGATACTACATTGGAAGAGCTATGGCGATGGCTGCAGTGTTCCAAGATGGATACCGGAAGGGAGCAACAGCGTGGATCTCCACTTGTGCAGGGGCGGGCCTGGGCCTGGGCTCTCACACAGGCCTGTGAGGGTGGTCCTAGGCCTGATCTTGGCCTGGGCGCCATCAGGGTTCTCAGGTGGTGAGCCTGGGCCTGGGCTCCTACAGATCGGTAGGGGCTTTGGCTCAGAACAATGTGAACAGTCTTGAGGCTAACTTAGGCTCAGGCTTCTGCAAGGGTCCCCAGAGGCAGTACTGGGCCCAGGTCTGGCTTCTTCCGTGGTCAGTGGATCGGCGTGTAGCAGTCTTGAGCCTGACCTTGGCTGGGCTCCCATGGAGATCTCTGGAGGTGGCCCTGAGCCTTGGCCTGGTCCACTGGTCCTCATGGTCTCTGGCACAGAACTGGAGCCAGTCACAAGCTGAAACATTGCAGTTCAAGACTAAAGAACAGAGACAAATATTTAAAAACCCAATGATCTTAATCAAAGCCTCACATTTATTTTCATCTGTTTTAGTTCTCATTTGCTTCCTTTGGGTATATATTGATTCTTGGGACTTCATTTTTACTATCTTAGCTCAACTGTATCTGTTTGGCCCCCCAAAACTGACTCAACATCCCTAAAGCTATTAATTGGAATAATAAATGCCAAATACTGAACAGTACCCAGTTCATTTTCTCTGCTCAGGAAGTGTTAGTTGCTTCTTCAACTTCACCTACCTAATCACAAGCTTATTTCAAATTGAAATAAAGGTTACTATATATTACTGCTACTTATCCATGTTACCCCAGTGGCAAAATTTTGCATGCCAATATTACATCTTTGTCTTTAAAGAAACTCATCAAATTTCCCATGTTATGGTATCAAGCCTACATTAATATTATGAGCTTAATCATTATACTTTCCTCACTTAGAAATATAACCCAGACTTTTAGAAATATATCATCTAAGCACTAACAAAATCTTTGCTAACATGGAAATATAGGTCATTTTGAGGTTCTGATACTTAGTAAAATATACATGTATTGGGGAGGAAAACCACAATTCCTAAATCTGTCATAATACATTTTACCAGACGACAGAAAGTTTTTGAACACTCTACATGAAACTTTTTGATCTTCACTAGGGTAGGAATTTTGCATTTATATGCCTTTTGTAAAAGCCTGCATAATTTAGAAACCTCTGAAAGAGAAAATAAGATTATTGGGGGTTTTAATAGGCGAATAAATATTATTTCATGATTTTTCAGTGATAACTAAATCTGTATTATGTCAAAGAGTCCTCAACCTGAAACCTTTATAACTTTTGGCATGGTGACAGCTTGAAAGTAAAATTAGTATTTTGGATATTTTTTAATTCCATAAATGCCATGGGAATTTTATCACGTTTCAACACTTTCTGAATATGTAATTCCCATAGTGCCCATTAGTGACCATCTGTGAAAGGTAATACATATTTGGGATGAAATTGATTACAGCCTGAACACCCTAGTGTTACCATCAGGAAAAGCACGCAAAGTTCACATCTTTTTTCCTAATGATCTCTATGTAGCTAAAGATATTAATTTCCAAAGGCAAAACAGCCTATCACTCAAGATCTTAATCTCACAATAAATGACACCAGGGCAAAAGGATAGGAGTCTGCACAGCCTTACACTAAAATTAATAAGTGCTGTTCCTGGGAAGCTCTTAGGACAAAGGGGAAATAAACAGACTCTTGGAGCACAGTGTTTTCTTTATACACATCAATGTAGGTCCATGGCAATTTTGTGAATATTCAGAAGTGTTTTATAAGCCTTCTAGAAATCTCTGTTATCACCAACATGCTCCATGATCACCTGCTGGTAACTTTCCTGAGCATACCTTGCTGATCCTACATCTTTGGTCCTTTGAATTAATCTTGCTTGTTTTGAAAATGGTTCCCTTTAACCTGTGCAAACCCAGATGCCTTCCTTATTTCCAATATGATTTCAACATCATCTCCAGTGAAGTCATTTTATATTTTAGATTTGTCTGTGGTAATGCTTATCTGTATACTTTGAGCTCATTTTTCCCCTCAAGAGTAGAACTAGTCAAATATATTCAACTATATATTTCTAATGAGTACCTTGACTCTTACAGTATGTAGTTACCCAGTGTTTTGTGAGATGTATTAGAAAAAACAATTGTGGTTTTGTGGAGGGTGGTTTTGTTGTTTTGGTTTGTTTTAGTTTGGTTTAGAGAATTTCAAGGGTTTGTATTACTGAACTATCTCCTTGATCATTAAAAAACCTTATCATATCTTCCATAGACTATTTAAAATTTGAACACAACTACATCCTATTCCTCACTGGGATGTGAGCCAGACTGATGTAACTGCAAATACCCTAAAAGTAGCTGGAAGAACTGATGGAGTCGTCGTCTAAATGTTGAAATATAGCAATTGTAACGCTGGCACAGCTGATGCCAAACTGTTTCTCCTTTTCTCCTTGAATTTCTTGATGATAATTATCCATCAGGTTATGATAGATTTCAAATCTGCTTCCCATTAAAGGTAATAAAATAATATTATCTTTTTAAAGAAGGAAATTTACCTTCCTGTTTTATATATTATGTACCAAGAAGTCATGCATCAAGTATATCTAATAGCTGTGTGCATTGTTTGGAATGTACTGAAAAGAAAATGGTCTATATTGCAGCAATACTTTTTAACTTTTGGATTTTGTTTTTGTTGAGTTTGTCATGAGCTCACTTAGTGAAAATACTGACTGCTGCCTCAGTATTGTGGAGATTCAAGGTGAGTAGGACATGGACCCTACTTTTGAGCAAAACTACCAGAATCACACATTTAAATAGCTGATCTTAGTGCAGGCTGAATATTCTTTATCTGAAATGCTTAGGAATAGAAGTGTTTTAGATTTCAGATTTTTTTTTCAGATTTTGGAATATTTTATGTGTATCATGAGATACCTTGAGGAGAAGACCTGAGTATAAACATAAAATTCATTTTTGTATATGCCTTTTTCACATAGTCTGAAGGTAATTTTATATTATCAATATTCATATCTTTATTGTACCTAGGGTTTTTTTAAAATATTTTTTAGTTGTTGATGGACCTTTATTTTTTATTTATTTATATGTGGTGCTGAGGATCAAACCCAATGCCTCATACATGCTAAGCAAGTGCTCTACCACTGAGTTACAACCCCAGCCCTTGTACCTAGGTTTTAGCTGTCACATCACATGAGGTCAGATATGGAATTTTCCACTCAAGGCATCATGTTGGTGTTAAAAGCATTTCATATTTTGGAGCATTTCAGAATTCAGATTTTCCAATTAGGGATGTTAACCCTATATGGTAAGATGGGTAAAAATGAGCAGAATTCTAAGTACAGCAGAGGGGAAAACTTGTTTTTAAAAGTAAAAGAAAGCTAAAGTAAGCTGTGTCTTTTGAGTTTGGCATTTTAGAATACACCAGGCTTTACCAGCAAGTGAGGAATATGGGTGTATCTACTAATAGACAAGAACACTTGTGCATCCCGTACAAACATCTTACATGTGCACAGCCGCCTGTAAGTCCATTGTGGCAGAGACTGTTGGCTGACTAATTTAACAGTCATTCCTATCTGCGTTCTGCCTTGATGCCTCCACTGCAGAGCTGAGAAAAGCTAAATACTAATGGTTAGTGGTAGCCATGTAACACAATTTGGCTAATTGGCCATGTCTGGAAATATGCTGAAGGCTTTTCAAATAAGAGACAGAGCCTGTTTATATTACTTCCTTACTCTTGCCTTTAATATGGCTGCTATAATTATACCAGTGAGGGCCACTGAGACATTGAAAGTGCACAGGAAGATGCATAGAGGTGTGCTTGAGCCACCAATCAAATGACCACAACTTCAGTACTACTTTTGAGGAGAACCAAACCTTCACTTAAACCATTGTGAGTCAGATTTTTCTGTTTCTTGCAGCCAGAAGCATTCCTTCCTGATATAGGATTAAGCCATGTATGCAAAGGGGTGGAAAGAGCAAGTCTTCCAGCACCATTTTTCCAACTGCATGTTCTCACTTCACGTCTGTGTTACATCTTGGTATTCTTGCAATATTTCAAGATTTTCCATCATTACTATATTTGTTATGGTGGTCTATGGTCAATGATCTTTAATATTATGGTAATTGTTTTGGGGAGGGCACCACAAGTTGTGTCCATAGGAGACAGTAAAGTTAATCAGTAAATGTTCTGTGTGTTCTGACTGTTCCACCGACCAGCCTCCATCTCTACTCCTTTCCACAGGCTTCCTTCTTTGAGATACAACATTGAAATTAGACTAATCAGTGACCCTACAAAGGTCTCTAAGTATTTAAATGAAAGGAAGAATTGCCTGTCTCTCACTTTAAATAAAAAGCTAGAAATGGTTAAGCTTAGCAAGGAAGGTGTGGCTAAAGACAAGTAGACTGAAAGCTGGGCTCTTGAACCAGTTAGCCAAGTAGTGAATGCCTCAAAGGACATGAGAGTGCTACTCCAGCAAACACACGAATAATAAGAAAGCATATCAGCCTTGTTGCCGCTATGTCACAGTTTTCGTGATCTGGGTAGAAGATCAGACCAACAGTCCCTGAGGTCAAAATCAAATCCAGAGAAAGGCCCTAACCCTCTGCAGTTGTGTGAAGGCTGAGAGAGGTGAAGAAACTGCAGAAGAAAAGTTTGAATCTAGCAGAGGTTAGTTCATGAGATATAAGGAAAGAAGCCACCTCCACAGACTGAAAATATAGGACAAGTGCTGAAGAAGCCTGTTGTCCAGAAGGTTGAGTGGAGACAGGTGAAGAAGGGGGCTGCTCTCAACAGCAGGTTTTCAGTGTGGATGCACCATCCAGGACTTTCTTAACTAGAGAGGAGAAGTTAATGCCCGGCTTCAAAGGACAAACTGGCTCTCTTGTTATAGGATAATGCAGCTGATAACTTTAGGTTGAATCCAGTGCCCATTTACCATTCTTAAAATGCTAAGAATTCTTAGGAATCATACTAAATCTACTCTTCCTGTGCTCTATAAATGGAATGACAAAGGCTGACATCATGATTTCTGCTAATAACATGGTTTGCTGAATAGTTGAAGCCCATTGTTGAGACCTATAGCTCGAAAAAAGAAAAAGATTCAAAATATTACTGCTCATCGACAATGCAGATGAGATGAGTATTTTCGTGCCTGCTAACACAACATTCATTCTGCAACCCATGGACCAAGGAGTAATTTCAGCTTTCAGGTCTTGTTATTTAAGAATGCATTTCATAAGGTCATGGCTTCCATAGATAGTGCTTCTTCTGGTGGATCCGGCAAAGTGAGTTGAAAACCTTTAGGAAAGGACTCGCCATTCTGGATGCCATTAAGAACATTAGTGCTCCATGGGAGGAAGTCTAAAAATAAACACTAACAGCGGCTGGGAAGAGGTGAAGTCCAACCCTCATAGATGATTTTGAGGGATTTGAAACTTCAGTGGGATTGCAGATGTGGTGGGTATAGCAAGAGAATTGGAACTAAAACCTTAAGATGTAACTGAGTTGCTGAAATCGTGTAATAAAACTTTAATGAGTGAGGAATAACTTCTTGTGGATGAACAGTGTGGTTTCTTATGATGGAATCAGTTCTTGGTGAAGATGCTCTGGACCTTGCTGAAACAATAGGAAATTTAGAATATGACATAAACTTAGTTGATAAGTAGCAGCGGGGTTTGAGAGGGTCAACTCCAAGTTTGAAAGATGTTTGAACGTGGCATACTGCAGAGAAAATATTTATGAGAGGAGCACTCCATTGATGTGGCAAATGTCTTATTTTAAGAAATTGCCTTAGCCACCCCAGCCTTCAGCCGCCATCTATATCAAGGCCAGACCTTCCACCAGCAAAAAGATGATGACTTGCTGAAGACTGAGATGACCATTAGCAAATTTTTTAGTAGTAAAGTATTTTTAAAGTATTTACATTGTTTTTGTTTATTGGTTGATTGGTACTGGGGATTGAATCCAGGGGAGCTCAACCACTGAGCTACTTCCACATCCCTTTTTTATTTTTTTTTTAGACAGCGTCTTACCAGGTTGCTTAGGGCCTCACTAAATTACTGAGGCTGGCTTTGAAATCTGCAATCTCTCTGCCTAGCCTCCCGAGCCGCTGGGATTACAGGCATGTGCCACCACACCCGGATACATTGTTTTAGATGTAATGCTATTTCATACTTAATCGAATATACTATATGATAAACATAATTTAATTCACACTGGGAAATCAAAAAAAATTTACATGACTTGTTTCATTGTGATGTTTGCTTTATCATAGTGACCTAGAACCAAATCCACAGTATCTTTAAAGTACGCCTCTATTAGTTGTGTTCAGTCTTGTGTGAAGGATACTGTCTAATGAGCAATACTTCTATGATACTCTGACCTTCTCCTATGCAAAGTGGAACAATGAGGAAAACACTCAACCTGTTCTTTCTTAAAGACATCAATGCTATCTATAACTTTGTTTATGCCCTCTTCCTCATTTCTAATTTTGTCATGTATATACATTCCCTGATAATGCTTCAGCTTGAAATTTGATAGTATTAGCATATATCCTTATTCTTTTTAAACAAATCATCAAGATTGCTTCTTCACTGTGGTAATATTTCTTTATTCTGTTTTGTTTTTCTTGGTAGCTACCTGCTCCTTTTTAACTGACTTTTTCTTGCCCCCCTTCTAAATATTTTTGGCTTTTGTTTTATTGGGGTGTGGTATTTGTTTGTTTGTTTTGTTTTTAGAGTCGATTGCTTGCCTTAGGGAAACAGTAAGGTAAGATAGCCTTACTGTCATGGAAAAAAAATTCTCGATGAAAGTCAAGGATCCTTAAGAGAGAGAGAGCTCAGTGGAAAAGGGGCAACTTACACCTAAGTCCATGAATTATCATTAAGTCTCTGACTTTACAACAAATATATTTTAAAGTTCTTGTTTTTAAAGAATCTACACTAGTTTGTTAAACGTTTTACCCCTCATTTTTTTCCAGAACCTTCAGCTACTGGGAGCTACAGCCATTGAGGATAAATTACAAGATCAAGTGCCTGAAACCATAGAAACTCTGATGAAAGCAGATATCAAAATCTGGATCCTTACAGGGGACAAGCAAGAAACTGCCATTAATATTGGTAATTCACTTAATTCAGATGCTTTTTAACAGATAGATATATTTTAGAAGGTGGATTTGAGATGTTTCAAAATTTGAAAGAGTTATTTCAAGATTCCAGATTTATATTATTAGACTTAACAGCTTCAGTACTGCCTTTAAAGTTGCAGTGGTTTTATATGCAACCAGACTTGAGCTCTTGCAACCACACATACCCTCTCTTACCCTTGTATCCTGCCTCCACATGTGCCATCCATGAGGGGCACGTGTAGATAACACTTCTGCAGTTGTCTGTGGGAGTCTAGGGATTGGGTCTGTGGCATGCTTGTGTACTGACATTTGTTTGTATGACCAAATGTTGTTTCTGAGACAGGAAGTAAGAAGGTTGCTAGTTTGCATTTTTCCTACAGTCAATTCCAATTTTTTTGGAAAAAAAAAAGTTTATATTAGCTCAAGCTGCCATAACAGAATATCTTATATAGGATAACTTAAACAAGAGAAACTGATTTTCTCACAGTTCTGGAGACTAGAAATGCAAGATCAAAGTGCCCAGGGTTGGTTTCTAGTGAGACCTCTCTTCCTGGCTTGCAAGTGGCTGCCTTCACATGTCCTCACATAGCCTTTGCTCTGTGCACATGCACCACTGGTAACTCTTTCTCTTGTAAGGACACTGATTCTATTGCATTAAAGTCATGTCTTAGTCCCTTTGCATGGCTATAGCAAAATACTCTAACCCTGATAACTTGTAAAGAGAAGAAATTTACATCACACAGTTCTGGAGGCAGGGAAATTAAAGGTCAAGGCACCACCAGATTCAGTATCATATGAGGCCACACTTTCTGATTTACAGATGGCATCTTGTAACTCTTATAAAAGCACTAATCCATTTATAGGGGCAGAGCCATACCAATAGCCAATCTTCTAATACCATCACATTGGTAATTAGATTCAGTATTGAATTTGGGGGAGACATAAACATTCAGACCATAGCAGGCCCCACACTCAAACCTCGTTTAGCCTTAATTACCTTCTTGAAGTTCCTATGTCCAAACAGTCATCTTGTAGATTAAGGTTTCAGCATAGGAATTTCATGGTTGAGAGAAAAAATTCAATTTATAACAGAGGTATTACTAAGAAGAAAGTTAATATTTGGTATCAGAAGCCTATATACCAAAAGAAACATCTTTCTTTTTCCAAATTCAGTAAAAGTCGGTAGCCTGAGCACTGTAAACTTTTGCATAGATATAACCTCTTGTTATTAGTCATATACATTATGTACAAAAATCCTCCAAAATCACAGAAAACATTATTGGGGTGTTCACAACATGAAACCAGTTTTGGAAGGTCTTTTTTAAGTATTCCCTAAAATATACTTAGCCCATATTCCTTTTGGAAATATTAGCAGTCAGCCTGAAGTATCCTATAAATCTAGTACAAATTTATAGTAAATTAATGTTATTAATGGAATATTATCTATTTTAGGAGAAAAAAAGCACAAGTTATTAATATACATGGGGGAAATGATAAGGCATGTGAATAGCTTGAAAATTACTTTTTATTTAAAAAGCCAAATTAGTAGGATGTTAAATTTACAAGCCACACAGTTGTTAATTTTGATCGTAAAAATTATCACTGGTGTTTAGAGAAAAAATGAAAACAAGATGTATGAGAAGGGAATTATGATAAAATGCAGAATGTGTCAAGAATTGGGAGACCTGAATGCATAGACAGGGTAAAACTTAAGACAACAGATGGAGAAAATTTGGTAAAAAGTGAGATATGAGGAAAGGAGGCATTCAGGAGTCATAGTATAGGGTATGTAGTTACTATGGGTGATCTAGGAAAAGAGGAGGTAGTGATTTCTGGCAGTGTTTAGCTTCTGTTATCATGGGCCATGATTGATCCTAGAAAAAGAGAAGATTCATTCAACAAATGGCTGTGGTGTCCACAGTGCCAGATTCCAGTGAAGTGGAGGAAACAAGAAGTCAATTCTCTGCCCTTGTGGAACTCAGGTCCTGGTCAGGGAAAAAGACAAAGTAAATGAAAATAAGTGCAGAGTATATTGGATTTCAGTGATTGGTATTACACACACACACACACCAAAAAAAGTGGGGAGGGAGATAGGGCATCACGTGGAGGAATTCATTTTTAAGCAGGAAGATCAGGAAGAATTTAAGGTGACATTTGAGAAACGACCTGAGAGCGGAGAGGGGAGCTTGTCGTGGGATGATTGGAGGAAAACTGCTTTCTGCTACAGAAAGAGAACAGGAGCAGAGGGGGCACAGCAGAGACAGGTGAGATGGGGCTGCTCAGGGCTGTGCAAGGACTTTGCACTTACTCCAAGTGAACAGGGAAAACACCTGATGGTTCTCAGCAGAGAGAGACATTACCTGACTTCCCTGTGAGGAAAATAGTCTCTCTGGCTGCTGGGCTGGGGCTGGACTGAGAGCGGAGCCAGTGTGGAAGCAAGACAGAGGCTATTGCATTGAACCAGGGGGATCGCGGTGGTGGCTTAAACCAGGTGGCAACATGAGGAGTAGCTGGCTTCTCAGTGTGTTTTAAAGGCAGATCGAACAGGATTGACTGGTAGATTTCACATAGGGTTTGAGAGAAGGAAAGCAATCGGGTGACTCCAACGTTTTGGGCCGTAGCAATGAACAACGGTGCTGCCATTAACCAAAATGAGGGAGACAAGTAAGGCAGATTTTGAGGGGCAGGAGGGGTGTCAGGAGCCTGGTTTTTGCATATACTAAGTTCTAGTTGTCTACTCTGTACCCAAGATTCTGCTGTTAGGAGGAACTTGGTTATGAGACCCTGGAGGTCAGGAGAGAAGTCTGAGTGGAAGGTAAGAGTTTCAGATTGGTAAACATTTAGGACTAGAAATGCAGCTCAGTGGTAGAGCATCTGATTGCCATGTGTGAGGCCCTGAGTTCAATCCCCAGCATCACAGAAAAATAAATAAGAGATAAATATTCAGAATAGTAAACATTTAAGTTGCATTTAAACTCATGAGATAGAATGGGATCACAAAGGGAGTAAGTATACATGATATTATTTTTATCTTTAATATGAAAGCATTCAGCAGGTTTGCCTGTTTTTCTGCAGCCACACTCAGCTTTAGCAAGTGGTACAGAGTAGGATCTAACAAAGGGGTGATTTTGCCATACAGACCGTACAACAAAGCAAGCAAGGGCAGGCAAGGAGAAGATGTCATGCCTGCTCAGGGCAGGGAGATGGTGGAGATCAGTGGATCAAGAAAGAGTCAGCCTACCCTTCTGTGCCCACCTCTGTCAACAACCATTGGCCCATCTTTCGCTCTTTGTGTTGGTCATCAGGAAGGATCTTCCCTGTTTGTTAACTTTCAAGACACTGAGAATCCTTACCAGTCTCTTTCCTTATTGTTTATCAAGACAGCCTCAAAAGATGTCCTTGTATTATATCCATCCTATTGCACATGAGAGCATTTCATTTTCAATATCCTGTAAGCCTGGAAAACAACTTATTGCCACCACCACTCCTAATAAACTCCTTAAATGTTGCAATACTATTTTTACTTTAATATGTTCTCTTTGACAAAATTAATTGTATCAATTTACCGTTTGTACATAGGACACTCCTGCAAACTCTTAAAGAAGAACATGGGAATGATTGTTATAAATGAAGGCTCTCTTGATGTAAGTGAAATCCTTTTTTAAAACCTCTATTACTAACTTAATCACCTTATAGTATTTTATATTCAGGTAGCTATATTTTATTTTCCCAAGGTGAACGGATTCCCCACCATTGTTGTTCTGCTGTAACATAATATTCGTTTTGAATAGCATTGATAGAAATTGATCCAAACTTTGTATCTGTGTTAACTATAGAAATTGCTAAATAATCTTCTTAAGGTTGTTAAGATGGAAAAGCAGCTTTACAGAAGCATTGTCGGGAAGTTCCTGATTGACTGTAACTTGTTCATATCTGAGTATTGTATTCTGCATATTAAGCATTTTATATCCATTTTAACATCCAGTGCTAATATACATTTTGCCTCTTTTAAAAATTGTGAAAGTTATTAAACAGCACAAAATAATCATTCCTGGTAAGTTTTGTTTTGGTGTGTGTGTTATGTCCTAACTTCTAGGGTAAAATATAAATTCCTGGTATGTATTTTTGCATGGCCATGACCACCTGATGTCATATGTTGGAAAAGAATAAAGATTAGTAGGAATAGAAGGTAAAATATAAGTTAACAAAATAATATATAGGTCATATGACCTGTAAATACTTTAAAGTTAAGATGAATATTTGTAATTTAAGGTGGAAGACAGAACAGGAGAGGTGATGATTATACAGCTGCTTGAAATAGTCACTGTGACGCAAAGAGCCAAGTGGAGAGAACCTGATAATTAGGGATGTTGGTGAAGCTGAGAGGCCAGCTAGGTAGGAGCCTGGTGAGGAGGTGACTGATGAGGGAGATGTTCAGAAGGCGGCTGCAGAAACACAGATTGTGTGTAAGAATTATCTGACTTCAGATTTTTAAATTGAAATGATAGTCTCTTATTCATTTGAAACAAAGTATTTTAACAAAGTATTTGAAACAATCCTTTGATACTTTTCTCTTTTTTGTGAAATCTTTGAGCAACTTGTAGCTGAACCAGTAGCATATGATTTTGCAATTATATGAGTTGTTTATGCCTTAAATTATTGAACAAGTAGTTTTTGTGAACCAAACTTGAATCCTAAAAGCATAAACTCAAAAAATTCATCAATGGGTGCTAGTCTGTCTGTCTTATACATTTAGTATTCCCTCTGCTGGGCACTAAGAATGTACCCATAAATAATTATGCCATGGGCTCTGCCCCTTTTAATGTAGAGTTGTCTCCATCATCCACCATCTTATATGTTAATTTTGAGTTTTTACCTTGTGAAAAATTATGACAAAGAGAACCCTACTCTCAAAAAACTTACATGATAAGTGAAATGGATTGTATACAAATAACAGTACAAAACATATATAAATAAGGTAGATAGTTCACTATGGGAATATTGTGAAATGCAGTGTATTTATTTTAAAAAGTGGCATCCGGTTTGAAAGAGGCAAGTAATTGAAGAATGGGAAGTATTTGAAGCATGAAAATGCTCACAAAGAAGTTCAAGGCCTATTTGGGGCTTGAAAAGAGAAACACTGAACTTGAATGCAAGGTTGTAATTCTTAAAATATTCTTATTTGAAGAATTATAGGCACATAATGTAAAAATTAAGTTATAGAACAGGAAAAGTACAGATATTAGAAAGTCAATCTCCACCTTTGTATCTGAGCTGCCTGTTTACCTCCCTGGGGATGGTCACTAGTTCTGGATTCTGGAGCTATTCTAAGGAATGTAGGTCGACATATAGACCCTCTGTTGTTAAAACAAATCATAGTACATTATATACACCACTTCATGTACTTGGCTTTTCTCACTTACTATATCTTAGCAAATGCTCTGCAATAGATAATTGCAAGATAATTTTTTTTGACCATGGCATGGCATTTAAAAGGTACTTGTAAGTAAATGACAGAGTTAAAATTGGAAAGATAAACTCAGCCAACTGTGGCAGCCTGGGCCAGGTTAGGGAAAGTGCCTGCATAGGAGGAGGGCACCTCCATCAACTCTGTGCTGAGGAGGTTGAGAGAGATTGTACATAGGCAGGTTTGGAAGAGCAGCAGGCATGGAGTTCAGGCAAGAGGCCAGGAGAAGAGTTCAGGTTACCTTTGGAGTAGAATTGGGGCACCAATGCCAGTGATGTGGTATAAGAGAAATTGGGACTTATCCCATCTGGCCCCTGAAGAAGGAGCCATCAGGGATGTTTCTGGAAGTTCCATTTGGTCAGAGCATTATTAAAACTACAATGGAAATAATTCCCATCACCCCTGGTAGTAGTTATGCTTTTGTGGGTAACATGATTACATGTTTTCTTACAGTCAAAATAAATCAGAGGTAGGACCAAGATAGGAAAGCAGGACAATCCACGCCTGGTCTTATGCAGAACCCTTTTCGTCTGGATCCAGGCTCCCACCTTATGTAGAGTGCGGCAGCGTGGCTGCTTTTATTTTATTATGTTCCATCATTTTTGTCCATTCCTTGGATAAATATTCCTTTGAGTATTTTAAGTATCAAGTAAATAATAATCTTCAGGGAAAAAGAAAAGTGAAATACCAAAAATATTCATTGTAGTGCATCAGAGTGTAGTCAAGACAGTGGCATTTATTTTCATTTTGAGGTTTCTAAGCTCAAATTAACAAACACTCCAAGGTACTCTCACTGCCTATTTCTACTGGTACAGACATAGTTAGAAATGTCAGGTAGATACACAGTGAAGGTGCTAACTACCATGTCTGTCTGTTCAGCTTTAACCTCTGTCTCAGCGTCCAGAAAACTGTCTCATACATAGAAAGTACACTATAAATATTTGAGAAGCAAGTCACTGAATAATTTTAAAGAATTCCATTTTTTAATTGGTAAATTCCATTATTTTTAAAAGTCATGTATCCATTTAAATTTGGTAGTACTTCATCATATCTGATGTTTGAAAAGTAGGATGGTTAAGAATCTCCTTATCCATTCAAGTGGCAGTTTGTGACAGGAGGCAGACTCTATGAATGGATTAGCACTAATTTGTCCAGCTCCTAACTGCCAAGCTTTCTGCACTGCTGTCTGGGGAAGGTTTTTCTCCCAGGGAGTTAAGTGGTGACTACAAATCCGGCTGTTTAGGGTCAGACCTGCTGGGGTGCACTCATTTGTTTCTCAGCAGGAAAGGAAACATCGCTTTGCATAGCTCCTTCCGATCTTGTGTCATAAAATCCATGGCTGAGGTTTTAGGCAAATTATGTGAAGTGCTAAGATGCCCGTAGGTACATCATTATTTGTTTTTTCATTGCCAGGGGAAAGAAAAACATTCTATGTTTCAATTGTACTGATAGATAATAAGAGGAAATAGGATTATCACTCCATGAGCACAAAGAATAATTAACAAGTAATAAACTTAGGAATATAACATCTTAGGAAATAAACTGTGAGTGTGTGTTTTGTCAAGTGACAATTTTAATGAGCACATTCAAATTATTCTCTGAAACAGCACAGTGGTTGAGAGCATAGTTCTGTCCCAGATTGACTGTGTGACCCTCTACAAGTTTGAAAAGCTGCTGTGGGCCACATTTTGCTGCCTGTAGCAAGAACATTACCTTTGGCACAGGATTGGTATGGTTAGCCCAATGCATGGCACATGTAAAAAGAAAATGTTAGGAAATTTTGTAGAAAGAACGGTATTCCAGTAGCTTGTAACTTGTTTTCCATGATGATTATTTTTGTTATGAAAACTGTTTTTTCAAGTTTTAATTTTTTCCTAAGGGAGCAAATTATAACTATAGATTCTCTTTTACATAAGTGATACATATTGCTATGAACTATTCAAATTTTCTGCAAAATGTTATTCCTAATAGTGTTCGAATTGAAAAGATAAATCTCTTTCTCTTATATTAGACTTTTACAAAGTATTATATTCAAGGCTCTTAACATTTCACACAGAAAACGCTTTCTTCTAGTGATTCTATTAACAGAGATTGTTGTCTCCCAAAATGCAGATCATCACCAGAAAAAAAAAAAAATGCTACTGGGCTTACTTTCTTTTGGGGTTTCAGCATGGTTGTTGTTCTTGGGGGAAAAATAGTAGCTCTTCAGTGTTCTTTAAATACTTTAAGTAAATGCAGTTGAAGATACAAACAGAAGGAGAGTCTTGCTCTGCAGACCTGAAAGGGAAACCTGAGAGGTTTGCCTGCCTGCGTGTACTCCCAACTACTGTCATTGCAAAAGCAATGTCCCCTCCTGTATACTGTCTAAGCACAGGCTCTTGTAAAATGCCAGTCACCAAAAGAATTTCTCAAGCAAAAAGCTTGATTTTTTTTTTTAATTCAGAAAAGAATTTCATAGATAAGGCTCATCTGAAGTTGATCAGAATCTACTAGGCATTTTTAATTCATTTGAATAGTTTGTGTAATTTCTTGTATACTACTTTAGCCTCTTTATTAGGAGTTCTGATTATGCTCTGATTATGAGACATTTCCATAAGCATCTGCAAAGGCAGGAGTTCCAGATTGCTGGCTTGAAGAGCATATTCCACTTCCTGTCTGACTCCACTGCTCAAGGTTCAGGAAATAGCCCACAAACCTCTCAGAATCCTCTTCTACTTAATAACCTGTGTCTAAGACATCCCTTTTGCATCTCTTTTATATCTTTGAGTTTATCATGAAATAATTCCTTCAAAGTCTGTCAAAACTGGAAATATCTAAACTGTGAGCTAAGAACTAGAGAATTTGATACTATGACCTAATTTCTAATTAAAAGTCTTTCAAAATGCACTAAAACAGTGCTGGAAGGATTGAGTTTATGTTACATTAAGAAATGTAGTTTTAATACTATGCAAGAGCCTCATAGCATACCAACTCTGTGGATCTCTGGAAATATTTTTGGGCAACTCAGACTCTTACTTTTTCAACTTGGTTTGCTCCAAGTTTCTACATGATAGAAAAATGCTGGAGACTTGTTTCAACGAGATAGCTCACCACCATTTCATCTGTCAAGCCCAGAATGTGAGGTTCATCATTTCTTAGGCCACTAACTGTGTGGTGTAAGGAATAGATGTCTCATAGGTACCAGAACCATCTTTCTTGAGTTTCTCATGTTATACCCTTAAGACTCACCTTCTAGCATCTCTTTTGCAGGAGCAGCTGTGGAATCTGGCCCTGAAGGTAAAGCTAGAATTTAAATCCATTCTTATTGTAGTTCCCCCTCCTTTCTACTGCCTGACTTTCCTGAGGGGAACAGGGGGAGCAGCCACCACACCTCCTGGGGGAAGCCATGTATCATTGACCCTACAGAAAAATACAGCTTTCTGAGCTCCTGTGAGAAGTGGACTCTGCCCCCTCTGCAGGATTCTGTGCATTGCTGTTCTGGTCATAACAAAACAAATAGCTTACATGTCTTAAGTGCTTTCTGTTTTGGACTGGATGCTGGATTAAAGACTTGACACCTGAAAATGTTAGTAGGCAGATATTATTATGCCTTAAAATAAGAATCTAAAAGAGTATCTAATCAAACAGATAGCTAAGCAGCACTAGGGAATGTAACTAAGTCATCTGATTCTGGAATATACTATAAAAATAACTTTTTTCTTGCCCTCAGCTGCTAGGGCAAAAATACGAGTAATGAAAATATCCATTTCCTAGGAATGGTGTGAAGACTAAAGAAGACAATAGTGTTAAATGCTTAGAAATAGTTGACAGGCATGTTGTAAGCACTCAAGAAATATTGACTGTGGTCATGATCCTCATCATTACTGTTTCTTCTAGCACTATTATTTTTGGGAGAGGAGAGTTCTTCATTGCGAGCTGCTGTAAGAGAAAACTTTAAACAGCTGCCTTGCTCTTAAATTTCTCTACTTAATTTAAGAATATGCCCCAAACGAGCTGTAGGTTTGATTATGGATACCAATGTTTCTCCTCACTGATATATTTTTCAGAAAATGAATTGTTGGCCACACTGGATATTACATTAACAAGCATTAAAATATATTTTTTTCAACACCAGAATAAAAGCAAACCCTTTATGGAATTACTAATTTTTTCTAACTATTTGACTTTCTAATAGCATATAAGTTTTGACTATAACTTATAGGACATTCAGGACATAAATGCTGAAGTTGTCATCTGTACCTTTTTAAGCTCAACTTGTATATATTATGCAGACAAACCTCACTGTTTTGGGAACCAGCCACTGTTGAATGGCTTCTGAAAGAAATCCAGAATAAGCAAGTTATTGACTTGACTCCAGAAAAGAAGTGGGGGGGGGGGATGTGGGCTACTTCAGGTTTTATTTTGATATGTCCCTTGAGTCTAATACAATACATTTTGTATTGCTCTGACAAATAGTTTAGGCAGGTTTTAAACCACACTGAGTTTCTCTCTACCACCAGTGTTCAACACCATGAATTTTCTTTTACCATCAGCAAAGCCAGTTCAGCTTTTGGGCTTGAAATCTTCAGATCTTAGATTAACTTTTAAGGTGTTAGTGTGTCCCTATCAGATGCAGAGATAGTTTTCTGCAGTGCCCCAAGGTAGGAAGATTGTTCATATCCTGTCTGCACGCTGCTTGCTCCAAGTAGCCTTCAGTGAAGAGAGCCAACTGCGTTACCTTTGAAAGGAATAGGTTAATGAAAAAATGTAAACATTACCAAAGAATGAAAATAACGTTTGAACAAATAATCTATTTTCCTTTCTCCTGATTTGAGACAGTGTCTGCTATAAGCCGAAGTATGTGGTTGAAAAGGTTCCATCAAACCCATTGTTTGGTCTCATAGATCTAAATGTGTCCCCCTTTTTTACACAAAATACAGTGAGCCCGGTTTGTGTGCAGAACCCTACGTGAAGTTGTTCACAAATTCACAGTGTTGCTGTTTCAAGAAATTCTTCCTTCCCCAAGCCTCAATATTCTTTTCCTCATTTTGGCTAAACATCTGAACTCTTCCCCAGAGTTCCCAAGACCTAGAATTATGGATAAGTGCTTTCTAACCAGTCTGCCCCCTTGCCATCTCCCCACACGCCTGTGGACATCTCTGACGGAAGTGAGAATGCCTTTTGCCTTCCTCACATCTCCTACTCACACCTTTGATGAGTCAGTACATTCATGAAAATGAAGGGGTCTAGGAGACCTGCTCTGTGCCAGGAGTTTCTGATGCATGATTCTCTGCTCCCGTAGGGCGGGTGCTGTTTGTCCCACCTCCGTGTGTACATGGAGATTTTGAGTTTGCATGGTTATCTAGTGCGGGATCCTGAATCCCCACCTTGATTGATCCAAGTCCAGAGCTATGTCTTTATTTAGTTTTGTTTCTGTTTTTAAATCACTACACCTTCTGTACTGACAGAAGGACTCCATTGCAGACAAAAGCATCTGAGAGCCAACCCCCAGGTTTTCCAGCTTGTTTCATCAACTCGTGACCAAGCTCACCCCCACAAAGCCCCTGAGAGGGGAAATGGTGTCATCTGGATACCTTGCACTTACAGAATTGAAGACAGACCTTATGTTTAGTTTTATCGATAACAGCTGTACATAGATTTTAGTGCATGCATACGTGAAATAATGGAAATGGTGTGTACTGGGGATCTACACTGAGAAAATATGGCAGATAACAATTTTTCTATATTCCTCCAGTAATTAATTCAAATCATTAAGAAAATGGCCCAACATTAGCTTTCTCTGTGATTCTGGGGAACAGTTTCTCATAGGCTCTGTTTTTTGCCTTCTCCACAAACGGTTGATTTGATAATTTGCTTATTTTCAGAAAACCGGTTGTATATTCTAAGCAACCTCTTCCTGGCTGAATTGAAGGTAATGCGAGAGACTGGATGTCTGCCGACCCAGTTCCTCTCAGAATGCTTCCTTTAGCATTTGAGTCACAGCCGCCACTGGAGAATATTTCATACCAAACTCGAAATCATGTTTAGGAGGCTTTCAGTGGTGGTTTAGGGTAATTACCATGAGGGCTTTGGTAAAAGCCTTTATCCACAAAACTATTTAAATTATATAATTATATCCCCTACCTCATTCTTCCTTCCTTTCCCTGGATTTGTCTTTCTTTGCTGCACATCCCTAACCCAACACTGAAACCCAATCTGGAGACAGATCCAACACTTCTCAGCCTTTGTTCCCTGAGTGAGACTAAATGCCTCACAAGGACTTACTTGCCTCATGGAACCTATCATATCCCTGAATCCCAGGCCTCTACTAAGGGGCCAAGAGCAATTTCCCCAGTGCTACAACTTCCTTTTCTTACCTGCCTCCATTTTGTGAACCTTGACCTTTTCCAGATGGCATGACCCTTTGGGAGATTGGACTATTTCCTCAATCAGTGCTGTCCATCTCCCCCCACCTTGGAAGACCCATATCTCTGTATCAGCAAAGAACAGGAGGGTTCTGTTTTGTCTCTCTCCCTCTCTCTTTAGCAATACATATTGATTAAATGCACTTCGTTTGGCTTTCTTCCCACTTTGTCATTTTGGGGGACCTCTCTGACCATGTGTTTTCAATGACTTCACCTTCTGTCTGCCCCTACCCATTTTGGAAAAATTGTTCTATATTGGTTTGATTCTATATGCATACACTTTGAAACATTGTATTCTAGTTTAGGAATTTAGAAACACCAGAGGTCTTTGATCAAAAACTGTATCAAAGAGAGCTAGCAATCCTGACTGGGTTGCATACTAAATGGACCCAGTTGTAGATGAACATAGTTTCTTTCTACTCTTAGGTGTATGTTCTTTTACCACTGCCTGCAGTAGCCAGGAGAACCATTAATATATGCATTGTGTAGGAGTATATGGAATGTCCAGTGTTCCACTGAATCAATAAAACATTGTAAAAAAATGTTAGACCCAATGTTTTATCCAAGTTGTTATTGTGGGAGTCATAACTCATTTTTTGAGAACGTGTCAACACTGTCCATACTTGATATGGTCACAGTGTATTATTAGGAATGTTCTTGGAATGTTCTGTTAATTCATAATTTTAGGGTGTGAACATTTGAAGAGTGTAAAAGTAGAAAAAGAATGAAACTTTATTTGAACATAAATTCATAAATACCTCATGTCTTAAATGATGATGACATGGGACCACAAACCACCAAAACAGCTAATAAAATATGTGTTAGTTTAAGATTCATGTGTATATCTATATCCTCTTAGTTGACATTTTAGATTAACTTACAATAGGTTTTAAAAGCTAAATCCTTAGCAAACTAAAGTAAATTAAAGTAAGTAACCCCCTCCCCCAAATTTCCAAGGTAAATTTTATTTCTTCTGCTTTAAGGACAAACAGTACCTAAGATTTGATTTTGACTTGGTGGTATTATATCCCAAGAATATGCCAGCAGGACTAGCCCTATGTGTTTTCTCACATCAATTATTTTAAATCAATATATATTTTTTATTTGATCATCTATGCAAAAAAAAACATACCAAAAGAGAGAAGAAACTCCATATCCATTTGTAACTATCAAAGGAGTTCTGTCAGGTTGGAAGTAGAAATTAAGAGATAAAGAAAAACAGCAGTTGGTTTTATAAATATTTGTTGTCTTACCATGTGCCATAAGAGAAAAGGAAATGCTCTCATTCCCAGAATTAAAGGGCAGGCAGTTTTCTAAATTTTGTTGTTGTTGTTGTTTTATGTATTAGGGATTAAACTCGTGAACACTTTACCACTGAGCTATATCCACAGCCCTTTTCACTTTTTTTTTACCTTGAGACTTGGTATCACTAAGTTGCTGAGGCTAGCCTTGAATTTGCAATCTCCAGCCTCAGCCTCCCCAGTCATTGGGATTACAGATGTGCACCACCATGCCCAGCCAGATTTTTTTTATGTAATCGAAGAATTAGCTGGTAGAGTTGAATGTTAGCAGTCAAAAGGCAGGTTGACATAAAATTGGGAGATTTCACAGGAAAATTTAAGATGATGCAGTAATACATATCCTCGATTATATCAGTGTTACACAGCGGACCATAGCATGCAGATGTTTCTTCATCGTGGGTTGGTACCTCTTTTGGGCTTGCTTGAATGTCGGCTTTATGCCAAACTCTGAGCAGGGCATTTTCTTCACAAGTAAAGGAGTCAGCACACTTTATTACTGCAGTCACTCTAAAAAATGGATATTCACCCAATCTTACTAATGATAAAACCTCCATTCAAGAAGTTAAGTAACTTGTCTGAGGAAAGAGCCAGCAAGTGTCAGCAAGGATTCAACTCAAGCCACTCTGATACCATATTAATAACCTCTAGAGTGAATCAGATGAAAAGACAAACCACAAGGAGTGAGATTGGAATACATATATATGTATACACCCCTGGAGGAAGAAATCAACTTACTCATAATGCTTTTTTTTTTTTTTAAGGGGGGGTAGGTACCACGCATTGAACCCAGGGGCACTTAACCACTGAGCCACATCCCAGCCCTTTTTTACATTTTATTTAGAGATAGGGTCTCACTGAGTTGCTTAGGGCCTCACTAAATTGCTAAGGCTGGCTTTGAACTCACAGTCCACTGGGATTACAGGTGTGCACCACTGTGCCCAGCTCTTAATGCTTTTTTTTTTTTTTTTTTTTTGGGTACTGGGGATTGAACTCAGGGGCACTCGACCACTGAGCCATATCCCCAGCCCTATTTTGTGTTTTATGTAGAGACAGGGTCTCACTGAGTTGCTTAGTGCCTTGCCGTTGCTGAGGCTGGCTTTGAACTCGCGATTCTCCTGTCTCAGCCTCCCTAAGTGCTGGGATTACAAGCGTGAGCCACCGCTTAATGCTTTTTCACATGATAAGAGATATAATCCTTTCTAGAAGGCAGAACCTGTATAGCTGCCTAATCAAATCCAAAGGGGTTAAGAATTTGGGGGATCTTAATTTAGTGGTTGAAAATGCTCCTTATTTCTTGTTTAATCATTTCATTAAGGAGTTTTTCAAAATAAAACATATAATTTTTCCTTTTCAAGGTAGATGAAAATGTTTGATTGATTTATCTTTACCTTGGACTCTACATCTACATGAAGTTGAAGAAAACCTTGAGTTCTGAGCTATAGGGTATGTTTTAGCTTCTGGAACTTAGTTGTTTACAATATCCATCATTTTGTATCCAATATCATCAGTGCCCAAGAAGTATCACGTGTGCCCCATATGTTAGCCTCAACTCTCTCACAGCCCAGTTTGATATGGCTACACATTTGTACATTCTGCACAGAAAACTGCTTTCTCTATATTGGTTGGTAATCTGTCTGCATGCACTCTTGAGTTCTCAAGAGTTCCATGACTCAGCCTTCAGCCAGTTACCTTGTTTCAGTAGAGTCGCCATCTTGGTTCAGCAAGATTTCTATAAGAGTTTGTAACAGTTTACTGCATTTCCTTAGAAACTGCCCTTGCTAAGGAAACAATGTGAAAACCCACGGTGCTAATATGAATTGGGAAATGCAAGCTTAATAAACTTAAGTACATACTCACAAAGGTAAAAGCTGTATGTATTTCAAAAGTGATTCTACATTAGCCTTGATTCTGTGCTCATTCACTTAATTCATAAAGGAAAAGAACAAATCCAAGAACAACAAAATTGCCTGAGTTCCATCTGGATGCTATAACAAAAATACCATAGAATGGGTAGCTTTAAACAAGAAAATTTATTTCTCACATTTTGGGAAGCTGGAAAGTCCAACATCATGGTATCAGCAGATCTGGTATCTCTTGTGGGGCTGTTTCCTGGTTCGTAGTGTCTGTGTTCTCACATGATGGAATGGGAAGGGAACCCTCCAGAATCTCTTCTATAAAGACATGAATCCCATTCATGATATCTCCATCCCATGATATAGTAACCTCCCAAAGACCTTGCCTCCTAATGTGATCATACTAGGTGTACATTTCAACATATGAATTTTGGGGGGACATCAAACATTCATCCCATAACAAATCCATTATTAAATATTGCCTCTGAAAGTCAAAGTGCAATTCCCAGAGTTTTAATGTATTATTATTTTTTTCCTTCCTGAGACTAGAAACCTTGTAATATAAGTTTATCATCTGACCTGCACATACTTAATAGATTGCTAGGGATAAAAATAAATGCCAGGTACTTATTTGTATTTGGACCTAAACACCAAAATATGCATTGAATAAATATAGGTAGGCTTTTTCCCTTTAACTTTTTTTGGGGGGTTACCTTGTCCTCTGGAATATATATGAGAAATCACACATTATCAGCTGTCACTGCAAGTGAGTAACTGTGACCCCAGAGCAAGGTCTGTGAAAGGCCCTACCATTAGGTGATGTGTGTTGGAGACTGGTCCTTAACCTTGATTCTGTCCCTGCTCTGTGAACTCTGACTAATTGTCTTCAAGTTGAAGGCTACGGGCTTTTCCTTCCGTTTCCTTAGGGATATTTCAACATTCTCCACTAGGGTGTTCCTTGGATTTATTCCCAAGTAAAATATCTTTCCTGTAAACTTCTTAAAGGAATCAGGAAAAAAACAAAAGGGCTAGACACAGAAGAGAGTGAAAAGAGACTTTTTTTTTTTTTTTTTTTTTGCAGGTGCTTTTCTGCAACATTACATTTTGGGCCATCAAAAACATAGTTCTTAGGTGGCCTAACATTCTTTGCACATCTGGCCCCTCTGGGTTCTTTAGACTGTTCCAAGCAGAGTTTCGCCAAAATGAAAATGACAGCTTGTGCACTATGATACTTTCCAAACAAATCAGGGCTTCCGATGTAGTTCAGTCTAAAAATGTGTCAGATTTCATTGTCTAAGGCACTCTCTGTGATTTTTATTAAGGATTTCCTTGTTGTAAGTCATGTAAAAGTAATGAAAAGATTACAATAAGGTGTCCAGTCTCTGATTTCTCAAAGACAGCTGTTGTGTTATGTTATTTTACTGGAGGGTATTCTGTGAACATGTTATCTGTATGCCAGGCACATTTCTTATAAATCCAGCAAATAATCTTCACTTCTTGGACCACTGTTATATCACCTGGATTGATCACCAAGTTGCTAGTCTAGGTGTTCATCGTATTATACTTACTAGATAATTTTTATTATTTGAAGGAGAAATAGATGTTGAGTCAATGCTGAATCATAATTACTTCTCTTCTCCATGTCCTCTATAATAAGAAAAGCACAGTAACATTTTCTTTATTCTAACTCGGAGTGTCCAAGATGATACAAGAGTTTTACAAGCAGCAGAGAACCATCCTCAGAGTGGTCACAGGAGAAAGCCACTTGAACTTCACACAAGATGTTCTGCAGTCATTAATAAATTAGGTCATTCTTTCATTATCTCTTCATCAGGGCCTCATCCCAAACAGAAGGTAGCAATACAAATAGACAAGACACCACACATCATGCCATGTTATGTGAGTAGAAATGAAGTATTTGAAGAATCCAAAGATGGAAGTCTTCTCAGTCACCTGTAGGACTCAGGGAAAGAAAGTCAAGGGAATGATTCTCAGCTTATTTATTCATTAATTTTAAAATAAGAAAATCGTGACCTTGTTTGTAGGCTTAAAGACCTTAAAAAAAAATAATGCCCATGGGGAGAACGAAGATGCAAAGAGAAACAAGAGGAACAGGGTCAAGGAAAGGAGCTTGATGGTTGTTCCAAATCCAGCTCCAGACTTCAGGGGAAGGAGAAGTTTAAGGGAAGAAAGAAGGAATTTGTTCTTGCATAAATGTGTAAATGTTCTCAGTGAAGGAGGTAGATATTTGCTGAGTGACAAGCCAAATTTGTAATAAGGAGGGAAGAAAAGGCCTGGAGTAGCCTGCCCTCCCTCAGAGGCGCCTTTTCCTTTCTGTGCTATCAAGACTGAGAGGAGAGAAGCCCTGTTGATTGCAGCTGAAACTAAAACAGGCAAGACAGGAAAGTGTGGTGGGAGGCTCCTCCTGGGAATGCCTGGCTGTGTAGGGTGCTGGGCACAGGGACAGTGGACTTGAGTGGTGACTAGAAAGACCCCATGGTTCCAGCTGGTAGCGCACAGAAATCTCAGGTTATCTATGGCTCCTCCTTTATCTGTCTGGCCGCCTTCACTCTGGCCTGACCCCATTCCTGCCTGTCTCCTCAACTTTCTTTAGCTCAGAATACTCTCTGATACTCTTTTCTATTCAGCCTACAAATAAAAACATGCAGAACAAGAAGATACAGACCTTGTATCATGTTGTGTTCTATGGTCTTTGATCCTGTTTATGATTTAGCTTCTCAATTATGTATTTTCACTTTCACAAGTCACTAAGTTTAAATATTTAAACATTTCCCCCTTCAGTAGCCAAAGAGAAAACAAAGCAGCAGCTAATACCATAATAAATTTATCTAGAGCTACAGGAGATGAGCTTCAATGCAATATGGCCATAAAGTATGACTCCCAAGCTTAGGGTAGAAGCAATTGACTTTCATAAATAAAAGAATTTTAAAATACTCCCAGCAGTAAATAAGAATAAAACATAACTTGTAACTTGCAGCACACAGCCAAGAGCAGAGCTACTTATAAAACTGCAAAACTAAAATAAGAACATATTTGCAGCTCTGTCCTTGCTGTTACCTTCACGCTAGGAGGGCTGACAGAAGAGAGGGCTGTGGGAAGGTGTCCACTCCCCTCCTGAAATGTTACCTCTCTTATCTCCTGACACCTCTTGATTTGCCAAAGTTCTGTGATAGTCACCCAGGAGACCCAGGGATACTGATGCCACAAACAAGAGAGTTTGCAATGAATCTTAAGGTGTGAGAGAATGCCTGAGAAAGGAAGGAAAATGGGGAAGGCAGGACTGAGGCCCACAAGTGGGTCTTAATGGGAACAGTTCACAGTTGTTGGTTGACTTGAAGTCTTGCTTTGCAGCTGATCTTTAAAGAAACTTCAAGTTCTCCCACAATCTTCTCAGGTTTCATTTCAGGTTGTCAGCTCAGAAGTCACTTGGGCAATAACTTAAAAAAAAAAAATTACAGAAGCAGTTTAGTGAGCAATGCCTTTGTTTGAAAGACTGTTGAAGTAATGGATTATTCCCTAGAAAATTAGGGAACTAGGAAAAGAAGATTCATATTCGTGCCTGCCTTCCCTCCATCCCTGCCCCTCCCGCCCTCCCCGCCTGTAATCAGAAGTGATAATAAAGGGGAAATGGAACGCTGACAGTGGAATGAAATCATAATTTATCAGTCAGTTCTCTCATTCAATAGCTATGTATTTCCTGAGCTTTTGTAATTGCGGGCTCTATTTGTTGCTGGGAAGCAGGGTAGTTTCTTTCCTCAAGGAACCGAGGGTTTTGCTAGCATAGGCTGAGTTACATGGAGCTGGCCCGGGAGCTCCATTGGGCAGGCTTCCTCTGGCATTCTGGGAGAGGGAAATGCAAGAGGCACGATGGTGGAGGGTGCTGTGTAGGACCCTAGGTGGGCTTAGGGTGTGGGAAGCCTTAAGAACCATTTCAAGGAGCTTGAAGTTCTGGAAAGATTGTAGATCAAGAAGAGACGGGATTCGTGTTTTGATTTGTTTGAGAGCCCTGTTGGTAAAAGAGGCAGGCTGAGAGGCAAATGAGGAAGGAAGCTACAGAAAGCATGGTATGGGTATTCCATTTGTTACTTGCTCTGCCTGTATTTCCAAAGTCTGGTTTCTTTTGGATTTCTTTCTTTCCAAAGTCTGGTTTCTCTGGATTGGGTAGAGAACGACAAGCTAGCATAGAAATTTAATTCTGAATTTAATTACACTTGGACTTTTGCTCAAGGAACTAAGACATAGGGCTGTCTCCTCTTCTTCAATGGCAGAAAGGAGATAAGTAGTGCCTGTGCTCAGACTGGAACTAAGTGTGGACTTAAATGTATACACAGAGTTCTTAAAACTGTGACCAGTGTGAGCTGGGCAACGTGGCACATGCCTGTAATCCCAGTGGCTCAGGAGGCTGAGGTAGGAGGGTGGCAATTTCAAGGTCAGCCTCAGCAACTTAGGGAGACCTTGTCTCAAAATTAAAAATTAAAAAACAGGTTAGGGATGTGGCTCAGTGGTTATGTGCCACTGGATTCACTCCCTGATACCCACCCACCCCCCCAAAAAAATGCCTGATATGAAGCACATGCTAAGTATTTTATTTTAGTTTTATATCAGTTCATTGACTTCCTTGTTTGTTCATTTACTCAATATAAAATTGTTTTTAGAACAATGCAGATAGTATGCCATAAATTGTCATCAGTAAATTCTGCTTAAAGAACTTCACTGATATTTTTCACCTCCTCCTCCTAAGTCCTCTTGGGCCAAACATTTCCAACAGGAAATAAAGTGAGGCTTGTAAATTAAAACAGCTCCCAATGTACAGTGTTAACAGAAAATTTCTTGAAGAATTCTATATGGTGGTCCTTTGTGTCACTATAGGTAATGGGGACTTGGGGGGAGGGGGGTGGTGGTGAAGCTGTTGAGTGAAGTTCCAGTGTGGGGAAATTTGGGCAGTCTCACTTTACAGTACAATGTGGCCTATTATTTTGATAAACAGATTCCAAAATTCCAGAACATAGTGTGAACCACATTTGAATACATTTACAGAAACACCTTCAAAAATCCCCATATAAAATTTTAATTACCTATGCCTTCACCTCTCTCTTTGTGAATTAACTGTGAAATGACTACACCATACACTTAAATGGGAACATTAATTATATATGCTATGAATATCATAAAAGTTATTATGTAAGTGTATTATATTTTTATCATAGCTATATTTTATTATATATTTATTTATGTAACTAAAGCTTAACCCTCGAAACAATGATCTAATAGGAGGGGACTTGTTCTTTGTGTTTCCTTGTGCTAGGACAGTGTTGTGTTTCTTCACAATGTTAGGGCTCATTGAAATAGGAAGTTGACTCCATTAAGTTATAGGAAGTCTATAGGATTTGGGGAGAAAAACTAAATATCTAGAAACTGTTTTTCTTTGAAGAGCTGTGAAAGCAGTTCTGGACACAAAACAAATGCTTCCCTTCTGTAGAGTTGAGGTGAACAAAGCTTTTCTTGACATTAAAGGTTTTTATTGTGTCTTAAAGTGAAGTCTTCATCGGTGAGAGGGCTTCTTTTATTTGATCCATCAAGATTACCAAACCAAACTAGGCACAATAACATACATCTATAATCCTAGCAATTTGGAAAGCTGAGACAGGAGGATGGCAAGTTAGAGGCTAGCCTTGGCAACTTAGTGAGACCCTAGGCGACTTAGCTAGACTCTATCTCAAAAAAAGTTAAAATTAAAAAAGGGCTAGGAATGTGGCTCTGTAGTTAAGCACCCCTGGGTTCAATCCCTGATACCAAAAAAAAAAAAAAAGATTACCAAGCCACATGTCACCATCCCCAGCTAAAATACAGCATCACAAAATTATGATTAAAGTTGTAGAAGCCAATTCATGAAGTGACAAGAGATTACAAATCCTGCATTTCCTCCTCTAGGTTCCTGTGAATTAAATTTCAATAGCGTTGAGTACTTTTGAAAGAATACCCATAAATTATTGAAATTGTATTCCCCAACTTTTCCCCTTGGTTCATGGCAAAGCAATTTTAACTAGTTCATAAATTAGAACAGTGGTTTGGTTTTTTAACAAGATAATTTACTGAAAATATTCTTGCCGTATTGTGATTGTGTGGTTAGAATAATGAGCAAAGACTGCAGAGTCAGCCGAGGAATGGGTACCCTGTGGTCCCCGCCCAGCCCTCCTGCCAACAGATGTGTGACTTCCGTGGAGTTTGTCAGATAACCTTTTTCCAGTCTCCTCTAAGGAGCTATTGTGAGAACCAAGTGAGTGGAAGTTTGCAAAAGCAATTTGAAAGATAAAAAGCACTAAAAACAACTAAATGTAGTTACCAAATATCCTGAAGACATCTGAGTAGAACAAATGGAGTAAATTTGATGGGCTTTGTGTTTAATATTCCAGGCAACCAGGGAAACCCTGAGTCGGCACTGTAATACCCTTGGGGATGCTCTTCGGAAAGAGAATGATTTTGCTCTTATAATTGATGGGAAGACCCTCAAGTATGCCTTAACCTTCGGAGTCCGGCAGTACTTCTTGGACCTGGCTTTGTCGTGCAAAGCTGTCATTTGCTGCAGGTAAATTCTTAACATTGTCAGATTTCAATAAAAGCCACTTGATCTTTAAAAGTTCCATGAAGTTGTCCTACCCAGAATTTGTAAATGTTAGCATTGCCTAATTTATTCACTCAAGACCTGAGGTTCACACACTGGGATGGAATTTGTTAGCAGAGCTTTTGAAAGTGAGCCCTAACAATCATTAATAAGTATTATTCGTGAATTGAATCTACAGGTTTCTTGCTGTTATCTGTACTTTAAAAAAATGAAAATTGGGGCTAGGGATGCAGCTAGTAGTAGAGTGAGTGTTTTATATGCACAAGGCCCTCAGTTTGATCCCAACACACACATTTTTTTAAAAAAATTATTTACCTTCATTTCCATCTTGGGTTATTTCTCTAAAGATTATTTTCTGTTTTCTACACTTAAATGTTTTATTCTACCACCAGGATTTGTTTAGGGGAAATGGCAGGATGGGAGGTATAAACTGAGTCATTTTCCAAATAGCTGAGTATCTTTCTATGGGCTAATAATTACTGACTATATAGTCCCTTGTCCACTAATTTATAATGTTACCTATATCCTAAATTTAAATCTACTTTGAGTTATCATGTTCTAATCCATAAAACTGCATTTTCATAAACTGCTTAGCTCCAGACCTGCCTGAGCTGCTTGACAAGGAATCTTCCCCATCTCTTTGTCTAAATTGTTTAAACTTGTCTTCCTAAAATCTGAAATATGCTCATGACAATGCCCCATCTCCTCCTTTCTGATCACCATGAAACCTAAAGATTTTCCTCTTTGTTGTTCACTTATTGAATCTTACCAGCTGGGCAGACTAGGTCTGGGGTAGCCCTTTGTCAAATCACTTTCTCTCCCTGGGAGATAAGGTATTAGTAGGCTCCCAAAGAATTTCTCAGAATCTGCGCACTTTACATTATCTTTAAAACTGTCATTTTCTTTTGTTATTTTTTTAAAAAGTTATAATCACTAATAAAGTGTTATGTTTTTTTAAACTTTGGGAAGGGAGGCAGTTCTGGGTTTAGACACATAAATATCCTGTATATGATATTATCTCTGCACTTAAAACTCATACCTTGTAGATATTGCTAAATTTCAATTGAAACATACTTCCTGAAATAGGATTTAAAGCATACTTAATGAGTATTCTGTATAAACATCACTTCAACCTATAAACTTATGTCATATTCAGAGAATTAAGAGCTGCCCATTATTTCCAGAAATCTATTATAGTCATAGAATCTCTTTTTCTTCTCTTTGGTATATATTAATAAATAATGTTACCATAAAGCTCTTGGATAATAGACTGTGCAGATGTTTAATGTTAGTAACAATCAGGTTCTTTGCCTAATCATGAAGAAAGAGTTGGAAATGATTTTGACTCTCATTTTTACTTGGGTAGTCTTATGCTTTCTAAAATCTGCTTTTACAGTGACTTTTCTTGGTTCCTTGCTAATATCTTGACAAGGTCTTGCTCACATTTGACTCTGACACCCTTCCATCAGGATAATTTTGTGCCAGATTTGGTCATTTAATCACTTTCACTAATGGGTTCATAAGGATCAAGAAAAGATTGCTCAAACACATGAGTATGTGAGCCTGCTGGTCCTACTTGGAAACAGAACACAGAACAGAAGACTATGTAGATAAAACGACCAGTTTGCTTGAGAGAGCATTCATGTGTGCCTGCTGTGTGCTGGGCACAGATGCTGAGCTTACAAAGACAAGTAAGACTACCTGCTGTCCTTCTTGCATCTGACTTTTTGTTTTAAGCAAAGTCACAATTGGTTTGAAAGATGTGGGAGGCCAGTTTTCATAATGCAATCTTTGCAGCTGAGCTTCATTTCTAAAGCATTGCTTAACATAGTACCTCCCACCATTCTTCAGAAAGTTGAACCACAAAATTAAACAATAGCAGAGGGAGAGAAAAAGTAGAAAGCAGAGTCAAGGGAGAAGAAATATGTTCTATGCTTGTGAAATTCCCTCCCAAGATCCTTGTCCTGGATGCTCACAAGTCATGGATCTCAGGGCTCCTCCAGGCCCCAGGGACCCTGGGAGGGACTCACACTCTGCCATGCACGTGCAGCTCAGCTCTGAAACTGAGCTTATAAAAATGTGTGTGGCCCCTTCTCCCTCGGTTCTGTTTTATGCATGTTTGAGTATCGTGAAGGTCCCTATGCAGACACTTGAGTTTTATTTCAGGGTTGTGGGGTTTTGTTTTTGGGGGGAATTTTTTTGGTGTTTGTTTTTTTTTCTTTCTTTAAATAAAATATCTTTCCTCAGCTTTTTTTTTTCCCCCTAATTACCTTCATGCTCTCTTTTCCCATAAGGACTATGGTTCAGCTTCCGGCCTGGCTTTGAGAATTGGCCTAAGCCTGTAATTACATCAGTGCCACTGCTGGATTTATGTCTGTGCACCTTCTTGGCCTGGTGCCTCTTGACATTTAAACTATTGGCATAGACCATCTTCTTGTCATTTCACTCACCGACCTCCATGTGTAATTTCCATGATAATGCCTCTGTCACGAGAGGGGAATAGGTGGGCAAGTCTGTGTATCATTCTTGGCGATTAAACCCCAGTGTCAGTTCTCATTTCTCAGATGATTGCAATCTTCCAGCCTCAGGAAATTCTCTATTTTACTCCATTAGATAGACGCTCCAGATAAATACCAAGTATTATTTTAAAATACAGTACAGTACTGTTTCCCAAATTTGTCTGTGTTCATGCTGGCTCTCTGAGCTTTTCCCTCAAATTGAAACTGCTTTCCATTCTACTGCCTGTCAATCTACACACATGAAGATAATTCAGAACCAGACCTTCTGCAGTCTTCTTTCTAACCACAGCCAGAGTGGAAGCAGCAGGAAGAGACTTCCTGTAATGGATAATGAGCCTCTCCATATTCCTCCCATCTCCAGGATTACATCAGCCACTTTCCTCCCTGACATTATCAGCATCCAGGGCAGAAGGTAGTTTTTAAGTGTTTGCCTCGTTGACACAGTTATACAGATGAGCTTTTGCCTTTGGGCTTCTCTCTGAACCAAAAGAAGCAGTTGGACTCCATCCGTAGTCATTACCCCTCTCGCCACCATTTTCTGAAGGGAAATCCAGAGACAAAACTAATCCCTCCTCGGGCCCCAAAATCATTCAGGGCTTCGGAGTCCTGGTTTTGGTTTACACAATGTAGGTTGCATGTTATACCTCAAATATGTTTGGTGAAGAATGTCAAACCCAAGTAGAATGTGATCTGTTTTTATCGGTGTTCACAGGCACTGTGTGGCTTGTCTTTTCACCACTGTGATCATTTACCTGGGGAACCTGAGCTATTTCGTAGGAAGCATGCACCCACTTTTCAGGTAGTCTCTGATACATGTTCCTGGTTATAAGCATCAGTGTTTTGGAGGTGCTTCTTGCCTCTTGCTCCCATTCTTTTAGGGTGCATCTTTCCTCTTCTTTTTTTTTTTTAATATTTTTTAATTGTTGATGGATCTTTATTTTATTCATTTATTATTTATATGTGGTGCTGAGGATCGAACCCAGTGCCTCACGCATGCTAGGCAAGTGCTCTGCCACTGAGCTACAGCCCCAGTCCCTCCTCTTACTTCTTTAGTCAAGCCCACCGATTCTTACTGTGTGATCACTGATACTTTTGAAGAATATTTGTTTCTTCCTCCAGAAGAAACACACATGCACACAAACAGGTGAGATCACATGCCCCATTTTAGAGGCTTCACAAGAACCCCTTAAACTCCTTGGACAAGAAGAGAGAGGGAAAAAGTTGCTGCAGGACTCATGGAGATTTGTGGACATAGCTGAAATGAACAGCTATCTTGAAGTTCTAGATAAATAACTCCTGATCTCAGTCACCAGTTTGTATAGTTGATATAATGGCATTTGGACGGGGGATTCAGGACTTGTTCTAACTCTCCCTCTCTGGCACTTTGGATACCTACCTAATAGAACCTTACTGGCCTTGGTTTCATGATCTGTAAGATGAAGAGATTAGAATATAGCTATGATAACAGTCTTCCAGAGGACCTGGACATATAAGCAGATGAGAGCAGAGCTGCTCTGACATGGAAAGGTGGGAAGCACACACAGAGACACCCATCTTGGGGCATTCCATCCCAGCTTGAAAGCATCTGGGCCAGAGGACCTCCCATCGCCCTTGCAGTTTCTGGATGAACTCTGCTCCTGTTGACCACTCTGCTGGGAATAGCCTTTCTCCTGCTTGGATCAGCTGAATCTGGGGAAGCAGCTGTTCTGCCTCTTTTACTGTTCCCTCCAGAAGACTGGGAATGTGGCAGTGAACTATTGCTGTGTGTTAAATAGCGTGTGGTTTCTGAGGTCCTCATCAGTTCATATAGCCCAGCCTTTCAAAGAATTTTACATTTTTTTCTGTAGTTGTCAGTTTAATTTAAACATATTTTGAAACTTATGTTCTGTGACAGTTGGTTGAAAATTGGCTTAGAGCCTCCAGCTTTTAGACTGTCTAGTAATCACCGTTCTTCTACATAATTTATGTACTCATGTCTTCTGAAAAGCAGAAGTTAAATTGGAGTAAGCATTTTTCCCTACTTGCAACATCCCTAATCAAAGTTAAACCCCTCTTTTAGGCCATTTTCCCCGTAGTGCATAAAAAAACACTTGACTTCATTGAGCATCGTCACTTGGGAGTGGCATTCCAGGCAAAACCTTTCACCTCACTCCGATCAAGGGTCCTCCAAGAAGAGGTCTGAAGGGACACTTTGAATATTTTCTGTCATAGCAAGAGTCCATTAAATAAAGGGTCAAAGGCAGATCTACTTCTTGAATCTTTTGGGATTGTCTTTGGCTTTCAAGTCATCTCCAAACAAATATTCTACTTAAAAGGTAGTCATAAAGCACAAACGAAGCTAATAAATGCTCCAAAGACATTCCTTTAAGGAAAAGAAAATTGTGAGCACCATTGGATGCCAAGCAGATGTTTGGCTTTGAAAAGGCTTACAAACTATTAATGAATGTCAGCCTTATATATGCTTCCAAGAAAATATGAATAAATGTTGGAAATGTTGAGAGAATATTTCTTTCATACAAGTATGGCTAAAAGAGGACGCACCAAATAAATTTTATAACGTTATAAAATGCCCACATTTTTCTTTAACATGATTGTCTGCTCAGCCCTGCCATCTCATCTGTTATTCTACCTAGTAATGTTAAAGTGACTGCAGGTCTATGTGACAGCCTCGTAGCCAGTGCTGATGTGCTACAACAAAAAAAGTCCATTTTTGACAGTAAAATATCTACAAACATGAGAAATGGAAATGCTAGTGAATCCCTCTGTAATTTAACATTGTATAGTTTTAGATGTGACTTTTTAGATAAACCACCATCACCTGTACACACAGACACACATACCTGGATACAATTGCAGATTATATAATTTTGCCAGAGTTCCCTTATACTGAGAAGTACCTAAGGCATAAGTGCATACATAGTGAATTTTCACCCAGGGCACACACTTCTCACCCAGACATGACCTGTACCCCAGAAGCATCTCAATGCTTCTTTTGGTTATTAGCCTTAAAGGGTAACTGCTATTTTGATATCTATAACTATCCTTCTTAAATCATCTCATTCAGTTGATTCTTTTCCTGTTTCATATTTTACTGACTTTGAATATGCATGTGTATCTCCCACAACTAAATTCAAATTCTTGATGAATTTTTTCTCTGCAGCAATTTTAAATGCAGAAATCTAGCTTTCTACCAAGTACTTCCCAAAAGCTTTGCATAAATCAATAAACTAGCACTCTAATATATTCTTCAAATACAAATGTGCCTAACAGATTGCTTACAGTTCTCCTCCAGTTGTGATTTGCTAAAGACATGATATGTGGAACAAGTGGCATATCCCTGACCTGTCAGCCTGTTGACCCTATTGTGTGGAAAAGGGAAGCAGAGTTAGTTTGGTGTGACTGGTTCTCCATGAACCCAGGATGGTTTCCAGTGACATTCTCACTATATTAAACCTATGTGGGCCATACAAGGGTTCCAGGTTTCAAGACCAGACAGGAAAGTAGGGCCTGACTTTTCCAGCAGCTATAGGGTATAGAGCAGAGAGAAAGGAAACAGTTGCCCAGGGAAGAGATGGTTTTGAAAAACAACAGATGTGTTTCCAAGGGGAGAGCCAGAAAGACAAGAAATGGATGTATAACAGGCTTTCATTTGAGGCATGAATGTTCCAGGTAGCATTCTCTAAGAGAAAAGGGAGTATTGGATGGAGTGAGCCAATGTTTTCTATAAAAGGCTAGATAGTAAATATTTTAGGCTTTGCTTGCTGTGCAGTCTCTGTCACATTGTGACATGGAGTTGTTGCCTCAACTCTGTAGGTAGAGCAAGAACGCAACTCTAGGCAATATGTAAATGAATGAGTGTGGCCTCGGTCCACTTTTAAGAATGAAAACAGACTGCTACCTAGATTCAGCCCTGAGACATTCATCTGCCAACCCCTGGAACGGAGTGTCTGTGGTCTTGAGTAGGCATGGAAGGAGTTGGTTCTGACCAAATTTTCCTAAAATTCAGATGGAGTTATTCAAGCCTTTCTACTCTCTCCAGGGAGAGTGATTTCCAGACTAGAATTCTTTGTGTGTTCTGTGTATCTATTTTTGGTTAATTGTAGATATGTCAAATATCTTCTAGTAACTCCTTTCTTAATTCTGCCTCTGGTGTTCTTCTTTGAACAGAAATCATTGACTCTGATATGGTAGACTCCATGAACTTCTGTGATTTGTGCCTCTTGAGTGTTAAGGACTTCTCACGCACAAAGATAATCTCCTACATTTTCTGTTAACTTTACAGCTTTATATTTTCCATGTAGGTCTTTAACCCATATGAAGTTTATTTTTTTCTATGGTATTAAAGAGGAGGGATCTCCTGTTATTTATTTCTACACAGTGAGCAAATTCTCCCATTACCACTCACTAAACAATCCACTTTCTCCGATGCTTGTGATGCCACATGGTGTAGCACTTAGCACTAGGGCCAGATTCTCCAGAATTCAGGCTCCACCTCTTAGAGACTAAGTGACAAGTTACTGAACTTCTCTGGCTTTAATATTTCTTCCTCTTCAAAAGAGAGATGAAAGTAGTCATTCTCCTGGAGTTATGAGGAGTGCATGAGTTCATACATGGTACCTCCTATCAGCATTTTTGTTGCTCTTATAAATGGAATCTAATTTGTTATAGCCTAATTGAATATTTCTGATAAGGAATACTATCATATGTAAAGATTTCTCTCTGACCATTGTGGCCTTTTCTGTACCTACATTCTTTTCTGTCTGATATTAAAATTGCTAACTTGGCTTTCCTTTGTTTCCTATGTGCCCTGTCCTTTTTTTTTTTTCTTTTCCCTAAATCTTTATTGTTCATTCCTTCTGTCTGAATCCAGACTACTTGGGATTGAATTCTAGCTTCACTGGTTGCCATTTTACCATAACTAAACCATGTAAATCTCTGTGCCTCTGTTTCATTATTTGTAAAATGGCAGTAATAGAAAATGCAAATGAGCATTATCATATCAGTGTCAGAAAGTGGATCTCTTTCAGACTGCACACTGTTGGATCTTTTTGTTTTAATCCAACCGAAGAATCTCTTTGAATCAATTTAACCCATTTATATTCATCATAATTATTACTATTCTAGGCTTCATTTCCTCAATTTTATTTCATTTTCCTTTTGTTATACTTTTTGTCTCTTTCTCTCCCTAACTTCTACTCTCTAGATTATATCTTCTTCTTGGTTTGAAAGTTTCATACTCTATTCTATATCTGGCTATTTCTGAAGTTTTAATAATTATATTTGTGCTTGCTTTCCCTTTTAAATGTCTGTATGTATTGGTATCTCTTCCTTTCCCTGACCTCCCATAAGAGACAAGAACACTGTATTCCGACTGCCCAGTTTTAGGGCACTGGGAATATACTGTTAGATTCGGGATATTTCATTTTTCAAGCATGTTATTTGGGGGACTTTGAGTTTTCACAAGTTCCAAACCAAGACAAAGTTTGCAGTTGCTACAAGAGAGGAGCCGCTCAGTTCCATCCATCCCAGTGCCACCCACCTCACACTGGTTACCCACCCCACCTGGGCTCCTGTGTGGTGCCATGGAGAGGAAAGAATATAGCAGGAAGCTTTCCTGCCCAGTGGTTCCTGTCCCTGGCATACCACTCTCTTCTTTAAGTCATTTAGGTACTAACACACATTCACCACTCTGCGTTTCCCCCAAAGGCTTCTCACAGATTTTGTTAGTTGATATTTGTGACCTTGAAATTTGCTGACCTCTTGGCATCTTCAGAGTTAGATTCCAGTTTCTTTCAATAGCCTGTGCTATAGTTGTTCCATCTATCACTAGGTTTTTGAGAGGTTTGGGTTTGTTTTTGGCTTCATCCTTTTTTTAGGGGAGTTTATTGTCTGTTTTGTGGTGCTGGGGATCAAGCCCTGCCTGTTAGGCATGCTAGACAAGTGCTGCACCACTGGGCTAAACTCCTGGTCTATTTACTAGCTATTTTTAAGTTGAGAGTTTCCTTAGAGAAACCAATCCATATGGGAAATAATTTATTTTTAAATGAGGAATGGTCATAGGATAGGGGGAGGAAGGAAGGGCAAGATGATTTTCTTCCACTAAATAAAAAAATAAAGCTCCAGCCCTTCCACACCTCCCTAGTCATGGGAAAGGGTGGGAAAGTAGACATGTGGGCTTCAACCAGATACCAGTAATGGAAAGAGATAGAGGCAGTAGGTCCTACTACTCTGAGAGCAAGGTCGCAGAGGGCACAGCTAGACTGGGAAAGCACCCTTGGCTTTCTTGACCAGAAGTGCTTCACAGTGGATAGCACATCACTCCATAGGCAAGACTTCCTGGAGAAAGGTAGATGGGCTTCATTGTGTGTAGGATAAACTCCTGTTTCTCTCTACCATCTCTGTCTCCTTAGTGCAGGGATCTACAGAGAGACCACTGTGGTATAGGTTCTTAATATGTAACTCCTAGAACAGCAGCTCAGTAAAAGTCCTTACATTAATAACCCTGAGGAGCAAAAGAATATCCTGAGATCATCTACTTTCCTCTCCTTATATTCATCAAAGAAAATTTCATCACATACTAAAGAATAATGCTTGATCACTTGATAGATGAGGGACAGAGTACACATCCTCAGCTCTGCACTGTTTTTGTTTTTGTTTTTGTTTGGGGAAGGGGGCAGGGTACTGGGGGTTGAATTCAGGGGCAGTTGACCACTGAGCCACATCTCTATCCCCTATTTTGTATTTTATTTTTAGAGACAGGGTCTCACTGAGTTGCTTAGTACCTTGCTTTTGCTGAGGCTGGCTTTGAATTCCTGCCTCAACCTCCCAAGTCACTGAGATTACAGGTATGCACCACCATGCCTGGCCCAGCTCTGCACTCTTCAAGCTCAGTTCTAACTTTGTAGACAGAATACTTTACTGACTCCACTAGGATATCCCACTGTTCTCTCAACTTACGAGTGTCTAGAACTTCCCCGATAATTTTCCTCTGGAAATCTTCTTCCTGACTCTTTATGTGTAGAACTTCGTTCTTCCAGTCACACATATGTGAAACCCCAGAGTCATCTTTGAAACCACTTATTCAGAACCGCCTCCCTCATCACATGACCTTTCTTGTCATTTCCATGGTTCTTGTCCTGGAACAGATTCAGATAGATGGAAAGATAGATAGAGATATGTAGATAGATAGATGATACATAGGAAGAAAAAACAGCTTTTGAGCAACCCAAATTAATATTTTTTCGATGCTACTTCTACCATGTTCTTTTCTGTCTCAAAAGCTTTTAACATTTTCTGTTGCTTACAGCTAGCAATGACATTAAAGATCGTTTATCATGACATACAGAAGCACATGATCATCTGTCTCTAATCCATTCTGAATATACTCATTTTCCTTGAAGAAGTAGATATTTACTTCTCCACCTAATAATTTTTTTTACCTCTTTCCCAGCCATAAGAGAAAGCCTTCAATACCCAATATCCTTTACATAGTTCCCTATACAGTAGAGAGACCAAATTAAGATGATTTGCTTCCTAGGGTATTGTAGAATAATGAAATGAAATTTTTTTTCTGTAAAATTTCTAATTATTCAGTTCTTCTACCATTTTTATATCTGCTATGTGCTACATACAACACTAAATTCAATATAATTAGATGATTTTTTTTCAGCATTGCAGTCAAACTATATTACCTGGTGTGAGTGCAATAATAAAATTGTCTACTAGGAGCCATTTCCCTTTTAGTGCCTTTTTGTAAAGTGTGTTGGCCAATTAGTTTGGAAAATCTGAATACACACATATACATAATCAAATATACACTATCAATATATTCAATGCCTACTGAAAAAAAATATCATCTGATCCATTGAAATTGAAGGCAGTAGTAGTTTATATAACCACGTAGATTGCACAAAAGAGAAGTTTTCTATCTAAAGTGTATTGCAGAAAGAAATTCCTTTTTGGAATTGCTTCCACTTCTACCATTGAAAAACTTTTATTTCTGTAAACTCAGTCCCTATAATGTAAGGTCTCTTTGATACTGTGACTGTACAGGATATTAACATGTTAGTTTTGGAGGCTAGAGAGTGAACTCATCAGTCATTTCAATAGCACTGTTCTCTTACTTGGAAGTAGGTGAATGTTTCATATGTACTACATGCTAAGTATCATTTTTAAGATTTGCTATACAAGCTGCTATTTTTGTTCCAATAATAAATTCATGATGAGTTCCTGAGTTGTAATATGTATGTAATTTTGGTACATAAAACAAACTTTTTGCCATGTTTTCATTTCTTCTCAATTTAAAACTTCATAAAGGAACCTAACAATTTTTTTTTTTTTTTTTTTTTTGTGGTGCTGGGGATTGAACCCAGGGCTTTGTGCATGCAAGGCAAGCACTGTACCAACTGAGTTGTATCCTCAGCCCACAAATTTTATTTCAAGAAGATTCAAGTGAGATCCCATAAGTTAGATTTTTCTCTTTTTTGCAATTTATTTACTGGTTAGCAAGATATGACTCAGTGGTGGGGAATAGACTGATTTCCCCAGGAGAAACCTTAAAAAGTTTCTTGCAAAGAAAAGTATAGCAAATCTAGTCACCAGGAGCTTACATGAAGTTTAGGAAGAACCAAGACTTGGTTACTATATAAAACACTTCAGAATAGTTAAAAAATACTATATTCTGCCAAGGTACAGTGGCACATGCCTATAATCCCAGCAACTCAAGAGGCTGAGGTAGGAGGATCACAAGTTCAAAGCCAGCCTCAGCAACTTAGTGAGGTACTAAACAACTCAATGATACCCTTTCTCAAAATAAAAAATATAAAGGGCTGGGGATGTGACTCAGTGATTTAGAACCCCTGGGTTCAATGCCTGGTACCAAAAAAAAAAAAGATTATATTCTTTCATTTTCTTTCTTTCTTTACCTTTTTATAGGTAGCCAAAGAAGTACGATAATTTATCCTTTTATCCTGCTGGATTGTGTTTTGAGTAACAACCTAAAAATTTTTGATATATACATATAAAATTATACCAATAATATATTATTTTTATGTTTTCCATATAAGTATTTTCTGGCTGCCTATAAAAAAAATCCCTCCAATTATTCTTGATTGTGTCTGTATATATACATGTCTATATAATCTTTAGCCATATTCCATTCAGAAAGGTGATTCATTTAGCTAATCTCATTAAAGGAGTGCAAAACAAGGCTCATATAAGAGGAGACCACCTATACACTTCTTACTTAAATGGTAAAAATTTCCAGTGCTCTGATCAAATGTTCACAGGGCAGTGAGAGTTACTACATAGCAAATAAGAAACATAATGAATAACATGTGCAGAAACTGCAGCCAGAATAATATCTGAAAAGCATATTACACTCAGTGCACTTCTAGGTTGTATCACAGAGGACCACCCTCTGTAGAGCCACAGGGAAGAAAAACAGACTTTACAGTACACACTGGATGCGTAGTTTTGTTTTGTTTTGTTTTTCTCCACAGACTCTCTTCTGCCTAAGAAGAAGAAAAAAAAACAGTGGAGGAGAGCAGTGAATAATTTTAGTCTTGATGCAGACACACATGCTTGTATGTACACACGTGCATATGTGTGCACATCCATACATGTTTGTGAAAAGAACAAGCACTATCATGATGTTTCCAAATAATACATTTGGTCACTATTTGGTACTTGTAAAGTTTAAGTTTTAGATATTCTCACATGGGCATGTGGTTTTTGATAAGCTTTGAGAAGAATTTACTTCTTATATGGATGATTGTTCTAGACTATTATGGAAAGAGTACAATTATAGAAGTAAGTGTACAAAAGTTAAATAAATTGATGAGTTGAGTAACAGACTTGTAAGAGGTAGAAACAGTGTAGAAAGAAGTATATTCCTGAGGATTTCGAATCTGTAAAGAAATTTAATATGTTCTGTTTGCTTTACCTCAAGTGAGCTCTCCTCTCCTTGTCAAGCCCAAAGCCAATTCCACCTTGTCAAGGAGGCCCATGTTGATCTCTCTGTCTTCTAGAATTATTAACTGCAGGCCATCCTATCAGAAGGATTTATGCTACTCTCATCTTTAATGACTTAATGATTTTATTTTTCTCTATTATATCCTCCATCTGACAAGGAACCGTTTTATACAAGGATGCTTTGAAAATATTACAAGTTATGTATTCGTTTTCCAAAATACTTGGAACCTGAAGTGTTTTAGGTTTGAGATTTGTTTGTTTGTTTGTTTCAGATTTTGGAGTATCTGCATGTAGGTAATCAGATTATCTTAGGAATGGGACCCAAGTCTAAACATGAAATTCATGTACGTTTCACATACACCTTATATACAGAGCCAGAAGGTAATTTTATAGGATGTTTTTAGTGCTTCTGCTCGTTATGACCTGTCATATGAGGTCAGATGTGGATTTTTTCCACCTGTAGCATCATTTGAGCTATCAAAAAGTTTCAGATTCTGGAGCATTATGAATTCTGAATTTTCAGATTAAGAATGCTCAACCTGTAGATCTTTTTCTAACTAACTTCAGTTTGACTAACCTGGATCCTCTGAAAGCACATCTCCTCCCTGAGACCTGCTGTCAGATGTCCTCAGCATCCTCTTCCCAGGGCCTGGACACTGTGGTGTGCACGTGTGCCCTTGCTCCCATGGGTTCGCTTGGTTCACTTGTGCTTTCCAAGTAGTGATAATTCCCTGACATATTTGTTCTTGCTGTACTTCTTAATTAAATATTTCATAAGTCATTGAAGAAATCCAGTTATATCTACTTATAATCTTGCTAGGAAAACCAGCTGTAGTGGTCTAGAAAGATTTTAAGTTGCTGGCCGGACAAAGTGGTGCACACCTGTAATCCCAGCACTTAGGGAGGCTGAGACAGGAGAATTGCAAGTTCTAAGCCAGCCTCAGCAACGACGAGGTGCTTAGCAACTCAGTGAGACCCTGTCTATAAATAAAACACAAAATAGGGCTGGGGATGTGGCCCAGTGGTCGAGTATCCCTGAGTTCAATCCCCAATACCAAAAAAAAAAAAAAGAGAGAGAGAGATTTTGAGTTGCTAGAAAAATTGGCTATTGAATTTAAGGGAGGGAGTGTAAGGTAACTATAAACTGGGATAGAAGGAATCAATATATTCTGGTCTCCACTTTAGTGAAACCACCCATGGATTGTGTCTTGTGAGTGAGATTTCAGCAACAAAAAATAGAATTTCAACCAGCAGACTTCTTGCAAACTAAGGTTCTTTGCTCTACGTCACAAGTTTGTACATTTATATTTTGAGAATGTGTGTTTTTTTTTTTAATGAATCACCGTTTAAATCAACATCTTTGTTTAGCAACCAGCTGCTATTTCATATTCATTAGAAATGAAGACTTCCTGTTCCTGGAATTATCTTCCAAGGCGATTGTCCACATTCAGCTTGGTAAAGGGAGCAGATACTCTTGCTAATAGCTGCTATAGCGTACCGTGGGGAATGTCTCTCACTACCTCATCATCTTTTTTTTTAAGGCATTTTTCTTCCTAAGAGTATTTCTACTCCATTTTTAACTGAAGTTAGCCATTCCCAGGGAGTTGGGGAAAATTCTCAGCCAATTTTAATTGGAGAGTATTAAAAATTGCAGTATAAGCAGTGAAAACAGAGTTGATTGTAATGTAGCTCACCATGCAGGATCAGTTCATGACAAAAGGCATCCCTGTGTCCTAACTCCACGGAATCCATAGTGTGTTATAATGTATTTACATTGTGATCCTGCTCAAGAGAATTGGATAAATGTTTTCAAATGCTTCTCTCTGTTCATGCCCATTTCCCATTTGCTTTCTAGAGCATTGCTTGGTGGGCATTATGTTTTTGACATTTACTAAATGTCAACTACAGGCTATGTTTAAAACATTGGCCCAGATCTGATGGCCTAACCAATTTATATTAGCCTGTTAAGAAAAATTAAAGTTGAAAATGAAATTAAAATCGCTTCAAAGGAATACGGAGGGTAACAATGAAATAGCCCATTGGTGGCCTGATATGCGTTCATTCCCTCTCTGAGTTCACAGTTGTGTCATTTGGTAATATTGCCAGACTCTGAAAGGAAATCCAAAGAAAAAATTAAAAATAGTTCATTCACATAGCAGCCATTTACTGAGTACCTTCTCTGGATCAGGCACTAAAAATACAAAGAGAAGGAGACTGGTTCACTCCACAGGCAACTCACAGGCTCACACTGCACTTCTCTAGCTTGAAATCAAAGCCAGAGCTGCTCTGGTTCATTGTGTTCCTACAGACAGTGGGGCCTTCTGAAGGCACATATCTGTGCAAGGTATCCATTGCTAGGAATTTTTTCCTATGGAAATAATCAGGAAAATGTGCAGAGACGTGTCAATTCTTTTAGAGTAATGATCTTCATTTTTAATAAATGATTTACCAGGTGTTTCATCAGATATTGGACATCTACGCCACTTAACCTTGATAAAGAATTTAACTAGGAGATATTGTTCTTGCCCATTAGCATGGTGTGTGCTAGTTGTTCCTTACTATTTAATTACTATCTTCATATTTGGCTGGACCCGTTCATTGTTTAGTCTTCCTGTCTTTCTCTATAATTCCCAGTACAGGCTAGACAATTTATTAAGTTAATTGCACTGATGTACTCTGTCTTGGAACCCTTCTGTCATTGTCTTGGCATTTATTTCTTAAATGGCTTTTAAGAGTCTGTGAAAAATTACTCCAAATTTAATACCAAATATGATTTTAGTATATTTCAGCATACAGTGTGCTGATGTTTTTATTCCTGAACTGTGTTTTTATAAAAGGTTGATTGATTTGTACTTATGCATCTGTCAGTGTCTTTGGAAGAAATGAAGCATGTAAACTGTACTAAACACTTGGTATTCACTCTGATGGAGATTCACAGTGGTGTCTGAGAACAGGTGGAAAGGTTAGCCACTCCTGACTATTAATTTAAGTAGAGTTTTAAGTTGTTTTAAGCATATAATAAATTATCTAAGACCAGCTTTCAGATGTTCAAAACTTTTACTTTCCAGGTACTGTATAGGATTTAATGAATGTTTGGACTACTATCAACAACCTTGATGATCTTCCCTTTAATTCAGACGTGAAGAATTAGAAATTTGGTTGTTATGTGTTGGGAAGTAATGGAATTTCTGGACCCAAATGTTTTTTTCTTTAACAAATTAATAAGAACATCCTGGACAGCCAGTGCTTACCAAGGAATGCTATCTTCTAGCTGTCACTTAGAAATTTGCTTCTATGACATCATTTTCCCCACTTAAAGTGGCAACCAGGTTAACAAAGAACTAAACATTTCAAAACAGAGACTTTTCCATAATGGCTTTTCAGAGAACTACCCATTTGGAGCTTTTGCTTTTTTTTATGCTCTGAAACAATGACATTTCAAAATTCCTTTTTTTTTTTTTTTTAAGAAAACAGAGATGACATAATTTGTTCTAATTTAAGGGTTTCTCCTCTTCAAAAATCTGAAGTCGTTGAGATGGTTAAGAAACAAGTCAAAGTCATAACACTGGCAATTGGTGATGGAGCAAATGACGTCAGCATGATACAAACAGCCCACGTTGGTGTCGGGATCAGTGGCAATGAAGGCTTGCAGGCAGCGAATTCCTCAGACTACTCCATAGCCCAGGTAAAGGAGCATTGCTGCAAAACAGGCCCTGCCTGTTTTTGCCAACTAACACTGTGAAAAGGAAATACTAATTCTTTCCCTACTCTTCTTCTAGTTCAAATATTTGAAGAATTTACTGATGGTTCATGGTGCCTGGAACTATAACAGAGTGTCCAAGTGCATCCTGTACTGCTTCTACAAGAACATAGTCCTCTATATTATTGAGGTAATAGCAGGTTACATTTAAAATCCTTGTCACTTGCATACATATTTAAAGACATTTTCTTTATGAAGATATTTTCTCATTGTTTTCATTAATACTTCACTTGCTCACTTTTTATTACATCTGCATGTAGTCAAACTGAAAGGTTATCAGCCATGGTAAACAATTCATGTTTAAATTCTAACTAAAAGGGTTATATTGCTTTCCTAACAGTATTGAATTAGAATTGCTGATGAGATAATGTTTTTAGTTTGAAAAGCTACAAACTATTTTTTTTATAAAGCTCAAAAACACACCAAAAAGAACAACACACTGTTGAAGGATGACACACACATGGAAAACTGTATCTGAAAAGAGAAGTAATAATCCTCAGCACCACAAAAATAAAAATTTTAAAAAGAAAAGTAAAGGGCTGATAAACACAAAACTGAGAATAAGTTCTGATTCTAGGGGAGACAGAGCGGTGGAATCAGGAAGGACACACAATAGCTTTGCTGGTAGTGGTTGTATAGTGGGGGGTTTTTTGTTTTTTGGGTTTTTTTTCCCAAAACTTAGATCTATGTTACATACAGGTATCCCTAGCTATCCAGACTTGTTTTGGTTTTTGAATTTTGTAAGTAACAAGAGTTCAGATAATAAGGGCTTTGCCTAAAAATTATATTCGTGTGTAGATAATAAGAAATTTCTGTGATCCTTTTTGTGTATCAAATGTAGCATTATTTTAAAAAATAAAAACCTGAATCATGAATATCACTTCTAAAACAAAAAAATGCATTTTTCCCTATCTTTGCAGCACCTGCTAGGAGCCAGGCACCAGGCTTAGTCCAACAGCTACAACATAAATGTAGCATGGTTTCTGTCTTCCAGAACCTTGCCGATTGAATACAATGGAAGCCATATGTCTAATTTCAAATTTTCCAGGATCTACATTAGCAAAATAACAAAAGTTCAGATTTTTTCAATATTATATTTTATTTAACTCAATATATTCAGAATATCATTTTCAATATATAATTACTTTAAAAATTATTAATGATTTTTTTATATTCTACATTATTTTCCCCATACTAGGTGTTTAAATCTGGTATGTATTTTAGACCTACAGTACATCTGTATTTAGACTAGTCCCATTTGAAATGCTTGAGAGTCCCACATGGCCAGTGGCTACCACACTGTAGAGCATAACACTAGTGGACAAATAAATGAACCTAATGTTTATTCAGGTTGTGACAAATAATTTATTCATCTTTTTTTAACATTTGGCCTTTGGATCAACACAAGCTATATTTGTAATAATGAAACTCTAGGTGTTATTAGTTTCATGTTCCTCTTGCAACTCTGCAGAGCATGGCAAGGAGGTCCTAGTAGCTTAACTGTCTTCCACTCCTATAGGACATACCCCCATAGATGTGCTGAGGACTGTCTTACAGAAGTTGGTGCCACCTTGGTCTCTGTTCTGTTGGCTGTTTCTACATATCTGTCAGAAGAGACACAACCTAACCATTTGCTATGTGGAAATAAGATCTCATATTTTACACCAAAGAAATAACACTATTAAAAAAAAATCAGTAGATCCCACATCTACACTGTTATTTGAGGACTGCTGTATGTTTGGCTCAGCTGTTCTTTACCTCTGTCAGAATGCTTATCTCCTTAGTAAAGTGTTGACTGAGCAGAGTTTTTATTATGAGTCAGGTTAGTAAAATTGAAACTCATTTTGAAATGTACAAGCAGCTTGCTTCATTTGTTAGTCACTAAAAATCTATAATTAGATTACAACCCATCAGATAAAATAAGCAAATATTTAGAAACAAAAACAAGATACTTCATAAACTTACTTATTATTTATTACTGCTAGGTTTGGTTTGGAATAATCTGTTTTAAGGCAAAATGTGCTTCCAAAATAGTTTATAAAATCAAAAATATTATTTGATTTATATGTAAACTTGTGGTTCTTTTCTGAAAAATGTATGTTTTTGATTCCTATCTCCTTCTGTATATCTAACTTTTTTAACTATGTTTTTTTCTCATCCCAAAACACTGAGTTTTTTAAAAGAATATTATAGTTTATTTACATAGGTTTTTGAAGACTTTTAAATCAGAAGTTTAAAGCCACTGCCAGTAATAACTTTGCTTATAAAAATTTAATTTTATAAAATGAAATAAATCTAGATTTTAAATCTAGGTTAATTGGCAACAATGAAATGGGCAAAATTTATGTACTAATGGGAGAAATAAAATAAACTGAAATGAAAACTGAATCTGCTCGCTCTGTTTCAACCCTAGAATTGTGTGATTTGTGGTTGATTACCCCTAAATTTCACTTGGCTTTTCATGTAAAGCCTCTTCATGAGATATTTAACACTAATCACATTCTTTACACATGAAAAAGTAAGCAAGTTCTAAACTTTAGTGGAAATCTCATTTTTATTTTTCTTTTAGCACTTTATGGAAATGTATTTTGAATATAATTCAACTGTCTTGGAAATGAATTGACCTTTTAAATCAATTCCCAGATACCCAACTTTTGCCAGTTAAAACAAGTTCTGCAGATGTTAATGGTTCATGTCAATACTGTGAATGAATAGACAGAAAACACATCGGTGAATGTCTCTAGTGAGGACAGCTACCAGTCTCGAATCTTTCCTTTCAGTTTTTTGTGCTGATCAGGCGTGGGAGCAGAGAACTCATTGACTATTTGTAAGCTGCTATTTAATATGCAGAAATGCTCCAGGAGGAAAATGTCTGTCAAGCTTTAGCTGCCATGCCTCTGCTGCGAGGTGGAATTTAGAAAATAATACCAAGAGAGGCAGGTCTAAAGTTTCTTTACTAATAAAGGCATAGTCTTGAACACTGGGTTTTACAGATTATCTGCAAAAATTGCTTTCCCATCATTGAATTGCCAGGAATATCACTATAGAGCTCCCACATTGCTGTAAATTACAGCCACACAAATAAATACACATTTAGCAGGTGGTGGTTTAAAGTTCTTAATTCATAGTAGCTGCCTGGCAGCAGTTCTAGGTGTTGGTTTAAATTATTGGCTCTTTATAAAGAAATTTTTTATTTCTATGAAACGTCTGACTCACAGCAAAATAAGACTTTTTTTTTTCCCAAATGATTGGTTGTATCCAAGTTTTCTAGTAAGAACCCCAAACAATGTCATGTTTCTAATTTCTAGAAGCTTAGCTTAAATTCAATAAGGTGATACTTTCCCAGCAAGTTGTGCTGAGAGATGAATTCCCTGTGAACTTAAATAATGTAGACACCTCCCCCAGAGGGCTTGAGTTTTTTTTGTCTCCACCCATGACTTGGACTTTTACATGCTTACAGTAATTTAGGTGTTGTCTTATTTATCATGGAATATGTTCCTAATATATCACTTAACTGCAGATCTCAAACTAACCTGAAATCAGGTATCTGGTAAATTACTTCAGTGTTAAAGACCATTTCTTTCTTCTTTAAAAAGTAAACTTGAATGCCAGAATATTTGTGTGAAGATATAAGGTAATATATTGAAAGGTTTTATTCTTATCTAGTCATTTGTTTCTCTTCTTAAAAAAATGAAATTAGAATATGAACCTTTTTAAATGCAGAAAGTAAATCTCTAAAAACATGTTCACCTACTTTTCAATAGGAAAAGTAAATGGTAAAAATGTGTTAACATTCCACTTAAAACTTTTCTGTCATAAAGCATGTAATTTTTGCATTTTAAAAAACACTTTGAACTCAGAGTTGTTGGTTTATTTGCAAATTGTTTTGAATTTGAAACTGTGTATATATATTCATTGATTTAAGAGAGGGCCTTGTTTTTAAGCTCATGGTAGCAGTAGCTTTTGAATCAGCACCAAATGTTATATACATAGAAGCCAGGAGACCACTAAAATTTACAAATGTTTACCCACTACCCACACACAAATTTATTAGCAAAATCTTCCAGTAGCGTATAGTATTGATGATGGCAAATGCGTTTAGAACTGTAACCTTTGAGACAAATCATGTCCATTAGGCAGATTTGGTATGCAGAGAACCCTGACTTTCTTCAGATGAACAAAGATTAGACTGTGTCTTCATAGACAAGAGAGGCCATAATTCAGTTTGTGATTAAAAATACTTTATATTTCCATACCCAAAGAATCAGAAAGAGCTTCTTAGAATGTATTACAACAATAGATCACAGTTGCTGTCAGAAAATCATAATCATCACCTGGAGTAGCACAAACATGTTAATATATGCCACATCTCAAAAAGACCAAATGAAAAAATACAACAGAAGGCACTAACGTCTATTTCATCCACTCATATATACTCACAAGAGAAGAATAATCTTAACTTCAGTTTGCATGCTCAAATGATCTGGCTCCTTGTTGAAGGCAAATGTTCAAAAATTTTCTGTAAAAATATTGAACACAAAAGAAAGTTTAAAGATTTCAGATTCGACCCCCATTTCTATACTTTTGTTGTTGTTGTTGTATTACAACCTAACACAATTTGGATTTATTTTTCATGTTATTGCTACTTTGTTTTCTTTTCCATCTCATGAAGCAGACATTTATTTTTACACATGCTCCATCGGTCCCTTCCACTATGAAAAGGAAGATCAGTGTGGGTACAGAGGCTCTTCACAGGGAGGCCAGCCTGGGTACATATTGATAAATGGTGAATTTGTAGCAATTCACACTTCCATAATGAGGTTAAATGAAACGTGAAGTGTAGCAAAGTCCCCGTGATTCTCATTCAAAATTCACTCGAGCCGCACGTCAAGACCGCTTCCCCTACCAGTTTTGTGGTTATGTTGTGTTTTTGTGCTTGTGTTTTGTGTAATCTCATTGCTGGTCCAGCCTTTTTACTCCTCCAGGTCAACTTTACTTTTAGTTATATTTAAGATCTCCTTTAAAAAAAAAGAAAAAAAAAACTAATGTCAGTATTACTCAGTGATAGTCTCTAATTTCCCATTTTAAACATGATGGAGAAAAATGTCTCCTTGTTGTTCCTAAATTGTGTTTAGAAAGTTAAGGCTTTAAAGAGAATAGTAAAATATATAAGAATGTTATGCTTTAATGTAAAGATTTGATTTTATCAAAGCACAAAGTTTAAGTTGAAAATATTTTAATGGATAAATTCAAATTTAACATTCTGATGCCAGTAATTAATAAGAACTGTGAAAACAAACACACTCATGTACTTTGACCCAGAAATTGTATTTTAAGAATTTATTCTAAGGACAAAGAGATGAGTAAGGTTCAGTGAGAATCATTTCTAATAGCAAAAATTGTAAGCAAACTAATATCCAGAATAGTTTCATCCACACTATAGAAGCTCTACATCAAATAATGGCATATTAAAGGACATATAACAACTTAAGAAAATGTGTATTTTGTAATGTGAAGGGGAAAGAGCAAGCTATAACTCTATACATATTAAATTTCAAGTAAATTTGTGAATGTATTTAAACAAAAATGATATAAAAGGAAAGCGATTCTATTATAGGATATTATTTTCTAAATAAATGTAGTTATAATTAAAAACTGAGCTTTAACTACATCCTGATAGTATTTTAAAATGTAATTAAAGCTATAAAAATTTAATGATGTATGTAAATATAGTCCCTTTTAGAAACAGTATATCTTTTTTTCTTTTTTTTTGACTAAGGATTGAACCCAGGTATGCTTTACCACTGGGCTATATTGCCAGGTCTTTATATTTAATTTTTTTTTAAATTCAAGGCAGAGTCTCTATAAATTGCTAAGGGCCTTGCTAAGTTGCTGAGACTAATCTCAAACTTGCCATCCTCCTGCCTCAGCCTCCCAAGTTACTGGGATTACAGGTGTGTACCCTGCATCTGGCTTCTGATTTTTAATCTGTGGTTGCTTATGTATAGTCCTTTTACAGTCTGACAAGTAGAACCAATTCTGACTTGAGTAGCAAATGCCTTATGAAAGTAACCCTCCAAATCAAAAAGTTATAATGATTAGAACAAATTTTTAAAAAAATACATTTTAAAAAGTAAAGCAAAGAAGTCATCCTCAAGAGCATCCTAAAAACAATTTTAATGCTTCAGTTTTACAAAGTTGAATATATAACAGATGCTAAGCAATGCATTGATGTTTTTGTGTTCTAATTTTTGGGTTTTGGGGTTGTTCTCTTCCTAGATCTGGTTTGCCTTTGTTAATGGCTTTTCTGGACAGATCCTCTTTGAACGATGGTGTATAGGTCTTTATAATGTGGTAAGTTTAGTACATTCGGTAATGCCTGTTTTATTGAATAGTCTGAAATAAAGATGTACTCTGCATTTGGCTGTGTGGTGTAATGACCAGTTTGTCGCTTCAGCTGTTTACAGCAATGCCTCCCTTAACTCTTGGAATATTTGAAAGATCATGCAGAAAAGAGAACATGTTGAAGTATCCTGAACTATACAAAACATCCCAGAATGCTCTGGACTTCAATACCAAGGTAAGAGCCATTGTCCAGGCACATGTTCAGTGGGGCTGCTTTATTGCTGTAATTACTTGGGGCGTCTGGTTTTCAAAGCCGAGGAAACACCAGCCTGAGGCAGATGAAGGGTGCCCACCAGGGCGAGTCATCCTTCTTAAAGTTCTAATACAGAGAAGAAGGCTTTTTATTCGTTGGTTTGATTTTGCTTGAGTTAGTCATTTTGTGTTATAAAATCAAAATGAAATGACCATCCACTGGAGTATTCGAGGCAGCATTGGGCTGATCTGGGAAACAGAAGTCACTGAACATTTGGTCTCTGGCTTATGTTTTTGTAGCCTTGTGAGAAAACGCTCACTCCTCATGGGGTCTGGCCATGCAGGACTGCCAAGGGCTGGCTTTACATGGAAAGAGGGAGAGGGATTATATCATTCCCAACTCATCTTCTATTTTGTGAAATAACTTTTCTGTCCTCATTAGAATTTTAGATTAATTGTCTCAGACATTAAAATTACAGTCTCCAGGATATAACTCATTGTTTAATCCTAGTACTCAGCATTTCCAAACCTTAAAATTAAAAATACAAGATTAAATATCCAAAACAGGATATTTAAAATTCACAGTTTTGGTTTATATACCACATAAGCAGTCAGAGGCTATTATGTGATCTGGAGTATTCGTTCATCCCAGCAACAAAAGGTATCTCATTTTCTGCAGAGTTTACTTTCCTGAAAGTATGTATTCTAAAGAATCTCTATTGTTATTTATTAATTATTCAAGTTTCTAGGTAGTGCAAGTGAGGGAAAAGATATTTTAAATTATAACAAAGTAAATACCATTTTGAATCTCTATCATTTCTATATTTTATTAGTGTCATAAAGACCCCTGGTACCACACACCCTCACAGAATCATTTCCACTTAATATAGTCCATGTTTATTAGCATGTGATTGATAACTGGATGTAACTTTAGTTCAGTGTATTAAATTTAGGACAGTTACTATGAGATATTTTTATTAAATTCATAAAGCTCTCCAATGCCATTTATTTTCAGCATGCTGATAATAAAATGCAACAGGTGTTTTGGTGCCTGTACGCTCACAACATAAATGATAGTGTTAAGTTTATAGCCAGTTGATTATTCTTCTGAGACTCCATCTTCACAAATACACCTTGTGTGAATGCCCAGCTGCGTACATGAATATAACTTAACCATCTCATTTCAAGTAACTGAATTTGGTTAATGAAAAATAACAAATACACTAAAGGTTCTTTAACTTATACTACTAGTTTTAAAAAGTATTGCTAGTGATCTCTTTTAAAACTATTACTTCTGATGACATACAGTGACTAAGCTCTTGTTTTATTTTTGAATTTTTAAAATGTATTTATGATGCCCAGTTTGTATTAAATTCTGCTGCCTTACTGTAATGGTTTTCATTACCTGCGGTGGGTATTCTCAAATGATCGAAAGCTACATTCTGGGCAGATGCAATGGACATTGAGCTCTTGTTTCCCTGAAAAAGTGATCTGAGAGCTAGGAAAGTCCCAGGCCTACTGATATATTAAGAGTCATTCGCACCAACCCAGACAGTGGCATCAGCCTCAGCCCCAGGTCTCTCCAGCTGAAGCAGCTCAGGCTCCCAAGTGCCGTTGCGGGAGATAACTTTCCAGTCAGAACCTGGCCACATCGCTTTTGCTTAAAAACATAACTCGATCCTCACAGGACTATCCAAAGTCATTCCTGCGGTGCCACATCCTTTCCTGCTCCTTGTACGTGACAACGAGGACACAGTTTTGTGGCCTGTACCCCTGGGAAAGGGTACAGCAGGTAGCAGACAGTTTTAGTGTGGGGCATTATTCCTTGTTTCTTTTGTTGTTGAAAAAAGCTGGCCTTCAGAAAAGTCATCAGATCGGCTCAAATAAGTTACACCATTTCCATACCTGTTTGAATATTGATGGTTCATCTATAAAAGTTGCCAACTATTTTTGATAGGGTGTTGGAGGGAGGGTTTCTAATGATTTCAGGGAAACTTTTTTTTTATTAAATCTCATATAAGTGCTTTAAAACTCGGTGACAAATGGCTACCAAATGCATAGTTGTGCACCCAGCAGTTGCCGTGGGTCCCCAGCGTAGAAGCATTGTTGTGGTGAATGATGGTGCTTAACGTTTGTTATGGTAAAAAGGGTCGGAGGTTCTGAGGTCGTGACAGGGGTTAAAGGATTAGCATGTGACAATAAGTATCGGTCAGGAAAATGGAAAAGTAGAACTAATTTTTCTTGCACCCACCTGTGCTTTCTGTCAAATAAAAACTTGTGGTAACGACACAGTGAGGAGAAGCGACAAAGGTTAATGAGTAACACAAGTTCAGATGTGTAATGTGCTCGGCGTAAGTTGGATCATACGGATCCAGTGTGGCCGGGCGAACTCACAAAAGAGATTGAGAGCGCAGTGGAAAATTTGGGGAGGCAGGCAACGTAATTTCTGTTGTTTGAACAGCTTAAAACTATTAATACGTGCCAATTTTGTTTAGCAGGAGTTTTGTTCGCAAGGAGCACTTTTAAAGGACAAAACTACAACTGTTCAGAGGGCCCGTAAGAATAGTAAACAGTTCTTCTATAACTTAATCTTTCACATACATTCGCTGTACAAAGAAAGTACCAGTGGTCCTTGCTCTCTTGTTCTTAAGATACGACAGATGTGAAAAGTAAGAACTATGATTAAATGACATTATAATGATATAAAATTTGGTACTGACAGGTGTTTTAAAAAGCTGTGAGAAGTATTATTTTCATGACCATGTTATTTTAATGTTATACATGCTATTTTTAATATGTGAGTCTCTGTGTGTTTCTATAGCAAAAAAGAGAGTGAACATCTTACCTTGTTATCATTGAAAAGCTGACACTTGTATGTACCTGGGAAACAGGAAGGGATTTCCCCCAATTACAGTCTTTTTAAAAGTCTGTTTTTCTGGAATTATGAAAATAGCCCCACCTAAGGAATCTCAGGATCAGCATTTATTGTAAATTTTATTTTCTTTTTCAAGCAGAAATTTAAACTTTTGATACTTCATTTTTTAAAAGTAGGGGGAAAAATTCAAGGGAAGCTGAAAAAACATTTTGAGAAACATAAAAATAAATAAATGACCCATGAAAGTCTAAGAGGCAGAAAGTGTCTGTCAGTTCTATTAATTCACAGTGGTGGCCTGACAGAAACACGTTTTGTGAATCTAGCTCCTAGATAAAAAGAAAGGTCAGAGTTCACAGAGCTAGTTTATCGCAAATGGTTCTCATGGATTTTTGTTTTCCCTCAGGTTTTCTGGGTTCATTGTTTAAATGGCCTCTTCCACTCAGTTATTCTGTTTTGGTTTCCACTAAAAGCCCTTCAGTATGGTAAGTAGAAAAGAGATGAATGCTAAAAGATGACTTTTTACTTTTTTAGAAAAGTAACTCATTCTAAATATATGTTTTAAAAAATTGTAGCAGTTATTTTCCTTAACCTGGAATGTTCACATCCCAAAGTCGTATACACTTTAAAGATTTTTATTATTCCTTTGGGAGCAAAGTGATTTAATATATGCAAAGCCTTTCTTCTTTACTTCTCACGTTTTCCAAACTTGCAGAGAGTTAAATTTTAGGGCTTTTTTTTTTAATCTGTTGATATATAGTTTGAAGACAATCAGTGCTAATATTTTATGCAGTCTATTTATTATACCTGTGAGGCTTTTTTCAGACACTTTATGTACAGCCTAATCAGACTGGCTAGTATTTGCAACTAGACTAGAGCCGATTTGGAAGGAGGTTTCTAATATGTTCTTGTTCGTCTTGGAGTGCAGACATCAGCTCTGCTCATTTCAAGGGAGTGATTTTATTCTGTCAGTTTTGACAGACAGGATCTTGGCATACTTCCTATCAAATAAAAATGATTCCATAGCCACTTCAGGAAAGAGGTTCATGTGACAGTCACACTAGCTTCTGCGTCCTGGAGCAGCCCTTGCCCTGAGACGCTAGGGAAGACCACTGGCCCTTCCTTGCCTGTGCTCCAAGACTACAGTGGTGAAACCCAGCACATAGGCCTCCGTGAAGATGCCAGGCCTTCATAGATAGGTGCAGGCACACCTATCATCTGAGCTCCTGGTTGTCAGAGTGTGCTGCCTGCTCTTGACCGCAGAAATGATCCTTGTAAACACGAGTCAAGACAAGTATCTCTCTCCTGGGAAACCACAGGCTCACCATATTTAGCATAAAGTCCTCCCCCTCCCTACCTTTACTTATTCCTTTCCAGATATTCTAGTGGCTCCCTCCAACCCCAGGTATGCTCAGAGAAGCATTCCCAGGTCTCCCAGAGCAAAACAATGGGGTCACACTGCCCCACTGTTCCTGTCACTTTAGCTCCTTGTCCTCCTGTATTTCTTCATAGTACTTGTCCATCAAGGTGTGATGTATTTGCTTTTTTGTGTATTGTGTTTCTCCTCTATTAGGGTCAACGCTTCAGAAGGGTATGGAATCAGTCAGTTCTGTTGTGTTTACTTTGCTTAGAACAGTTCCCAGCTTCTTCTCATAGGTGCTCAGTAAATTTAGGGATGAATTACCAGAAGCATGCAGTATAAATAAGCAAGTGTTACAGAGAAAGCCGTGGGAGTTTTTAATCTCCTTTATTAATTGCTCAGTAAATTGCAGCAGTAAATACTTTGTTTCTAAGCCATGGGAATATTTTGTTTTGAGATATATTTCACATCCATAAAGTTCACCATTTTAAAGTGTATATAATTCAGTGGGTTTTAGTATATATTTAAGGACCTTGAAAATGTTACCATCATCAATGCCAGAAGTTTTCATCATTCAGTCAAGAAATGTGTCTATTAGCAATCACTCCCTGTTTGTCCCCAGCCTCCAGCAACCACTAATTTTGCTGTCTCTGCACTCTTCATATAAATGAAATTATATAACTGGCCTTAGTTAATCCATCAATCAGAACTTCATTCCTTTTCATGGCTGAATAATATTCCACTGTATAGATATATCACATTTTGTTTGTTATTCAGTTGATAAACATTTGTATTGTTTCTCCTTTTTGGAGCTATAGGATAGGATTGGGGTTCAGGATGCCCCAACCTTAAACAAGTTCTACGGATGATCTTCAAAATGCAAAATCAATGTAGGTATAAAAGACAGGAATTGGTTAACCATTCCATGTTGGCTTTTGGAAATTTCTTTTTCTTGGGGCATATCTATATAGCAACTTTGTGAGACTAGATATGGTGTTTTTCAACATTAACCTCATTTCTGGCTCCAGTATTCATCCCTTGTTTCTCCCTCTTGTTCAAAATTTCTAAATTGAATTTTCTTTCCTAGAACCTCAATAATTTTTTTAAAATATTTTTTAGTTATAGATGGACATAATATCTTTATTTTTGTTTGTTTATTTTCATGTGGTACTGAGGATTGAACTCAGTGCCTCATATGTGCGAGGCAAGTATTCTGCCACTGAGCCACAACCCCAGCCCTTCAATCGTTTTTTCTTACAAATCTATCTTCTCTTAAAGGTAATGTGTTTGGAAATGGGAAAACTTCTGATTACCTGCTTCTGGGAAACTTTGTTTACACTGTGAGTACACGAAGGCATTTGCTTTGTTTATACATAAAACCAAGCCTTTTTATTTATGTACATTTTATTTTTAAATTTAAATGTGTGCATTTCTGGGCTTAAGGGTTAGTTCCCTTTAAAAATGAAATAAGGTGTTTTGACTGTTTAGAGATTATATTAGGATTTTAAAATGTCACTTGGGTGCACTGACTTTAAAGGATTTCAGTTGCTTTTGTTTTCAATATTTCCTTTTTATTCTTACTATTTTTCCTTTTCCCTTTCTCCTCAAATTTATTTTACCCCCATAGTTAATGTTTTCTTGCCTCTTGAATTTATGGCAAATTTCATCAAAGCACTCTTGAGTATGTAGCTAGTCATTATCTTGAGGCTCATGATAACTGAAATGTGAGGAATCTGGTCCAGGCTCCTCCGGGGAGATTTTACCCCACACAAGGTACTGAGCCTGTTGGGTATGCACCGGCTGGCTCCTGCACCATGGATACACAAATGAGTATGAGCTTTCCTGCCCCTAACGAGCTGAAAAGTATCTTCAAACCATCTGCCTTTAAAGCCAGGAGTGCTAGTGAATGCTGCTGCCTGAGGTCAGTGTCTGCTGACAGTGGGTATCTGATAGTGGGTCACCCCAACCTTCAGCTCTGAATTCTGCTAGGATAGCTGTGGCCCCTCCTGCTGTGTCTCACTCCTTGTCCTCTGTACAGATAGTATTTTCCGAATGACTGTTGTGTGGCTGACATAGAAAACTGTAGTAGGATGTTTAAATATCAGGGGTTGTGGGCTGGTAGTGTAGCTCAGTGGTAGAGCACACACTTAACATGCACAAGATTCCTGATGCAAACCTCAGCACCCAGAACCAAAATGTATCCATGTCTAGTATTTAAATAGCTGAATGAGAGGAAGTTAAGATCATTCAGTAACAGAGGCATTGAGGCTCTAGCAAATCTGGGGGTGTTCTTTCCATTGACGCCAAACCATTGGAGTAGTAAAAGAGAAGAAAAGCAGACTGAAGGGACTTGTTCTTTGTTCTCTTACAATATGAATACAAAACAGAAATGGGTAAATACTTAATGGCATAAGTAGAAATAAGTCAGAGTATATGTCATAGACGTCGCCTGGGGACCTTTAAAGTACTCAAGTCTCACCAGGGTATTTTTCTATGTCAACCTATATTTTATTTTAGAACTTTTTATGTAGCTTAAGTTAATTAATATTTACATTTTGATAAGAGTTTTATTTCTACAGATATTAATCCAAATTTGCCACTAGATCTCCTGCTAAAAAAAAAAAAACCCACTGTCTTCCTTGAACCTAACTTTATGACCCCATTGGGAAGTGTCTGAGCAAATGCTGGGCTCAAACCCTGAAAGCACCTTAAAATGGAACTAGGCACTTAGGGCATTTATTGGTCACCAGTGCTAGGCAAGCATCCTTCTTCCATCACCAACAACTACTCAAAGTGCCCATAGTTTCCTTGACTACTAACAGTATTTAAAATTTTATTATTAGTTATAAATAGATCATAATAAATAGTATTCCAATGCCAAGCATGGTTCCAAATGTTTTATATTAGTATTTTGACCTCAAGCATAAAAAACAACCCTATGAGGTAGGTAAGCTTTATCAGTCCCAGTTTACAGATGGAGCTAAGACACCCGCAGATAAAGTCCCTTGACTTGTTCATTAACCAAAGCAGCTACTAGGGACGGAGTCTTGGGCATAGTGCATTTAACAGTTGTGCTGCACTACGGCAAAGAGCAGCAAAGGGAGTCCCGGTTCCCTCTGCTCAAGATTATCAGCATAGTCACCATCAAAGTGTGTGTCATGGGGGAGTCACAGACTCTTACAACCACACTACATAAACTACATTTCAAGGGCATAAAGTTGCAGAGCAAGGTTTAGATTTCTAAATACTATTATTTTATTTTCATGATTTATCTTTCAAATTCAGAATGGTGGGCTTTTGGTAAGAAAGATGATTTAAAATTCAGTTAAAGGACGTTTGAAACCTCAAGTTAACACAGGTATGTGCCCTCTGTCACTGCTCATGAATTGTACAAAAAGCAGGCAGACGTGTCCTCGGGAGCCTCATGGATAGACTCTAAGACTGTGAACTCGAGATGCAGAAACCCCCGCAGTAGGAACGCCATGCTGCAAACGGGCAGCTCTGACTGACCTCATCCTAATGTGAGCCAGCCGGCTGATTCATCCAGTTTCTTTGCTTGTTGTTCAGACAAAGCAAACAGCAAATAATTTATAGTCCAATGGTTTAGTTCAAAGCTATCTGTTCTTTTTATAAATCTCACTCTCAGGCCAGGCACAGGTGATGCACACCTGTAATCCCAGCAGCTCAGGAGGCTAAGGCAGGAGGATCATTAATTCAAAGCCAGCCTCAGCAACTTAGAAAGACCCTATCTCAAAATAAAAATATGAAAAGGGTTGAGGATGTAGCTAGTGGTTAAGCACCCCTGGGTTCAATCCCCAGTACAAAAAAAAAAAAAAATCCCAGTCACTTGATAAATTCATATTTATGAAATAAAATAATATTTTCCCTTTCTGTTTTAGTTTGTAGTGATAACTGTGTGTTTGAAAGCTGGACTGGAGACATCATATTGGACATGGGTAAGAGTATCTCTGATTACAACCAAGAATTGTCACCTTTGGTTGATCTTCATTCTAAATCAATATGTCCCTTTATTCTTGTCCACAGATTGTTAGTTGTGGGGAATTGGGAGTGGAGAAAAGAGAATGAGGGATTCTAGTTTGGAAATACTGACTTAAGCAAGCAAGTTTATTATCATGAAATTTTTCAAAGCCTTTAAGGTAGCATTATGTATTGTGACTGTCCCAGGAAGTGGGCAGACTTCCCAACTCAGGAGTCCAAGGAACTTTTCTTAGATGTATGTCAGACTGGCGTTCTGCAGAAAGCCCATTAGAAAATGATTCTGAAGACCAGTAACATTAATGAACTCTCTATCCTCAGACATTTGTAAACTCCCAGTTTGGATAAAGCAGGGTCTATTTTCATCATGTTAACTTTACAGCATCTCCTTACCCAGGTAGAAGGGCCTAGAGGAAAAAATTGAAGTTTGAGATTCAGGGGAAAGATTGACACAAGAAATTTGGATTTGGCAGTTTGGGGCATTCAGGCAGTATCCTCATCCTCACAAGGGTCTGACTTCTTTTGTGGGGAGCGAAAATAAAGGTGGCTTAAAGATAGTAACAAGTAAAGAAGCAAAGAGCCGCTATAGGAGATCAGAGAAGGAATGGGTAGTTGAAATTCCAGTCTCACAAACATTGTTACTGTCGTAGAAGAGATTAACACTTAATGAAAGATGTAGTAAAACACATTCACACAGGCAATTATGTAGCAGTTCCTATAGATAATATTTTTGTGACTGTGGTAAAAAATTAATAAGGGAATTTGTGAATGTTTCACTAGTGTTTGCACACTCCATCGGCTGGAGTTGGCTTTGACTCAGATTTCCTTGCTTCGCAGTTCAGCCACATAGCAATCTGGGGCAGTATCGCACTCTGGGTGGTGTTTTTTGGAATCTACTCATCTCTGTGGCCTGCTGTTCCGATGGCCCCTGATATGTCTGGAGAGGTAATGTTACTAATGACTCGTGATCCATTGATATTCCTTAATGAACTTTCATCGTGTAGCATGGTTTTCCATTTTGTTGATTTATATTCAAATAGCATTTATCCATTCGAAAGCTATTTTTAAATTCCACAGTTGGGAGTGATAAATCTTTATAGAATATTTTAAGCTTGAACATTTAACTTAAATCTGACTTACCCTTTCATAAACATAGCTGGAAAGATAAAATATGGTGGTTAGGAGTTTGAACCATGTTAGGAATAGCCATGTAGAAGATGCCATTTTAAAATTAGACTGTAAATCCACAAGTACATTTTGGGTAAGAGGTTTGGGAGAATGGTGTGTTTCTGTCTTTGGGACAGAACATTTCTGTCATTTCTTCCATCATCTCTTATTCTAAAGAAAAGTCTGCCATCACTAGATTAAATGTGCTTTCTGAGTTGTCTTAATGACATCAGTTTGGTTCTCATTTTGAAAGAATTAGGGTGCGTGACATTTCAGCCTTATCAGAGTCCATTGTCGATTCTGTCTCTCAGTTTCTTGTTACACTGGTAGAAATTGAGTTATTAGGTGTTCATGGGGGAGTGTCAAAAGATCTCCTTTCCTTCAGAAGAGAATCCAGCAGTAGGAGGGTTTATGATTTCAATTGCAGGAAATTTGACATAAATGTATAAAAGAAAATGTGGAAAACATTTCAGGATTTCCTGTGACCTCACAGTAACTTGCAAATCAAGGTAACGTGAGCCCCGTTACAGGACATTATTTTACCGCAGTCACAGGAGCCCTTTCCAGTGGTTTCCATGTATTTGTTGCCCCTAAGTACTGCCTGAGTACCTTTCACTTTTGACAGTCTGGTTTATAGATCATTTTCATGAAATTTCATCTGACAGCATCCTGCTTTTTATAAATTAGCAGAATGCAAACACATTTAAAAACTTTGTTTGTGGTTAAGTTTATTAGAGACATCACATACATTACAGCCAATCCAGATGCATTAGGAGCAAGTACTCGCTTCCACCAAATGTGAAGGCATCTTTTAAACATGCACTGTGAACCCTAGAATATTTACAGCATGTATTTTAAAAACAGACAGAAGGCTGTGAATTGTGAAAACACCTCCTCCTTTCCTTGGTTTCTGAGTCCTTTTTTGCTGAAGAAAAAATTTACATATATATAAATGGTGTGTGTGTCTCAGATGATACCTCTTGGGAAACCCAGTTCTGTTCTTTGTTTCTGTTTCATGTGTTCTGCCTGATCTGAACCTGCTTTTCCCCAGGATCAATTCTAACCTAATATCTTTTTCATTTTATCTCATTTTGTGGTGTTTATTTTATCTTCAAAATGAGTAACACAAAAGATTATGAGACCCAGATAGTTGAAGCAATTGTAGCCAGTAGGTTTGTTGGCAAGAAATGAGTCTTCGACCACCTTCTCGAGGACAAGTGTGAAGTTTGACTGGCATTGTGCCAACTAAATATAATTCTATCCATGCCTGTGGAATTCCCAGCATTACTCAAACACAAAACTTAATATCATCCCTTGAGATTTGCGGCAATGCTGTGTTTAATTCAAAGTGAAATGAATGTCAGTACTCCATCACATTTTTGCTCACATCAGAGATGGTGGGAAGTGCTAACAGGGGTTCTGTTTCTTGTTGTTTTATTACTACTGAAACTGTGAATAAAGTGTTTAAATAACTGATGCTTCACTGAAAATGCAAAGAATGAATTAATTCAACCATTGGCTTTACTAGCTTGTCTGAAATGTAATTCTATTTAAGTTACTTAAAGAAAGAAACAATGCTTTAAATTTTTGTAGTACTTTAGTGCATACGTATGCGTCTGTGTAAATGAACTCTATACCAACTCCAGACTAAGGGTATAATAATAATGCCCCTCATCTTCCTGTATTATTTCCCAGGCACTTGGGTAATAGATTCCAAAAAATATTGTAGCTGCACCCAATTTTTATCATTTTTTGTAGGTACAGAGTCACTAGTTATATTACAAACCAGATAATTTTATGAAGAAGTGACTACCCTTAGGTTTATATTTTTCTAATCTTAAAATTCTGCATTTCAGGGCTGGGGCTGTAGCTCAGTGGCAGAACGCTTGCCTGGCATATGTGAGGCACTGGGTTCCATCCTTAGCACCACATAAAAATAAACAAATAAGGGCATGCTGTCCATCTACAACAACAAAAAAAATTTTTTAATTCTATATTTCAGTCATGACTGCAGTCCAATACATATATGCAGATAGACATACATGTATACTATATATGAAAGATTCATTTATATGCCAATATTTATATCTGTACATATGTAAAATTGGCTGACTGTTTAAAGTTCATTCCTCTTTCATGTCAATATAGTATATTTTGCATGTGCATCATTATATACTACATATAGTCATATATTATTGTAAGTAACAGCAACGTAAGTATAAATATTAGCCTCTACTTCCTGACATGTTTTATGTAATGAAACACCACCCAGGGCAACCCCCAGAACTGGTCACAGGACTCCTTCTGTGGTGTATAGGGCACTTTCTGTCACTACCACTAATAGTGTCATATCTGTCTAAACCAAAGACTGTTCATAACGCCCATGATCCCAGTCCTTTCCTCTGTCGGCTTGATAGAAATTCCAGCCACAACTAAATAATTAGTTAATTTTGTACATAAGTATATTTTCATTGACGAAGAGCCTAACTCAAGGCTTCCAGGATGCTCTGGCCTAGAGGTGGAGTGGACAGACTGAACACAGCAGCCCTGACCTGCTCTGTAGTTTATATGTAGTTTAAAAGGGCTCTGACTGATAGAGGAATGATTCAAGAAGGCAGCCTCCATCTGGGAAGACTCATGATGCCCATAATTCCTAATGGACACTGAACACTTGTCTTGCCCCAGGCATTCTCTGAGTACTTCACACGGATTCTTTTAGCCAGTTCAAGGGCTGGTATGGAGATGCTTCTATGTGGCAGGCACTGTTCTAGGCACTGTGGCTTCAGGACTGAATAAAATGGAGAAAAACCCACATCCTCTGGCAGCTCACTTTCCTGTGGAAGGAGAAAGATCATAAATAAAATAATTCCATGAATGGGCAGAACTAAAGGCTCTAGGGAAAAGTACAGTGGGCAAAGGGAGCCGAGAGCCCAGCTTTCAGTCATGTTTCCTGTAGAGCCGTGATGGCTTTCCTCACGGTCACCTAACAAGCCATTGGACAGGCTTCAGAGAGCCGTGCCATGACCTGACTCAAGTGTTCCCAGCAGGGCTCTGCCTGACGCTTTTTGAATCACTTAGAAGGTTATTACTGCAAACCAGGTGAGAGGGAATGGCATCTCGGGCCAGGAGAGTGTCAGTGCTGAGAAGCTGCCAGATTCAGAATGTAGCTGGAAGGATCTGCTGTCAGACTGGATGTGAGGAAGGAGAGGAAAGGAGGTCAGGGCAGACTCCTGTGTTTGCCATGAGCATCCTGAGGGCATGTGAGTCACTAACTCACCAATCCCTACCGCAAACTTGGTATAGAAACCAACTTGCAGATGAGGAAACGAAGGCACAGAGACCTCGAGTCTGACCCTCCCACGAACAGGAAGTGGCAGGGGGAAGACTTTGGCTCCCATGGCCAGTCCCAGAAAAGAAGCTGTGCTGCTTCTCTCACGTCAGTCACTGACGGATCCAGAGGTCCGGAGTCTGCACCCAGAGTGCTCTCCTGTCAACACAGTCAATGCCGAAATACCTCCCAGGCATTTCCAGGAGATCTGTGCTCTCCTTTCCTGACAGCATCCTCCTGCCCTCTCTGCCTCTTCCTCTCTGTAGGCGTGGCGATGGTCCTGTACTTCCTTGGTGTGTCCTCCATGGCAGTGCCACAGCAACTGTGTCTGCATGCTGCCCAGGGACCACTGTCTCTTCATCAGTCACTGGGACGTGACAGTGTCAGTCTCCTAGTGCCCATAAGACACATTAAGTGTTTGTTTAAAACTGTCCTTGATTCTTTGTGGTAGACAAATAAGAAACAGTGGGGTAGAGGTTCCCAAGAGGCAGATTTCAGTTCATATAAGTGCATCTTTCCCACATCTAGCCATTTCCAACAGGTAAAGGCTTCCAGCAGGAGACCAGGCTGCTGGTCTTGCTTAACTAATAATCCTTCTCTTGCCAGGCAGTGACTAGCTCTGGACCACTAGGGACACTTAGGCCGCTCTTCATCCATTCTACACCTCCAAGGTCACCTTCCAGTTCGTAAGATTGCAATTCTCCTGTGTACTCCTCCTTATTGTGTCCTCTCCAAAGGAGCATCTGGAATGGTGAAAAGGCACAGACTATTTTGCTCTAATTAACAGGATTTCAGGGTGCAAACTATACAAATCAGGCAACTTACAGGTACAAGTCTCATGCTTCCAAATTCAGCTTGATAGAGACTCACAGATCAGGATTTAATAGTCATTTCCAGTTTGTATTCTTGGTTCATCTTTGCAGCTCCCTTCTGAAGATGGAGCCATTTTTTGCAATGACTTGAAAGAACACCCTTGCTTAGTAAGAGGGAGATGGAAAGAAACCAGCATTTATTATGCACCCACTGTGCTCTCCTATCCTGTCAACATGTTGGATTCCAGGCATGCCTTGCCTTAGTTAAATCCACATTGCAAACCTTTGTGGTAAGCAGAGAAATAGCCAGTGACCGAGAGAATTCAACCCAGAACTTTTCAAATCCCAGTGGTTTTTCCTCTAACATCCTGAGGAATTCAATACCTTCTGTATGGGGCTCGTTGCTGTCCATCATTCCCAGGTGAGAACTCTTTCTTTTCATCTTGCAACCATCTTCCTGCTGATCTGCTTCCATCTGATCTACTATTGCTTAGCTTACCCAGGGCCCTGATCAGTTTCTTCAAGTTAATCAGATATAGAACTAGCCTCATCTCTTTTAAAACATACCCTTTGTCAGTACCCACCTCTCTCTCTCTCTCAATTCCAGTTATAGAAATTCCTTCTTACTTCATATCCTAGCTTTAATAGGAATATTCTCATCAATAATTCCCATCTAATTTTTTCAAAGCCTATGAAATAGAAAATCTAGTCATTCCACATCATCAGAGAATGCATACTGGCCACTCTGCCATCTCAGGGCCCCAAGTGCTAAGGGACAGATGCTCTTAGAAGCATTTTTCATGTGATCACTCATTTAATGTTTGTAGCAACACTGTGGGGTGGGTCCTGTTGTACGTTTCACAACCACTGCGTGGTTAAATCACTTGCTCAAGGTCACACAGCTCCTAAGTATCTGAACTGCTGTTTGAACACAGGGAGCATCTGTCCCCTTCACCATCATGCACACGAACATCTGTTTTGGTGGGTTTTTGGTTTGGGGGGTTTTTTTACATTTCTTCTCTCACATTTCATTTTCTTTCCTCTCCACAATGGCTTTTGCCTACCTTCATCAGCTATAAAGGATTAACACCCTGTTAGTGTCAATACCTGCAGTCACAGTCCTTATTTCCAATCTGGTTGGCCAAGTGACCAGTTTGTTGTCTTCATGTAATGTTTCTGTCTTCAGCTGCCTTTATCACTGATCAGGGTTTCTTTCCACACCACCAAACGGCTTCTTTTTCCATTACTTCAGTTCATTCTCTGTGCCTGAAGTTGCCAGAAAGCTACTCTCCAGATAGCCCAGGGCTCAGTGGGGACTTCACTGACTGGCTTCTGCCAGCACTGATTGTTCTCTCTTGGTGGGCAGGGTGTTCCCATTTGCGAAACATTCCTTCATAGAGTTTTGCACTGTCTCCATGACAGTAATTTTGTGTCTCTGCCCATGATAATGATTCAAATGATAAAGGTTGACAAGTATCTACATACTATAAGATGTTGAAAAGGGATTGTGACATCGGTCACGGAAAGTGGATTGTAGAAAGGTAGACAATTGGAGAGACGAACATAAAGAGAAAACGGTATGCTGAGCCTGGCCGTAACTTTAAATATGTCGCTGTCTTCCTCTCCTCTCACAAATATGGTTGTGATTTAAGAGAGAACTTTTTGTTCAGACTTGTATTTTTTCACACCAGTACAACAATTTATGGGGCAAGGTAGGCCCTGGGGAAAAGCGCTATGTTATATAAACACATGCCGGCCTGCTTGTCTGACTTGTCTCAGTGATGATACTGGGTATTTTCTGAATTTCCAGGAGAAAATCTTTTAGCCAATATAACTACTAAGCCAGAATAAGAAATTTAAAAACAAACCATATCAAGGATCATTTCATATCAGGATTAATACCAGAAGCTCAGTATCAGCAAAACTTTTAAATTTATTGGGGCATCTCAGACACACACTGTAAAGTCCTCCCGAGCGCCATCTGTTTCTGCTCTCCCTGGCCTAAGGGATCTATAAAACTACTGAAGGAAATTGAAGTTAAGGAACGAGCATGTGTTTTACAGAATTTCAGATCTCTTGATTGAGGTTTGTAAAGTCTCTCTGAAAAACAATAAAAATCTTTGTTGGGCTCTTTGGTGTCACCCCCATAGGAAAGGTATTAATAAACTACAGTAGTGATGTGATTTTTCCCAAATTGTGCTGTTGCCCATTTTGTCCAGCATAATAAATCACTTTTCAAATCAGGAATTTCCTGGTTAAAATAGTCCTTATTCATCTATCAGCTTTTAATTACCTACAACGCATATAATAATTTATTGGTCATAAGACCAGCCCTTGTTGCTGGGGTGGGGCAGTGTTATGACACTGGAGTTTTATCCAAGGTTACCACATTTACCAAGTGGCCTGGAGGGAGCAACTATCCTAACCCCTCTCAGATGTTCTTCAGTGATCTAGCAATTGGGAGCTCATCCAGTAAAACATGCCACTGGTCACAGTCCCTGTGCCCTTGACAGCAACTCAGACAGGTGAACCTCTACACTTCCTCAGGCAGCTGGCTGATGGCCACTTCCATGCCCATTTTATTAAGAAAAGCGTGTGTAGAAATGCTGAGAAGGTGAGACCTAGGTATGACAAATATAATAGTGATTCAGGACATTCACATGCAATTTAAAATCACAGCTCTCTTTAAAGTCATTATGAGAACTGGCGTTGCTTTTTGTAGCTGCAGAATCTTTTCCTACAACATACAGCAAATGTATATTGAGTGTCTAACATCTACCACGCTCTGTGTTAGGCTCTGAAGGATGCAGAGATGGTAGAATTGGATCCCTTAGGGATCTCATTGCTAATGAAGAAGAACTGCTCTGTGCAGGGGGCTGTGGTACCCAGACACCCTGGTGGACAGCAGGACGTGAGAGCAGGAAGAAGTCTGTTTGCTTAGTGTGGCGGAGCGTTAGCCGTTGGCCTGTAGGGTCAGCTCGTTCTCACTTTCATTTATCTCATAAGTATGAAGTCGTTTTCAGGGCCAGACACTGCTCCTAGGTACCAGGCTAATTCATCAGGATCCCCATTGCCATTCAGAGTGAGGGGACCAGGGAACAGGAAGGAGAAACAGGCACTAAACCCATTAATAAATGACTCAACGATGAAAGAGTAAACACTGTACAAAATAATAAGTGATAGGGGGAAAATGGGGTGATGTGGCCAGGGACAGGGCTATGCTAGGTGCTCTGGGGAGGTCTTATTATAGCAGAGACAGTTAGTCTGAAGCTCAGGTGACATGGGAATATCTGTTGTAGGAAGAGGAGCATTTCAGGCTTACAGAACAGCAGGTACCTGTGCTCTGAGGCAGGAGTGAGCCTGTTCATTCTAAGAAAAGACCAGTGTGGCTAGAACACAGAGGGCTGGAGAGAGGACTATGAGGTGGGGCCAGTGAGGGGGCAGGGGGCAGATCACCCCTCCAGACCAGCATTCTAGCTTAGGAAGACACTATCGTTTGTATTTGAATTGCATGCCAGGGATTCCATCAGGAACTGTCACAAAAGAAACTGAATGTCATTGTGCCGTCTGTTTCAATAAAGCTCATTATGAGACAATTCTTGCACTCTATGATATAGTTAAGGTAAAGGAATCATCAGTGAGCAGCCTAAAAATGGTTTATTCCAAGCTATCTCTATAGTTGTATAACATGTTGTTAGTCAACTTTCCATCACTATAATGAAATACCTGAGATAATTAACTTATGAAAAGAAAAAGATTATTTTGGTTCACAGTTTGGGGAGCTTCTACTCCATGATTGATTGGCTCTTAAACTTTGGGCCTGCAGTAAGGCAGTACGTCATGGCAGGAACACGTGGCAGAGTAAAACTACTCACATCACAAGCTAGGGAGCAAGGAGGGGGCTGGAGTCCCACTGTCCTCTTATGACCTATAGACCTTACACTAGTCCCTCCCTCTTAAAGGTTCCACAGCCTCCCAATAGTGCCATCTTGGGGATCAAGCCTTTACACATGGACCTTTGAGGGACACAATATTCTCCCTATATCACTAGTATTATCCAAAGCAAGTTATTTTGTGGCATATTTTTCAATGTGTATTTTAAACAAGAAAAAGAAGTCAAGTAAGAGACAGGAATTCCACGACTGATGTGGCAACCACACAATCATCAGAAACCAAATTTCTTCTGTCTTACTGCACTAACAACCTTAGCATACTTCCTCTAGTCTAGCCATTTTACCCACATTCCAGCCAACAAGAGAGGGAGGAAAGATTACCCCTTTCTTATTAAGAATCTTCCTAGATGTTGTCTCTACATTTCCACTTGGGGTTCATTGGCCAAAAGCTGATCACACGGCCAAAACAAAAGAGTATAGTCTTCAACAAACAGGGTATCCAGCCAAGGGCAAGAGTTACATCTTAAGACATGGAGAAAGCATAGCCGGAAGTCTCAGTTATAGAAGTCAGTAACATTTACATAAGCCATACATCAGCTTTTATATGTCTTTCAATGAGTAAGAGCTTTTTGAAGTTTTGGGTTTTGGGGGGGTTATTTGCGGGGGAGGCGGATACCAAAGATTGAACTCAGGGGCACCTAACCACTGAGCCACATCCCCAGCCCTATTTTGTATTTTATTTAGAGACAGGGTCTCACTGAGTTGCTTAGTGCCTCACTTATGCTGAGGCTGGCTTTGAACTCGAGATTCTCCTGCCTCAGCCTCCCAAGCCGCTGAAATCACAGCATGTACCACCATACCTTGCAAGTTTTGAGTTTTTTAAAAATTATTTCATTTAGTCTTGAAATACAGGTCATTTTGTTTTCCACATTGAGTTACTCATAATTAAATAAGTGACGCTTTGTGGGATGGTACTTTTTTAAAAATAAGAACTATAGAACCACCACAAAAAATGTGAAAACCTATAAAAATGATGTAACAAGTAAAAATATTGAGCAAGGAGATAAAGTACCCTTTCCTATGCAACATATCCAGTAACATCATAACATAATTTTTTAAATTGTATTTCTCGTAATAAAAGTATTTTGTTACCAATTCTGCCCTCATTTTAATGTTACTTTTAAGTTTTTTAAATAACACAATAAAGAAGATTAAAATAAAACAGAGCAACAAATTCTGTTCTTAATTATTTTTGCTATTCTGGGAACTATATTCCTAGAAAACAAATTTCAGAACCACATATTTCCTAGCATTCTTGATGTGTTTTTAGAAACACTATTTTCTTTTGCATATTTTTCTCAAGTATACATTTGTGTATAGTCAAATTTTACTTTTTTGGAAAAAATTAACTTCTGATTGATCTAGATCCCAACCAACTCTTCCTTTCTCCTGAGAGCATCTCTCTCAGTTAATGTCTTTCTCTTCACTCACTTTGCCAGATGGGGTGCAGAGGTGGCCCCTCTTGTCTTGCATCCTATAGAAGGTTTGAACATTGGTGCTGAGCCCACCAACCCTCTCCAACCCCTCACCACCACCCCAGAAATGTCCATGGGAAAAAAACACAAACGCCGTGTGCTGGCATCTAATTTGCATGTTTTCTAAGATTTTTGTTTGGGATAACCTCAGCCAAGGGTTTTATCAGTCTCTGAGTAATCAACAGCTGCTGGAAATAATTGCAAACATATCGAGGTTTATCCAAAAGACTCTTCTCCTTAGTTATTTTTTGGGTGTTCTGCCTTGTCTATTTTTATGGAGAAAGTAATAATTCATCTTGTACAAGAGCCAATTCAATTCAATCCAACTGAGATTTATGGAGTGCCTATGTGTCAGAGCCTATGCTGGGTGTTGGTGGATTAGAAGGGTACCTGAATGTCATTAATATTGTAACTTTAAGGCATGGTAGATAGCTTTATATTATGGAATAGATAGTATTCCAGAGAGTATTAGAAGCCATAGAATAAGATTTGAGTCAAAGGAAATGATAAATACATGTTAATGATAAGTTAGTCACACACACAAAAAAAACATTTTTATGTTTTGACATGAATATGTATCATACAATGTAATCAAAAACTTACAAGAATTCTTTTCAGCTAAAACAAGATAGCAAAGACATTTTTTATATAGTTTGGTTGTAGATGGACACAATACCTTTATTTATTTCATGTGGTGCTGAGAATCAAACCCCGTGCCTCACACATGTGAGGCCAGTGCTCTGCCACTGAGCCACAACTGCAGCCCCTCAAAGACATTTCTCAGTGATGGACACCACAATGTAGAACTGGCATTTGCTTTCTTCAGTCTTCAAGTTTTCTCAGGAAGTTCTCAGACTACCCAAGATCTGCAGTCACTAAAGGATTTCAGTGAAGTTCATGTCTTCAAGCCAAACTTGGTAAGAGCTTAGTATTTGTCTCTGCTTAAAGTGGAAGGTGGCAAATTCTCCACTTAGTACTGACCCAGTGATATCTACCACCAAGTTTAACCTATGCCCAGAACCACAGTGAATTCAGAGAGGATCAGCCTGTGGGAAAGGGTCAAACCACATAGAGGCCATTGCAATGTCACACCATGGTGTTTCACAGACTCAGAACACAAAGACACTTTCAGAAATATAGGTTTAAATTCAAATAACACAGCTTTTCAATATCTGAAAGCAGAGTTGTTTCTGATGAGCTGATGTAAAGTTCCTGTACATCAGTGGTAGCATTGCCAGGAAAGGGCACCCTAGTACTCTACTTATATAAAATTTATATTTTGCCATAAAAATATAGATGTTAAAGTTGTAGATTTCAGCTTTCAAGGTACAAAGGATTATATATGTATCTTGAGTTCAGGAACCAGCTCTTTTCAGTCCACTGAGATAGAGTGACTAGGAAAGGAGGGGCTCCAGGAGAAAAGGCCCTGTGGGCAACTGAGATGGGATGGAGTGGGACAGGCTGACACTGGAACACAGCAATACAGAGTTGACCTCTTCCAAGGAAATATGCAGCTCATAGAGCCTAGGCAAAGCCTGGAGGAGCTGCAAAGAGAGAAGAGCCACTGCTTTGTTGAAAGATCCAGAAAGTTTGCATGAAAAGAAGCTATACCTACCACTGAGCCACATCCCCCAGCCCTATTTTGTGTTTTATGTAGACACAGGGTCTCACTGAGTTGCTTAGCGCCTTGCCATTGCTGAGGCTGGCTTTGAACTCGCAATTCTCCTGTCTCAGCCTCCCAAACTGCTGGGATTACAGGCATGTGCCACCACACCCAGCTTGTTGTTTTGGTTTTTAATGATGATTTCATGAAGAAGGTGCTTCCTGAGGAAACCAGATGGACTAATGGAAACACAAGAGGGGACAAGAGAAATGAAGTGATCTCATCATATAGGAGATGGCTTTAAAAGTGAGTGAGGTGTAGGAGTTGTGGGTTTGGGAATCACAATACAATACAAGCCTTCTCTAAGAGTTGCTCTACCAGGATGTGTCAGAGGAGTCACAGCCAGAAAGAAGAGTTAACTTTTTGGATCCGATTTGATCGTTGTGTAACCAGATCCTAAGAAACACATAACGACTTGCTTCTGGAGTTTTCTCTTGTTAACTCCCTTGAAAAAGCCCTAAATCTCCAAAGATAAAGTGGCTGTACTCCACAAAGGAAAATAAAAGATTCCATTCACAGGACCAACAAAGAGAAACCTCAGCCAGACACATGTATGGCTAATAGGAAGAAAACTAGAAAATGTGGTAGAAATGAAGAAAAGTAAAAAATGAGTTAAGTAAATAAACAGACTGTTCTTGAATAGAAGGATCGTTACTTAATCACTGGTTCTTCTCAGCCATTTGAGAAGACATTTTTTTAAAAAATACATCTCATAATTATGATTTTTCTAGGAAAATAATCCTCAATACAAAAAAAATAAAAGTTTAGTCTGAATGATAGTGGTGACTTTATTATAACTATGTTGAGTGCTGTTCCTATCAGTGAAAATTGATGACGTCTTAAATTCATAGTAAAAAGTTCTCAGTAATGTGAGTAACTTAGAATCATTGAATAAATATCAGAAAATGAAATGGAAAAGGAGAGGAAAAAACAGCAGAGCTACTACCCAAGATAATCACTGTTAACAGTCTCACCTTTTCCTGTCCTTAATTGTGCACCTGTCTTTGATAAATTTATTCATTCAATAAATATACATCAAAGCACTATTCTAGTTGCTAAGGATGCAGCTGTGAACAAAAAAGGCAAGCTGTACCTTGGAGCTTATAATTTTGAGAAGAAAAACAAACACCATATATGATAGGGCAGCCTACATGGCCCTGGGTGAGGACGATGGGCAGGGAGGAGGGCAGGGGCTCTGGGGTGGGAGGGGTGCTGTTTTAAGTGGAGTAGTCATGAAAGGTCTCGCCCCACAGATGACCTTTGAGCAAAAACCTGATGTTTCATGGGCAGATCTGTGGCTATCTGGAGGAAAAGAATCCCAGACGGGAAACATAAGTCCTGAGACTGCAGGAACCTGAGCGGCAGAAGCCTCGTGAGGGAATGAAGGAGTGGCAGGGAACCTGAGAGGTGAGGCTTCAGAGACAGGGCCTAGGCCCAGGAGGCAGATGGACAGACTCCTCCTTCCTCCCAGTCCCTGGAGGGTTGAGCAGAGGAGTCATAATCCAGCTGTTTAAATTACTGCTCCAGGGGTTCTATTGAGAATAGAGGATAGAAGCTGGAGAGAAGGGAAGGGACTATGTGTAAGTCCATTGCCGTGATCCAGGGGGGGATGGCAGCAGCTCAAGCCAGAGTAGAAGGGCAGGAAGTGGGTAGATTCTGCATTTGTGTGGATGAGTGTGCCATCCATCTCCAGAATTTTTTATCTTCCCAACTGGCACCCTACATTCATTAAACAATCTCCATCCTCCCTTACCCAGCCCCTGGCAACCCCTATTCGGCCTTCTCTCTCTGAACATGATTATTCTAGTTGCTACACAGAAGTGGAATCATACAGTATTTGTCCTTCTGTGAGTGGCCTACTTCAATTAGCAGAGTGTGCTCAAGGCTAACTCAGACGGTGGCACCCATCTGTTTCCTTCCTGTGAAGGCTCTCTGTCTTTCCATGCATGTGTATGCCACGTTGTGGCTTTTCTTTTCAGCTGTTAGTATTGTTTCCCCCTTTGGGTTATTGTGAATAGTGCTACTTTGAACCCTGGGGTGTGGATTTTTTAAGTAGAACAGATAAGATCTGCTATTGGATTGAATATATAGTTTGAGAGAAAGGGGGAAACAAGCTGCCTTTTGGCCCAAGCAGCTAGAAGGATACAGTCTGCATTTGCCAAGATTAGGAAAACTGGGGTTTTGTATTTTGCTCCTTTTATTTTACGTGGTGAAAGTATTCATGTCATGTAGTTAATAAACCATCTTCATTAATACTGGTACAAGACCTCCCTTCTCTTCCTGCCAATTCTACATCTCTTTCTCACTCCCACCCCAAAAAGAGCTATATTCTAGGTATCATACTTTCCTTAGACTCACCAAAATATTTCTGTTGACTCAGACTTGGCAGGGATATGGGGAGGTAGTTTAACATACTTAGCTTTTAATGCATGTCATTCAGCATTTTTTTAAAGAGAAAAGACAATCTGTATTGGAAAAGGGTGCCTAGGGAGCTGAATCAATCTCTTCTCCCCTCTCTCCAGAATTCATAAATATCTGGCTATAACTCCCGCCGCAAAAAAAAAAAAAAAACTTCATGCCAACACACCAGAAAACTAAATAGACATAATTACCACATCTCCAGAATGGAATCCCTGAGGTCTGGTGATTTTTACCTAATTCCTCCAAACACTAGGTTGTAAGACCTTATTTATCCAACAATTATTTATTGAACATCTGCTTGGTGGTTAAGTACTTGGGTGGTTAGACTTAATCAAAATATATGTCTTCCTCTGACAGAGATTATAGTCTAACAGGAAGACAAAGAAACAACTCAAAAATGAGCCATAGATGCCAACCCATATACTGCAAACCCAAAGTGGGATCAGCTAACCTAGTCCAGGGAAGAGGTGACAGCTGATGTGGCAAATTGAAGGGCAAGTAGGAGTCACAGATACAAGGCTCCAAAACTGAGAGCAAGCATGACCACCTTCCAGGAACTGAAACACATTGAGTGTAACTAGAGATGGGGACTAGCTTGGGAGATGGGACTGGGAAGGCTAGAGAAGTCAGATAGGAAAAGTGTTGAAGTCATCTTAAGAATTTTGTACTCTGTCCCAAGTACAGGGAGCTTATCCTCCCTGGCCAAGGTCATCCATGACAACTTTGGCATCATGGAGGGACCCATGAGCACAGTCTATGCCACACTGCCATCTAGAAGACCAAGGACGACCACCTCTGGAAAACTGGCATGATGAAGATGGGGTTGCCAGAGCATCATCTCTGTACCTGCTGGTTCTGCCAAGGTTGTGGGCAGAGCCGTCCCTGAACTGAATGGGTCCCTGACCTTCTGTGTGCCCACCCCTAAAGTGTCAGCAGTGGATCCGACCTTCCACCTAAAGAAAGATGTCAGATGTGATGACTTCAAGAAGCTAGTGAAGCAGGCATCAGAGGGCCCCCTCAAAGGCTTCCTGGATTACACCAGGGGCGAGGTTATCTTCTCAGACTTTAACAGTGATACCAACTCCTCCACCTTAGATGCTGGGGCCAGCTTTGCCCTCAATGGCCACTTTATCAAGCTCATTTCCTGGTGTGACAATGAATTTGGCTACGGCAATAGGGTAGTAGACATTATGGCCCACGTAGCCTCCAAGGAGTAAGAGTCCCTCACCCAACTCAGTCTCAAACATACTGAGAATCTCTGCTTCTCCTAGTTTCCATTCCAGACCTCCCTGAACAGAGGGAGGGGCTTAGGGAGCTCTACTGTCACATGCATGCCGTTAGTAAAGTCTGCTGCACCCCCCAAAATACTGTTCAGTGGAGTTCTTTCCTGTGGCTTCTAGAAGCCTGAACTAAACTACTCTGCACTTGACTCTCTCACACACTGCTGCTGCAGTTTCTTTACATCTTTACTAAACCTCAGGACATGAGCCCTTCTTCAGGGAGGAGTGCTTTCAAGACTAGTGACCAGGGCTGGGGTTGTGGCTCAATGGTAGAACACTTGCCTAGCATGTGTGAGGCAGTAGATTCTATCCTCAGCACCACATAAGAAAAAAGTAAATAAAGGTATTGTGTTCATCTACAACCAAAAACAAAAAATTTAAAAAACAGACTAGTGACCACAGAACAGTTTCATGAGATACTAACCTGCAAGCAAAAGCAGTGCCTGATTTTAACACACAGTTCAGAAATTGAATTGTCAAATTAGCAGGAATGAAAGTTTGTGACATGGATACCCATTGTCAGATGCCTTTTTCAAAAGCTAATACGTGGCTGGTGATACTATAAATTTCTACAAATATAGCTGTTCCTCCATTACCCAATTTCACCCCCCTCCAACTGTGGTAGTGAATTTTTTAAATCTGATGTAATTTGGTGCTGTTTTATGACTCGAGAGGCCCAGCACCGTGTTATTAATTGCTTGCTGCTACTTCAGTGAACACTTTCCAGGTCTTCTGCCAATCTCTTGGGATCTCATCTACTCTTATAAAGAAAAGTTGATTATTTTTATGATCAGAGATATTAACACAGAATTTCATCTTGTGTTTACCACTCACTCTCCTTTAAGTTCTTTGTGAACATATGGAAGTTTTACGTTTTTTTTGAGTCAATTCCCTGTATGGTTTTTCCTCCCCCCTCATTTTTAAGCTTAGAAAGCCAGACACTTATTAGTCCCTTTTTTTTGGTTTTTGTTTTGTTTTGTTTGGTTTTGGTTTTGGTTTCTTTTTGTTTGTTTGTTTTGTTTTGTTTTCTTGCAGTGGTTGCCACTAGTATTAACTCTTAATGACTTTGAAATTTATATTAATTTCACTTACTGCACTCCCCTCTAAAAATAACAAACCAAGTTTGGCAGCAATTTTTTCTGAATAATTTTCCCAACTTAATGTATTTTGCCTGTGCAGTTAGTAATAATTTCTATTAAAAATAATTTATCTCCATTTCCTAAATTAACAAATTGAGATGAATGACACTTTATTAGTGGTCGGTTACTTTGACCTTTATTTCAGTATTGCATTTTGAAATATTAGATGAGACATTATATGTAATGATATTGTGATGGAATTTATAAACTTACACTTAATATGACATTGAAATAAAAAATGTCCTTCCTTGGCACTCATTGGACAGATCACTAGAAATAACAAGAAATACAAAAATTAATGAAGAAAGGAAAATTGGTTAATAATCAGTGTTTAAAAAGCAGCCACATTATTGGTTATTCTTGGATTTAATTCTTGCAATCACTTAATAGCTGAGGAGACTGAGACTAAGGTTGAGAAGTAACTTCCCCAATCTGAGAGCTGAGAAGGCAAAGCCAGTACCACTTCCAGAGCTGCTTATCACTAGACCTGATCTTGGTGGGGCCCTTGAATATAATCTTAGTTTCTTCAAAGGACCTTCTTTTATGAAAAGGCATCTGTCATTATCCAAGAGTAAGAGACGCACACCTCTCCGAGCTTTCTGGTGAAAAAGGAGAGAGAGTTAGGCAAGGACCACATTGCTAAAGGTTGTAAGTAGGTGGCAGATTGAACTCTTGTCTCCTAAAAGGATGAACTTGGGCACATTGAAAGTGAAGCGTCTCTCTCTGATTGGAAATGTAGGTGCCAACAATAATGGATCACTGCACTGTGGGTAGGAAGGTAAGACCCTCTTACCTGGTCATGCCTCAGGCTTGACCAAATATACAGTAAGCTCATATCTCCCTATTCTTTCCCTGCACGTTGACATGGAAATTTCAGAACAATTTCTCTGCTGCAATTGCGTTTTCAGTCAGCACTGGTTTATTTTTGAAGCCTTCGTGGTCAGATTCAGAGCCAGCATCCTCTGCAGAGACAAGCAGTTGCTTGTTCCCTGTGCAGGGCCCATGCCCTCCTGTTTACCAGCTTTGTGGCCCCCCACCTCAAGCTGATCCCTTCTCAAGACCCCTGGGAGCCACTTTTGTGGCAGATTTCACAGGGTCTCAAGGAGGGGTGCTGGGGGCCGCTTGGCACAGCCCACCAATCTCCCACGTTTGGGACAATTTGCAAACTGCTCTTGGAGGGAGCCGGAGTCCAGCCACAAACAGGCTGCTCCTGTTACCACCATTGTCTACAGATCGGTCTTCTTTTCCCAGCTGACCTGCCTGTGAGTGGGGAGATGAGGAAAGTTAGAGACAAAACTGGTTTCTACAGAGCGAGGGGGAGCTTTCTTGTACAGAAAGGAAGGAAATACCTCTGTGGGATTTTATTTTTCCCCCCCTCTTCATCCAAAAAATACAAAGAGACTCTCTGTCTTAAATGCGAATGTCGGCTTTAAATCTTTTAGGTTTGGATTAACTCTGCAAAAGAAAAAAAAAATCTGACAGGCTTTCAGATATGACGCAGAAAAACTTTTCTCCCCTCAATTCATGTCGTTCATTTGTAAAGCCAAAGGCTGGTGGACTGAATAGTGGGCGCCAGTTGCCCCTCCATTCATAGTTAGCATCACAATGGTCAGAATTAGCAGCCCCGAATCTGTCCACCACTTGCGTCTTTTCCACCAGCAGACATTTCATGAAAGGTGGTGAAGGCAAGAATAAATCTTTCTTCTCTTGCCCCCCACATTAAAATATATTAAAAGTAAGCCAAGTAAACATGGCATTTTTAGTTACATGACTTAGAATCTGATCTTACCTTTTCCCCCCAGAAGGAAAAGAAATGTGGGGTTTTTTACAGCTATTAACCTTACTAGAAAACTTCCTTCAATCTAAACAAAACCACTGACTTGATAGACATTTCCTATTACATAGTTATTGTTGGTTTTCACTATTGAGGATGTCGGCAAACATGTCCAGGATCATGTCTTGCTTATTAAATAAAGTGACTTTTATGTGAATATTTTTCACCTTATTGTTGTCCAGCATATGGGTACTGTTCTGTGAAATCCACATGGAAAATCTTTATTTTCTGAAATTTTTTGTAGTAGCATGCTTTTATTTTAAATGTGCTTGGAGTTCTTCAATTCTGTATAGCAAAAATCCTTAGCGTGCTTGAACTGAGGGTCTATATCAATAAATATATGTTAATGCAAGAAAAATTTAAGTAGTTCCCGGTCCTTACTTGAGAGTCAACATGAGTAAGTAATCTGAAATATTAATATTAAATTATTTATCTTTATACTTGATAAGAATTGATTAATTTGGATTATTTATGTGTAATTGTGAAACTGCCTAGAAGGATTAAGCTAGGTCATTTTTAATTCCTCAGCCATATCTGGTAAAAAAAGAAAAAGAAATTTCCTGTGTGATTTATAGCAGGATGTGAACATACATGTGTTAGTTGACTACTTTTTAGTGGAATTATAACAATGTATTTATGAATTTAAATGAGTACTGCAAATTTACTCTTGATAAACAAATAGACTCAAAGAAGTAAAACAGAAATATTTCCTTAGGTTTTATCATGCAACACTATTTCTTTTAAGCTCTGTGTTGTCTAATCATATTATAACCTGAAAGGCTCTGATATGGCAATTTGAAATTTAATAAAATGGAATTGTTAAAGATATTTGATATACTTTTAATATACTTTTTAATATACTTTTATTTGAGTTTTTACATGCTAGATATTTCATTTGACTTTAGCCTAATAGGTATGTACCGATACAAGTTATATAAATCACTGAAAAGAAACTAAGATTATGCCTAATATCTGAAAACTACTCAAAGTGTTATTTTCATAGTCATGATTTATCTGGATGTTTTAATATCCTGTAATTTTATACAAAATTAGAGTTAATTTTCATTTGCCAGAATTAGTAAATTTAGTTTGAGATTCATTTTGCCTGTTACATTATTATAATTTAATCCAGAATATATTTTAAATTTGCCCCCCAAAAATGGACATTAATATTCTAAGTTATAAAAGATCAAGGTTTGTTACTCCATATACTGACCACAGTAATAAAGCTTTCTTTTAAAAATATGAAAATATTTGGTACATGAAAACTTTGTTCTATTAGCTGCTTCAAAGGGGAAAAAAGATATGGTAAATGAATGTTTTAACACATGTGGCTTTAAATTCCAAATGTTTTTACAAGTTTGAATTCAAAGTTACAAAATGATATCCTTAAAATTATTTGACTTAAGTCATAATAAGAACTAAACATGCACAATGACTTTCTTGGTTTTTGAAGTAATATTGTTTCTGATGATTGATTGACGCAGGCAGCCATGCTGTTCAGTTCGGGAGTCTTTTGGACCGGCTTGCTATTTATCCCTGTGGCATCTTTGCTTCTGGATGTGGTATACAAGGTGTAAGTATCTAACACCTGGTTCTATACACGGAAACACAGATGCATATTGACTCTCACATTTCTCTGACAGAGACATCAACTCAAGCATGTAGTTCACAAATTGTGAACTAGTGATGTTAATTTTAAATAAGGAAGAAAGGCATGATTTAGGCACTAAAAAACTAGTTTAGAAGATCATACTTTAAATTAATATTAGAAGTAAATTGGTTGAATTGGACAAAATTGCATTAGGAAGTATTATTTTTAGAAATCAGCCAAAACCTGCAGGTAGAGTTTCCAAACACATATTTGTTAATAATTATGAAAAGAAAGTTTTTGCTCGTCTGATTCTCAACATATATAATAAGATAGAGAATGGAAGAATCAAAAGTTTTTCTCAAGGGGGCTGGAGCTGTGGCTCAGCGGTAGAGCGCTTGCCTCGCATGCATGAGGCCCTGGGTTCGATCCTCAGCACCACATACAAAGCAATAAAATAAAGACATTGTGTTCATCTACAATTAAAAAAATATTTAAAAAAAAAAAGTTTTTCTCAAGGGTTATAACTTTGAAAATGTTCTCTCTCCCTACACAAAAAAAGGTATTATTGAAGTTAATAACATGATGTTTAGTAACTCTGGGAGTTTTAATATTGTAAATGTAGCCATTTATTTAAGATTATTGTTCCTATAATTAGTGCACAGTTTTACTGTAATTTTAAAAATTCTGATGAAAAATTTTATACTCTAGTTACTGTTCTACTTATCAACAGCATGGCAATAAACTAGACATTAGTTTTATAAAGTCACACAAGTATTTCCATGAAAATCCTTTTACCTTTTCCCTCCTCCCCCAGAATCAAAAGGACTGCTTTTAAAACATTAGTAGATGAAGTTCAGGAGCTTGAGGCAAAATCTCAAGACCCAGGAGCAGTTGTGCTTGGGAAAAGGTAAGATGCATATTATGTATGTTCTTCTCCAGGTGAAAATAAGTGGTTGCAAATACGTGGCAAAATGTGTACTTATCCTATACAATGGAACTGTCAGTGTTATTGACAGATTTTGGAAGCAGAGAGGTGTGCATTGTCTCTATCACTTACTAAGCTGTGTGTGTCCTTACTCAAGTTACTTAATGTCACTCAATTTTTAATGAGCCTCAATTTTTAATCAATAAAATGGGGATTTTTAATGAGCCTCAATTTTTAATCAATAAAATAATTATAATGTGAGAATTGAATAAAATACCATCAAGCATGGAGCATAGTGCACAGAGCTTATAATGAACATTCAGTAAATAGTAGTTATAAATATTATTGTGTTATTAAAATGAAAGGGAAGAAAAGGTTTTTAGCTTGAAACAATATCCATAATAAAATAGTATATACTCAAAATCATAGAGTAACAGCACAAAGTGCCCCATAATTGCATTTGTGGCTCAGTGTGTCGGGTATCAGCCTAGATATATGTTATCTGTGAAGTGAATTTTGTCCTCCAAGTTCCCTTCCTCACCACTACCACCACCACCCAAAAAAAAAAAGTTAGCTCATTGAATTCACTAAATTCTCAAAGCATTATTAAAAAGGAAATCAGTTGAAGGCAATCTGTAATAAAATACAATTATGAAAATAATCCTAGAAATCCATTTTATGTTTTTCTCTCTCATCATACTAAAGGGAACAAAAGTTTTGTCTGAGCCATAGGAACCGTTTTACCCTGGTGTTTGTCACCTTAATCATGACTCAGTGTTTCCACTCAGTGACACAATGGAGTAGTTGCCAGACTGGGAACTCAAGCTGAGACCTTGGCCTCCAGTTCTCCAGTTCCTCTTATTAGGCCAAAGGGCACATCACACACTAGTGTGAGCCTCTCTTTTGAAAATAATAGCACTGACATTTGTTGAGCACTACCTGCCAGGTACTTCACTTACAGTGGCCGTGTACGATCTCATTGAATCCCTGTAACAACCCTGTGTAGAGAGATCATCTCCCTTTTTGGCCACATGATGAAACTGGGGCCTAGAAAGACTAAGTTCCTGCGGTTGTCCATGGCAGAGGTGGGCTGTGAGTCCAACCAGTTGATTCTGGAGCTCCCACTCTAAACCATTTACTATTCTACCATTTTTGGCTAATTTTTCAAGAGTGGTATAGTCACAAAAACAACCCAATGGTATTCTGACAAACACTTAACCTCTTTAAGGCAGTGTCCCTCTGTGGAGATGAGAATGACAATACTTCCGTTCAGGGTGGCAGGCATTCTCCCTCCACCTCCCCCTTCATCTGAAAACCTGCATTGTAGGAAAGAACCTGTTCCCTGGCCTGGTATCAACAGTCCTTCAGTAAAGGTTTTCTTTCTCACCCCTCACACCGACCCCCTTTCTTGTACTAAAAAGGTTCTGGTAAGAGTTCTCACGCAGCCGGGCGCGGTGGCTCAAGCCTGTAATCCCAGCACTTAGGGAGGCTGAGACAGGAGGATCGTGAGTTCAAAGCCAGCCTCAGCAATGGCGAGGCACTAAGCAACTCAGTGAGACCCTGTCTCTACATAAAACACAAAATAGGGCTGGGGAGGTGGCTCAGGGGTTAAGTGTCCCTGAGTTCAATCCCTAGTACCAAAAAAAAAAAAAAAAAGAGTTCTCACGCACAAAATTGTGAATAAAACTGTTTAGTAACAATTATTAGAGAAGGACTACTGATTACACTGCTTCTATCCTCTGAAGTAAATTTCTCACATTTGTGTCTTAATAAAGCTTACGTTAAAGCCCCTCCCCACGTCACTAAGTTTGCCTGATTTGCAGTGTACCAGTGACTTTGACAATTAATAATCAGGCTAGGTTCTGATATGATAACTTCCAAGTCCTAAAGATCCAGCGAGTCTGTGGCATATGTAACCTCTTCCATTAAATAAAACAAGCCAGTGAGCCTATAAAGGACAGAACTAGATTCTACCATAAATGATTACCAACTTCTCCACAGAAAATATGTCAGATAAATTTCCCTACTGCTGCCCAGATTGCTTGCCTAAAACAGCTGTTCATCTTTTCTGAAGAACTCAGGAATGAGTTAGCTGTTAGTTGAATACCACAAACAACACCTGGTATAGCACCTAACTCCCTTTTGCCATCGCTGCCTACTGGTGATCAGGATGATGATTAGCATGAGCATAGTGGCTTTGTGCTAGAGGATAGCTCAGGAGGGGTTTTTAAAAATGGATCTGGGAGAGAAGAAAGATAGCAACTGGACAGAAAAAGTCTTTGTGCTAAACCAGTTACATTCTAAGGCAGTTAAAGAATTGTCAGATGAATTATAGCCCCAGGATTATTTGGGGAATGTTAAAGAATAAAGTTGATGTCAGATTTCACAACACCAAATTTTATCTACACTATGAAAAGGGGAGAAATTAGGATTTGTGTATATTCTAGCAACCTCAGATGTCCTTTTGTTCCAAAACACCATGGTATGTTATGCTGCCCAATCATGTATTGTTTGTTTGTCTGGAAGCCAATTCCCTGTTACAGACTGGGCACTCTAGTTCCTAGCTTTCAAAACCCGGTTCAGATGCAGTTTTGTCAAATTTTCACATATAAAATTAAAGAATTTTAAAGCCTAGTGACTTTATATTTTGTATAAACTTCCATTGTTACATTTATTTCATTGCAATAAATTGTATGGTCTACCCTAGTTCATTGGTTTACCCTGCTAGGTTGAGCTCCTTGAAGAAAGGCCTGTCTTAGTCACTGTTGCAACCCAACAGCTAGCCTAGCTCCAGGAACTTAGTAGCACTCCATAAATACTTGTTGAGCAGATGCATGAATCATCAAGGAAATGAACTAAGGAATGACTGCATGAGTGGGTGAATGAATGAGTGCACAGTAGGTGGTAAATCCATGTTTGCAATGTAGGGAATGAAATAATCATACATGAAACAGAATTATATAACTTATCCTTCCCAAAGTAGGTAAAGTCCAAAGCAGCAGTTGTTTACTTTGTCATAGGAAGAGTCAACTCTAGAAAATTTTTCTGAGCTGATCATTGCTACATACTGCTGTTATGCTCAAATTATGTGTGGAATGCAAATGCGTCAAAGATAAACATGTGAAGATTAATATTTACAATAATTTCTTACATTTTTATTTTCAAAAATGAAAATGTCTTTGTTATACTAATTAGTCATTTTTAGTAGTAATAATATGCCTCTTACCATGGTATCTAGGAAAATGGATATGTTCCATTAAATTAAAGGATAAAGTATATTTCATCAATCTAAGTATATTACCTGTGGGGTATGAATGATGGTGGAAAGCAGTTTGTCTGAAATGTTAGGAGAATAACTCAAACTTATTCCTGATTGGTGTAAGCCTTGGCTCCTTGCTTATGAAGGAGAAAATGGCTCCTGGAGGTGAAACCCTGTACGTTGCGGTAGCTGTCGCATGAGAGCTGTCACATGAGTGTGCTCCAACACTCAGGACCAGAAACACTTATACTTCCAAATTTTTTAAAAACTCTGAGCTCAAACATTCCTTTTCTATATCTTTGTTACAAACATTTGCTAGAAAAATCTGAGCCATTTGTCCTATTAGTAGTATAAAGACATTTATAGTGTTTATTCTACAATGTAAAGGTTTATATACTTCTGTAACAAATATTAATTTTTTGGAATATGAGCCTTCCAGACCCCACTTCAGTATTACTTTTATAAGTTGCATGTAACACCTTACCATTTCTGAAACAAACCAAAAAAAAGAAAAATGTGAATTCAAAAACCCAAAGTTTATAGTGAGGGATTGTGGACACTGTGTACTGTTGGAGACAGGGCATTTATTCTGGAGATCATCAGGGTGTGTGTGAAACAATGCATCTTACAGACAGGCAGATATGGTCATGAGACTCCTAGCTGTAAACATTAGCCAGGAGCCATGTCTACATGATATGTAGACATAGCATCACCAGCATCTGCTAATTAGAAGCTTATACTAGCATCTTTAGGTCAGTCCTCACCAACCTGCCCATCACATTGTCTGATCCCACAGCCTTAGCATAAAAGAGCACGGGGAACCTGGGTTTCAGATCACTTGGTCACGTAGATGGTGATGGAGCTTTCTCCCAACCTCTCTTTGTATTATCTTAAAAAGCAATTTTTGGGGGGTGGGGTACCAGAGATTGAACTCAGGAGTACTTGACCACTGAGCCACATCCCCAGCCCTATTTTGTGTTTTATGTAGAGACAGGGTTTCACTGAGTTGCTTAGCACCTTGCCATTGCTGAAGCTGGCTTTGAACTCGCCATTCTCCTGTCTTAGCCTCCAAAAGTGCTGGGATTATAGGCTTGCACCACCGCACCCAGCTTAAAAAGCAATTTTAGGGGCTGGAGCTGTAGCTCAGTGGTAGAGCGCTTGCCTAGCATGTGTGAGGCACTGGGTTCGATCCTCAGCACCACATAAAAATAAACAAACAAAGGCATGTTGTCCATCTACAACTACAAAAAAATATTAAAAAAAAAAAAAGCAATTTTAATGTCACCTCAGAACTAATAGAAATTGTATTACTTGATTTCACTCTGAATTTTATGTCGGTATGATGTAAACACCTGATGGGGTTTCCCGCATCCTACTCTCAGCACGGGGAACATGTTTCTTTCCAACGTTTGTAAAGAAAAAGGATGGAAGGATGAAATGTCATCTCTTCCAGGGCAGAGATGAGGACTGTTAAGATTGTTCATCTTTGGGAGGCTGAAAGAGGAGAATCACGAGTTCAAAGCCAGCCTCAGCAATGGCAAGGCGCTAAGCAACTCAGTGAGACCCTGTCTCTACATAAAACACAAAATAGGGCTGGAGATGTGACTCAGTGGTCGAGTGCCCCTGAGTTCAATTCCTGGTACCAAAAAAAAAAATGTTCATCTTCCCACAACCACTCCTGCTTAGCAGAGGGTAGCTGTCACATTCTATTCTTTAAACATTCTATAAATAAATGGTTCTTTACTTTCTGGAGATTCATTTTAATGGTCAACAAAAATAGCTTGCCTACCCAATATATAGACAAATGCAAGTTTACCACCTTTCAAATATCACTTAAATTACCTTAAACAATGCATTCCAGTACATTCCAGAACTTTAAATGGATTTTTACAAGCACTAACATTTATTTAGTGTGTATAAGAAAAATACTACATTGAAATGTAGTATCTTTTCACTTTCCTCCACCAAATACCCAAGTTGCAACATTTTCCAGGGTTTAGGAATAAAGTAGCAATATTTAAGTGGTAGTTGCTGTGTAATATCATTAAACAAACTTAGAATTTGCACAGCTTGGTGTATAAATGAAAGGCACAATAAGATTGAGTAAAACTACTAGCTACAAGTTGGAATTGATGAGGTTTTTGTGAGAAGTTATCTTCAAGTCATCTTCATTTCTTTTTTTTTTTTTTTTTTGGTCTTATCACACAAGCTGTTCAACAAAAACTGGATTTTGAATAGCTCTATTATTGTTAATGTGATCAGCACCTTTTATAATGTGACTTGGTAGTTGTTATATCAGTACTTATAAACATCAATGACACAGAATTTCATTCTGAAATGACAAGTAGTTCTCTAATAGTTGGATAGGGCTGGAGGAATCCAATTCCCTACCATTTCTTATTTATGAAGCACCCTCTTGTGAATGGCATTTATATTCTGGAGGAGGGACTCCTTGCTCTACAAGAACTAAAGCAAGAAGTTCAAAGTAGCTAGGGGAAAACAAAGCAAAACAACAAGATCCCAGTCTTTTCCTTAGAAGAAGGTGGAATGGAGGCATTAGAAATTAAAACTCATGTTTGGCAATAGACATCTTGCATTGAGCTAATGCTTGCATTGAGCTAAGGTTGGATATAAACCAAGGCATCAAAAATGATCCAAAGTACATTTTGTGATGATCTCTGTTCCAGTTGCTCTTTATAATAAATTCCTTAGGATCTGGGAGATAAAGGGTGGGAGTGACCAGCATTTGTTGAGTGCTTCCTAAGGGTCAGTCACTGTACTGACAGGTTCCTAAACCCTCACAGTCTGCCTGAGCATTACGTATTGTATTGTCCGCCCCTTGTTGCATATGAGATGACCAACTGTTAAAGGTTTGCCTCTAACAAGAAGCAGACTCAGAATCAAACCAAAATAAGACTCTAAAGCCCATGCTTTTCTTGAATAATGTACTACTTTCACAACAAAGACTTTCTTACTGCTAAAAAAAAAAAAAGACATCATCTTATATATTTCAGTTGCCATTAACATGAAAGATAAAATTCTCCTTTCTGAGCCGGGCGGGGTGGCTCACGCCTGTAATTCCAGCACTGAGACAAGAGAATCGCGAGTTCAAAGCCAGCCTCAGCAACGGCGAGGCACTAAGCAACTCAGTGAGACCCTGTCTCTACATAAAACACAAAATAGGGCTGGGGATGTGGCTCAGTGGTCAAGTAACCCTGAGTTCAATCCCCAATACCAAAAAAAAAACCATTCTCCTTTCTGTATTAACACTTTAGTGTTATAGTATTAAAGGTTTAATGCATTTAGGAGAGCCAGCCTGAAACGTGGGAAATGAATTTGGGGCAGAAGAAGCTGGCATCATGATACATTGACGTCCCCCAGTCCTCTGTAGTCATTTGAAACACCAGAAACTTCTAGGCACTCCATCCACAAAGCCCTGCTCACAAAATAAGACCACCTGCTGTTAAGGCAGCCAGCGTCCTCAGAGCAGTTAGGTATTTTAGTGTCCCTGGGGGTCCCAGGGCCTGTAATGTTAGAGCATTTAAAGGGTAGAGTAAGAAAAGGGTCTTGGTTCAAATGGCCCTTTCTCATTCTTCATAGCTATTTATGTCACTAACAGGAACAAGTTTTGCAACTGATTACAGAACCACTGGAGTTTCAGATTTGTTCTCTGGTGTTAATGCAGCTAATTCCCAGTGACAATAAAATATGTCTCATAAGTATTAGTTAATATTCCCAGACTTAAAAAAAAAATGAGTGGAAGATCACTACAAATGTCAACACTTCTAAATATTTTTCCTTCAGTTTTTGCCTAAATGTCTGTGTAATTCATTTACACAATGAATCCACTTTGTAGAAGATTCTTTATACATTTACAGGGAATTATTCCATTTCAGTTTCTCAGAAAATTTGGTAAAACAGGACTAACATAACTGCACATTGCGTAAGTTGCTGTGACTTAACTAAAGCTTCTTTAGTGGGAGAAAAGCAAGATAGAAATTTTTCAACTGAGTGGGTTCCAGTTATTAAAACAAAATCATATAAACATTTGCTCTAACACATGCAGATAACTTGTAATACTTATTACATTCTTTGATATCAAAGCAAAGTTTTGAGTAAGTCAACCAGTAGAAGAATGGGAAGATTAATGATGTTTTTAAGTACATTTCAGAATTACTCAAATTCATCCATCCCACAAATATTTGAGTTGCTATCATGTGAGGCACTGTTCTATATGCAGTGGGGGCAGTGGGGTGGGGGCAAATGCAGATGCATGACTTTTACCGTGTGGGGTAAGAACTTGCCTAATTTAATTATAAGATTTTTATCTGTGAAGATCATTCTAAACATTTATGAATATTTTTCCTTGTTCTTTAACCTAATATAACTTTTTCTGAAAAAAATTTCTATTTTAAGATGAAATGAAGACACATTTTAAGCCATATTAGAGTGGTAATAAAATAAAGTCTGTAAAATTTGTTCTTTGCATAATTTTTAGGATTTCTTTGCACAGAACTAAAATATGTGAAAGTGTGAAAAAGATATAGCAGTCATTAAGGTGTTTTGTTTTGCTTTGCTTTGTTTAACTCTGAGAATGCCCTGCTAAGAATACCTGTGGTAAGTCAGCCAAGATTTTAAGAAACTAATACTACTACTGGATGATTTTATTAACTATGTTGTACCGATTCTGAATTTCCATTTGACTTAAAATAACAGGGACGATTGAAGAAATCTTACTTTTTACTGGATTAATATTAGAGACAAAACTCCTCCTTAGCTATGGGGAAAATAGCCTTATAAGTCTCTTTCCAAAGACATGAAATCTCATTTGCTGTTTGAGAAAATGGAGTAAAAGGAATAGTGAGGCTGGAGTGCTCAGGCATCTTTTGTTGGAGTCTGCGCTCTGGTGCTCCTTTGGGACACTCGGGCTCTGCTGAGTTGATAATTCATTTCACACATTCGCACCTGCTTCACAGCCTCACTGAAAGGGCACAACTGCTCAAGAATGTCTTTAAGAAGAACCATGTGAACTTGTACCGCTCAGAGTCATTGCAACAAAACCTGCTCCGTAAGTATTTATTTTAAATAAATTCTCTTTCCCTTCCATTACTATCTCCTGGTATTTATCAGAGCAATATTTTGACTTAACTATTTAAAATTAACACCTAAATCAAGTTTTGCATATCTGCCACATGTTATCTCAATAACAAATCATTAACAAGCACCATTGACCTACAGCTAGCTCACTGTTCATAAATGGAGCATTTTTAAATCTTGCTGTTTCACTTAAAGAAAAACAAGGATATTTCCACATTCTTTATTTTCTTCAATCTTCAAAAGAACCAGTAAGATAAATCTTAACTCTTAAAAGCTGCCTCTGCATTGTTATCTTTTCTACTTGAATAACTTTGCTAGAGCCTTTTCAGCTTTCATACAGCACAAGGAAACATATTTTCCTCTTCAAAAATATTTATGAATATTTAGAGTTGTAAGAAATAATTCTCTGTCTCACCGTCTTAACGTTTCAAGTATCTAAAAGAGAACATAATATATAAAGCTCCATAGTGAACTTATTTGTGTTAGTCATATATCTTTTGTTTCATGTTGTTTCCACATATGATTTATTTTTATTTTTATATACTCATGTTTAATGCTTTTGCTTGTTTTACTTCTGGAGGCCTTTTCTGAAGATGTAATCCCCTTACAGGTCACTTCTTATCCCCAAGCTCCCTCCAGCCATGTTGGGACATCACTGAGTTCATTTGTAGACACTGAGCCCAGGAGAAGGTCACAAATAGGAAGCGACCACTTTCCCCCCATCGGCAGCTATCCATGTTTATCTCCTCCTCCTCGAATTTTTTTTAATTGACAAGTAATCATATATATCTATGGAGAACAATGTGATGTTTTGACATTCTTACATGGTGGAAGTATTAAATCAAGCTAACCATGCATATGGCTTTTCCATCCCTCTCACCCACCTGACCTATCTAGAAATGCATGTACCTGCTCACCTAGATTCCCTCACCCACTCTAGCAGTCAGGAAACAAAAAGAAGAGGGGAGGGTGGGCTTGAGATACAGAGCAGAGGGCTGAGGGGGATTCAAGAGGAGGGCCCCTGCCCAGTCATAGAGCAAAATACACAGAGACCACGTGAGCAACCTAGTCATCCCATTCTCCATTTTGCAGCTGAATCTGGGTCTTTTTCCAGACATTAAAAATTAGTGCCTTTGAAGGTGGTGAGGATTCATTAGTTCTCCAAGTTAGACAATATGTACTCACAACTCGGAATAACAGTGATTTCCAGCGACTTCATGATGATGATTTCTGTTTTATCCTTAACATACAGATGGGTATGCTTTCTCTCAAGATGAAAATGGAATCGTTTCACAGTCTGAAGTGATTAGAGCCTATGATACCACAAAACACAGGCCTGATGAGTGGTGATGGGGAGGGGCTGAGAGGCAGGCCCTGCTACATCTCTGAAGAGAGTCACTGCAACCTAAGGTCGTCACCATAATCTGCTGACCAATTCCAGTCTGGTCTATGGAGAGGAAAGGTGGATCTGAGCTCATCTCACTGATGGGCTTTCAGATCCATGTACATTACAGACATAGTGCTGTGTAGCTGCACCATAACACCATCTTTCTCGGATTTTTAAAGTGTTTCCTAAGGCTTTGTATACAGAAATTGAAAATGATCTTGTGTCTTGCCAGAGCGTTTTCTTAAACCAAGGGCAGGTTGGTCTTTCCACACCATTGCTCTGGGTCTGTATCTGAACTGTCAGTGCATTGGCTATACCACAGGGTGACCAGCCATTTAAAAGCTCTAAAATGGTGTTAAGCTAAAGGTACTCTTGATACCCAGACTTAGATTTCAGGATATGCTGAAGCAAACCAGCATTCTTAAGGAACTGACTCACCTTACTGAGCATTTCTGAACAAGGCATTAATAAGTGTTTGTGTCAAAAATTGTCTTGATAAATGTTTGCCAAAGAAGTTCAGTAAGTGTATTTCTCATTCAGTAGTCATTTGCCCAGAAATTTAAGAGAAAGTTTACTTCCAGTTCTGCTGTAAGATCTGCATGCTTGACTTTTCAAATGTAAGAGTGATTTGCAAAAATTAATATTTCAAGGCATTTGCTACTCAAATCTGTGATGTTGCACCTTTGGCCTTACAAGTGCTTCTTTGTTGTTTGTGTTGTTTCTTTGTTCAAGTTAAAGGGCACATGTGCTAATGTGACTGTACTGATTTTTTAAACTTTATTTATGTCTCAGTCATTTCAGGTAATTTCATCATCCCTTAGACTTTTCTAAAAGTCTGGCTTCTGCTGTAGATTAAGTGATATCATTTTGTCTTAAAGTTTCCCTTCTTAAGAAAATTATGCTTATTACACATTTATGTGGTGTTTCCAAAGCTTTCTGTTAAGGTATTTGGAACAACTTGTCAGATCAATGCATGGGCTTCTGTAATGTACATAGGCTCAGCTTTTGTAATGAGTTTTGTTCTGTTTGTTCCCACTAGAGATGCCTGCTCACTTATGTAGCATACTATGTGTTATGGTGACTGTCTGTGTCCTAAGACTTGATTATTTCACAGTTCACTCATCAAGCAGTTCCCAAAATTGGTCATGTACTACTTATTGGGACAAATAAGTAGCACACTTTTCCCATTGTAAAAAATACCTGTTTCACTCAAGCTCATAACGTTACAGTCAAAGAACATTTTCATCATGAATAGGGTTCATTAATGTGTTTTAAAATGTATGTTCAGCTTAATTTTTTTCAGCATTTCCATGACGTCTCCTGAAAATGCCTATTTTGCTACCAACGATAAATGGTGAAGGGGCTGTTTAAAAACCACAACCAGTTTTCTACACTATTTTTAGAATAATGCTTTCATTTAAAAAGAAAAAAAGGAATTCTAGTTTTCAGATATATTTCAGAGATAGAAGCAAACTTTTTTGCCTTTTATTCAAAAGCCTGTTTGCCTTTAAGTGGACTTACCAGCAAAATAGGTAATACTTCAAAGAAAATCAACTACAATTGAAGAAAGATGATTTTCCAAACTATCCCCTGAGATTAAGCACTTCATATTTTTGCCCCTTTTTCTGGATCCAGATTTAATATTAGAATATATACTATTTCCTCCTCTGTATTTGCAGCCAGTTACCGGTATGTCTCCACGTTTTCTACAAATAAGAGGTCATAACACACAGACACAGTTCTCACCCAAAGGGAACAAGGATTTATACACTCCACTTTTCAGACCCTTCCCATTCGGGGATTCAGATGAAGAGAATCATGAATCAAAACATCTAGCAAGACCACAGGTGTAGAGTCTTAAGACCATCTTTGAAATTCTAAAAAGTCACAGACTTGGACTGTCTATCAAATGGATGCTCAGAGAGGCTCTTCCTGGGCCTCCTGGGGTTGTAGTTGAGGCCAAACCACAAAAATCAGCAAGAATGAAAAGCATCCCTCCAGAGAAACACTCCATAGCATTTGCAGAGAAGAGCTGTTTCCCTGTGGCCACACCTCATCAGTGGCATCCTTCTCCAAAATTGTAGGATCAAATCACTATAATAGAACTGAGTTTTTCAACTGAAACGTGAAAATTCAGTTTTAATTTTATCTTGAAACATAGGTTATTTTGGTGGAGCTCTTCAACATGAGAAGAACACTGGTTAATCAATATACACCTTCATGATCTGAAATGTGACTAATTTATGCCTTGTCATCCCGTGATTATTTTTGAATTATTGACATTAAGTCAATCTCTTTGCTTACTGGGTGGAATTAGGGGATAGGAGGCAGGGAGTGACCACTTTAGTAAAACTTGAAATATAGCATTGCAATTGCAGTAGCTTTATAGTAGTACTTAAATTAGAAAAGATGCTCCCAAGTTTTTAACCTTCCTGAATTGGTAAAAAAAAAAAAACACATGGTTTTACCAGGATTAAAATAACCAGTCAAAGTGACTTTTAACATGTGTTTTCTGAAACAAAGGACACGTACTCTTCAGTTTAAAAGTCCCTGGTAGGGACCCTGACAAATGCTAACAATGTTTACAATTCAGAAAATACTTTGTATAGTAGAAAATCCTCATTCCTTTGGCATTGAAAAGTTGGGAGTTACTTCTTTAGTGCTGGATAGTACAGAGTGGTATTAAGCATGGACTTTCTAAATGTTTTATACATATATATATAAAAATATGTCAGTGTCTCACACCCAGAAAGATGCTATATTGTAGAATTTATTAGCAGGAAAACAGTGTTTCTCAGGAATGTAGTAAATTTAAAATTATGAGTGTGTTTCCTGTCCTCCCGCCTCCACTCCGGGCTCTGGTGAGACAGTGCCAGCACCGTTGCTAACTCACTGGAAAACTTTCTCCTAAGCAAGTCAGGCACATGTGTATTCTGCTAAGTAGGGTGAGCCATTTATATGAGTTGTATGATCATGAAGTGGAATCAGTGATTCCTCTTAATTTTGGGGGGGTCGCAGAATTATAGAAATCAGTCAGCATTCTGATCATTAAATCTTATATTTTAATTTTTCAATTCAGCCTTCTAAATATCCAGTATGGAAATCACATGATAGTTTGTCCTACATTGTGTGCACATCCAGTACTTACAACCTGTCATTTAAAATGTTCTTTCAGGAAAAAAATGCTAGTCAGAAAGTAATAGATTGTATATTTGTAATTTATAAATTATTTATAACAATGTCACAAGTATTACAAAGCTTCATAATCATGAGGTTTGTTTTCATGCAGTTGCCCTTAGATAGTTCTTGGTTTTAAACTTTATTTCGTTAAATAAATATTTAATCCTATAAAGAATCATCTACCAAAATTGATCATGAAGATGCCTAGCCCATTCACATCATATTGGCCAGGTCTATGGAATTCTTTTTGTAAATTACTGACAGTAACACCATACAGTTCAGTGCCTAATAAATGCTTTTTAATAATGAACATTTCTATAATGCCTCTTAAAGATACCATACTCTGCTTTTTCTCACATTAAAATAACTGAGGTCCCCTTGTGAAACTTAGTTATACTTTGCTGCATTTTAATTAACCTTCAACAGCTATTATGGAATGTAAGTTAAATTCTGAAGGAAAGGAAATGTTTTCCATTTTTCATCTTGATTTATTTTCTGTATGAAAGCAGCTATGTTTTTGATAGGTTTATGGTTTGCATGAATTAATATTTAAAGTGATCCAGGCCAGTGCATGGCTATTGCTGTAAATCTGTTTATTTCTGCCTTATCAAATTCTGTCATGGCCTACATGAAATGTAATATTCAGTGGACAAATTAATTGGTCCTCCATACAACTTTTTTTTTATAAATAAATGAATTTTACAAACAAATTTGAACAAATTTAATTGAATCTTTTGTTTAACTTGCCTCTTAAGAACTTTCCTTAATAAAGCTCATAAAACTTCTCAGCAAATAAATCTCTCTTTAGTAGGAAAAAAGCTAGATTTCACATTTGCTTATTTTGAATTAACAACTTTCCATTGGTAAGTCTTCCCTTGCAAAGATGTGAGCAAAATATTTAAAATATATATTTTTTATGTTTCATGGTTCTAGAATAGAAGCCATAAATGCAGTAAATACTGTTTGTTGTTTAACTACTTCAGGCTTCATTTTTCACATTTTCAAGTTTATTAGTTAAAAATTAAAAGGCAGCCTTGGAAGGCAGCTATGGAAAACTGCAGTTTGCATTAAAGATAAAGTAGTATTTTCAACTCCATAAGAAACCATTCCTGCTGAAACTGCTGTAGAAATCGTGAAGCTGCATGAGTGGAGAGTGTCGATTCTGTGATTATAGTAGTTTTCTCAGGTTTGTTTATCTTGATGTAAAATGCACTGTGTTTTATAAATAGTTATTAAAGTTGAATAATATTCATTTCGATGCAGTGTTACATGTCTTTGGCCTTTTGTGAATGTGCATGTTTTAAACTGCAAATTTTAAACATTTTGTCCTCTAATTGTTATTCAAAATGAAATAAACTTTACCATTACATAAAGAAAGTTGTAGAAGTTTTGATTGCTAGTTTCAGATTGATATTGCTTTATAAATTCTTCAAATCCCAGTAACTAGTCTGAGAAAGTGTATCCATTTAATAGCATTTTAAGACATTTTGTTTACAACCCCATGATATACAAAATATGCTTTCATTGTAATCCAGCTAAGTGAAACATGAAATGGAGTATATTAACTCCAATTTGGTAAGAGGGATAGTTCAGATAATTAAGTCACAGATCTTTTTAATAAATTACTGTTTCACATCTTCAGTCAGAAAGCCTCCCAGGATTGTCCCCGTTACATATTTAAATCAACTTGCAAGTGAACAGCTAATTCATGTCTCCATTCCTTCATGTTGGTTGAATTTCTTAGGTCTTCTAAACTCATTATTTTAATCCATGAGAAAGTGGCCAAGTTTCACCAATAACATTTTAACAAAGTAACCAGAAAGTGATAAAATTGAACATATGATCCAAAAGTACAGGAAAACACCAGAAATGAAGAAAATAGCTTTATGAAAAGAAAGCATCCTTCCATAAAAGCCAAATCAATGAGAGTTCATTTCAAATCAGTAATTTGCTAGAATAGGATTAGTTCACAGAGGAGAACGGGGGAAGCAATTTGATGAGCCTCTGATTTTATTAAGACGAGGCCACAGCGTTTAGCTGTTTGGTGTCCCTTGTCCTCGCAGTCTCCCCAGAGACAAATGGGTGTGGGTCTACAGGCAAAGATACAATTTATGGAAAAGTTACCATGAATTGTATCATATAATGTTCACATTCAGGACCATTCCCCTTAAAACAAGCTATGCTTATACTGACTGGTTAATTTAAGATACCTTTACTACCATAAGGAAACAGCAAATTTGAAATATATTCCCATAAATCCAGTACATCACCCCACTTTAAGTTTGTGTGCTTATGGCATTTCTCACCTACAGCTTCCATTTCAGTCACACAGAGCCACCTCACATTAATGAAGAAATGTCGTCCTCACCTGGATAATTTCACAAGCCATTAATAATAAATTGTTAGAAAACATGAAATACTTTTTAACATTGACTCTATCACTTTCAAGTATAAACTGTGTAACTAGCAATTTAAAGAATTCCCTATCACAATAATTTCATTAATAATGAACATTTAATTGCAATCTTAAAATAGCCATGCACATATAAAAATAGTTTGTTCCTTAATAGCTTAACATGCCTATTAATCCTTATTTTTCCTGAACATATGCTAAATAAACTTTTTATATTATGCAAAAGTAAACTGATCCCAACCCAATGAAATGGATCAAACTCTTAGTTGTGTAGATATATACTTTCAGAAAACTTTTCGGTTGATTTTCTCATTTTAAAAAATTTTCCATGGATTCAACTCAAACTGATAAATTCTCCACCAGAAGTATCTCATAATAACACCCTCAAAGAATAAACATGGGGAAAATAAGAGGAAATAATCTGTTCATTGGGACAATGAATACATTGACTTTAAAATGAATAATAAATTTTAAAACAAATTTACTATGTTAAATGTTTTCTAAAGCACATGATAAATTCAAAGCCCATGCTATAGTTTGGATCTTGAATGTCCCCCAAAGGTTCTTGTGTTAAAGGCTTGGTTCTCAGAGTTGTGCTGTTGGAAGATGGTGGAAACTCTAGGAGGTAGGTCCTAGTGAGAGGTCCTTAGGTCATTGGGGACATCCTTTCAGAGGGGATTGGGCAACGCTGGCCCTTCATTCTTGCTTTGCTCTCCGGTTCATGGTATAAGCAGTTTTGCTTTGACACATGTTTCTACCATGCTGTGCCCAAAGCAATAGGGTGACTTATGGACTGGAACCTCCAAAACTGAGAGCCAAGATAAAGCTTTTATCTTTACCACAGATATTTCATTATAGTAATAGAAAGCTGACTATTGCAGACTATGAGTTCCCAACATGGCGGGAGGCCATAGCAGTAACAGGAAATTGGTCAGATGTCAAAAGGGATCATAGGTTATTAAGGACTAACTATCAAAAATGGGCCATTTTCTCTGTTTCCTGCCCCTAATCAAGAATGATATCTGCCCTCCCACAGTATTCAGCCTTTCATATTCATTCTAGAGTATTTCATTTGTGATTTATCATATACTTACTAAAAACCTCTCCCTGCTAGAATGCAAATAATTTGAGATAGTCTCTTAACTTCTTATTAAGACAACCCTAAGCAATAAGGTACTATTAATATCCCTGATTTACAAATGAGAAAACAGAAGTGGCACAAAGTCACTACTCTTTTAAGTAACAGAGCCAGAAAGCTATAACCCAGACACTATGGCTCAAAATCTATGCTAAACTCCCCTCTGATGTCTTAAGTTTCTTCCATGTAATGGGAGAAATGTTTATCATAGAATATATCTTTTCATGTTTTTTGTTCACATTTTCTTAATGTAGCACAAACTCTATTACAACCCCAGGATATGTATGAATTACACAATCATTTTTTCCCAAATTGATTTTCTGAAACGGAGGGAAGTTGGATTATTTTTCCTGAGAAAATTAGGCTGTCTAGGCCTAATGTTATAAAGAATATAGAATTACAAAGTACACCACCTGCATTCCAATGTTGGCTCTGCTATTATTGTCTATCTGTCCTTGAGCATGTTGTTTAATTTTCCTGCCTTGATTTCTTCACCTCTAAGACAGGCCTGGTAACAGTCCCTACCTCAGATGAAAAGATATAATTCATGAGGCATTCGGGACATACGTGGTACTTAATAAGTGTTATCCCAGTACTGGCATAACTAACTACTTTCCAAAACAGAATTCTATTTTTCCCAATAATCATGGTTTTAGGAGATCAGACTTAAATTCTTTGTGAAAGCAATGAAAACCTCCAACAAGTTTCCACTGGATTTTGTGGTGGTGGCAGGTTGTGGTGAGCATCTCCTTGGAAATTTCAAGTAATTGCATTTGACCTTCACTGTCTAATCTTCCTAAAATGAAGATGTGATCAAGTCCCCTATAATTCCCTTAAGGCTCCCTCTTATATTTGGCATATGCCTAACCACCATGGTGCTCAAGAGTTCAGACCTGCTTGTTTCTCCACCCTCTCACTTCTAGATTCTTTGTCTGGTTTCCAGAAAGTTCCTATTTGTTTCACACTCATGGTGAATGCTTCCTGCCTAATATGCACTTGCCCTGATTTCCAGCACTCTTCTTTCCTCCAGTCTTGTTCACTGAAGTCCCACACATCTCAAGGCTCAGGTCCAATGTTGACCCCTCCAGAATGCATCAGTGTCCCTTATATGTGCTGCCAGGAAATCTTCCACATCCCTAGCATCGCCACAGTTACCACAGTGCATGCTAAGTGTCAGCATATGGGTTCATCTTCCCTACCTGACTGTGAGATCCTTGAGAGCAGGAGCAATAACATGCTTCTTTTATGTAGCAATTAACATCTTATTCCAAGTATTAGTTGTCATGCCTGCACCCACAGGAGATAGTGGCTTCTTGAATCAGAACTGCATTTTCTTCATCTTGGTGCTCTCAACCCCATGCACAGTGCCTGGCCCATATGTGAGGAACAGGGCCAATGCTCAAAGCCTTGTTGAACAGGACAATGTCTAGAAATCTACTACAGGATAGCTCTTTTACCCTAAGATGGTGAGTAATAATATCAGCTACTCAACTTCCAGAAAGAACACATGTGCAAAACACATACTATGCCACCAAGTACATGAGGCTATGATTCCAGTCAGTGTCAATGAATGCCAAATTATAACCATGATGGAAATCAGTATGGAGGTTCTTCAAAAGACTAGGACTGGAACCAATGTACAACCCAGCTGTATCACTCCTCAGTATTTATCCTAAAGAAGCTCATCATACTACAGTGATACATGCTACCCATGCTTATAGAAGCACAATTCACAGTAGCCAAACTATAGAACTAACCTAAGTGTCTATAATGGATGAATGGATAAAGAAACTCTTATATATACACACAATGGGGTTTTATTCAGCCATAAAGAAGAATGAAGTTATGTCATTTGCAGGAAAATGGATGGAACTTGATAACATGTTAAGTGAAATAAGCCAAACTCAGAAAGTCAAAGGTCATGTTTTCTCTCATGGAAGCTAGAGAGGAAAATGGAAAGGAAAGGTGGCAGATGTTGGGGCAGGGAGCAGATCTCATGAAAATCTAAGGGAGACCAGTAGAGGGACCAGGGGGAGGGAGGAGAGAAGAGAAAGGCAAAATACTGGGGAATGATACTGGCCAAATTATATTGTTCTATTGTGTGTGTATGAATATGCAACAACAAATTCCACCCTTATGTATAACTATAATGCACCATGAAAAAATATGGAAAGAAAAAATGAATACCATATTACAATGAGGTACACACTATTTCCCTAATTTTAAACAATTTATGATCAGTTAACTTGATTGATTGGGGCATCCTGCTAAGGCAGGGAAAATTGCAGATGCAAGCTCTCTATGAATTCCTCAGCATTTGTCCTGCCCTCTGCATCAACTACTCTCCAAAGGAATGGTAAACAGCAGCACAGCCACTAGAGAAACCTGAAGAACTAGATGGTCCTCAGGAGGACCAATTCCACCACCCTCTAGAGGACACTGTGGAATGGTGTGGGAGGTCTTTGGTGATAGAATTTTTGGGGTGGAGGTGGTTGGGCTCCTGGCATTATGAGGAACTCTGTTATAACAGAGATCCTACACAAGGCATGGGACAGTCTGCGTAATAAAAAATTGCTATTCATCAGCATAATTTTGAAATGTCCCATCATTCCCATCAGTGGAAAACCCAATCCCACTTTGCCTGTGGAGAAAGTATTTTTTGCACTGCTTCGTTTACACTGAATTTTCCAGATACACAACCACAGTGCAAATCAAAGGAAAACCAAACTTTGCTTTGTTCAAAGAATTCACATTCATAGCCACAGTGCAACTGCTTTGAGTTGCCAGTCTAATAAACCTGCATCCATCTATAATTGGAGCTGTCACAACACTGTGATACTGCATAAGAGATTAGCATCTGAGTCCTTTGTGAAGTCTGCCCACGCTCTGATACTTTGTAATAAGTTACCATCCTTTTCTTTCTCTATTTTTACTGTCAGAGCATTGCATTGATTTTTTTTTAATTATGGGTATTTTGAGTCACATTACCTATGATTTTCATTCTCAAACAGTGAAAGAAATGTCATAAAATATTTGTTCTAAGGAAAATCCTTTGAGTATTCAATGGGGTTGGAATCGCCACCTGAGAGGCCAGTCCTCCTGCCTCTGAAATCTCCATTGGATTTTGTACCTAGAAGCATCAACATCTCAAAGCAAGTTCCCCTTATGTTTGAATCTGTTTTTGCATAGATTATGCAAAAATAGCTGACTAGCTGTGGGTGGGACCTTGGGCAAGTTACTGCATGTCTGTTTCCAAATCTGTAAAATAAAAATTATAATAAGAATTCTTATAAAACAAGAAAAATAAATCCTCCTTGTTGAGGTTATTTTGGAGAATGGATTGAGTAAATATATGCAAGTGTATAGCAAAGTGCTTAGCTCATAATGAGAAATCAATAAGGTTAACAGCAAATATTAATAAAACCAGCCCAAATGATACAGGAGTGTGTTCTACAGCATGTTCACAAATGCTTGTCCTTTTGCATTTGGCTGTTTCTTTTAATTATTTTGAAAAATCTAGGATACCTGGAGGTCTAGCCACTTCTAAATATAGGAGAAATAGCACCCCTCTTCCACTGGACTGGGCAAGAGCATAAGTCTTTAACCGGGTTTCCTCAGTAAAGAAACAAAGAGGCTGGCTGCTCAGCTCTTGTAGGTCATAATTCTACCTCTGTCTAGTTTTAAAAAGGACTATTGAGGGTGATATGTGATAGTATAAACTGGGCTTCCAAACACGCTAGCAGCCGAGGAAACGTAACAGAAGGAGCTGGGCCTGGTGGGGAAGACCAGGAAGGCATCCTATCTGAAAGGGCTGCTGGACCCCATGGCAGCAGAGACTCATGATGCCACATCATCTATATGTCAGGCGAAGCCAGAAATGCACATCCTTAGGAGAATGTCCAGATTTTCAAACTCCCATAAGCCAAATGACACATCTTAAGGCTGCAAGAAGCCCACAGTCTGAGATGGCTATAAAAATTTACCTCCTTTGTGGTTTTCACAAGCCCTGATACAAATATTTCTTTTAATTTCAAAATATGAGCTCTGTGTTAAGACAGTTCCTTTTATTGAATAGCAAAGAATAATCACTAAAGAGATAAAATGAAGAACTTTGATTTAATATTTCAGACATAGTTCATGAAAACACACTTTATTTATTCTAAACCAGCAGCATATATAACCAAATATGTAGTCATCAGACATGGAATTCAGTGGCACCTGGGATACATAACATTAAGAAAGATTATAACAATAGTTGGACTTTGAATTCCACAGTTGTTATTAACATAAAAATTACAGTGTGACTACTAAATAATTAGTACTGTCAATGTAGTAAATACATTAAATTACAAATCTTTACATTTATACATAACTCATTTTACACATACATGTTTTAAGACCCAATTGTCCAACTTTCATTTAAACACTAAATGTTGCTGAACAAAAAATCTGCAATAAATATTCCCTCGGTGGGAGGGGGGAGCAATTTTACACAGAATCTGTGTTACAATGAACGTCTATGTATTTAAAACTTTAAACTCTCCGTGTGGTTACTGAAACCCTGAATTCTGCAAAGAACTCACTGTAAACAAAATTTAGTTATTAATTTTAAAAGTAAATATTCTCATCATGCTAATATTATTCATGATTAGGTTATTCCCCAAATCATAAATAGATGATTCACTGCTCCCCTCAAATGTACTTAATAGTTAATTTTTAAGTGAACCTTTGATAATTACAATTAGGTCTTTTTCCTTCCTTATTTATGTATATATTTGTATTACAACTCAATAAACACGAAAAAAGAGCATGTAGTCATTTTCTAGGCAGTATAGCTGAGTTACCCAGTGAAACATTTTCATCCAATTTGCAACTTTATAGTCAAAATGCTACGTTATTTTGAATAAAAGGAGCATACATTGAAATGCAGTGATCACCATGTTTGCAAATCCAGACCTTCTGCGATCAGACCCAGGAACCTTAAGATTAGAAGGTGCTGTATTTTCCTAACACTCTCTTCCAGGACAAATTACCAGGAAAAATTCTTCAGAAATGTGTGTGGCAATGGCAGCAGTGCACCATCTGTCTGCCATTTTACAGTGGTGGGTTCTTGGCCATGACCTTGTCAACTGGAACTAAAGTCAGGACAGCTCTTCCCAGGCAGTGGGGGCTCCTGCTGAAGTGGGTAAGCAAAATACTGGGGTGATACCAGGAAACCTGATGGCTGGGTCAGGTGGATTGGGTGGCCTGTAGTGTAAGGTGGGGGTGGTGAGGGCACCAGGCAGCCAGGTTCAGCCCTGGCGAAAGAGAACCTACGGATGGAGCCACCCGTGGAGCTGGAGCTGGTGGCTGTGCTGGACTGCCTGGAAGGTGCCCTGAGGCTTGTGGAGGTCAAGATCATGGGCAAGGTCTCTGTCTGATAGCTGCGGAGTGAGAAGCGGATGGGCTGCTGCGAGGGCTCCTTGGGTCTCAAACAGGTGCAACAATAAATAGCCACTAAAGAGCCCAGGATGATGAATGCAATGAAGATGGAGCCGACGATCAGGAACGGGACATACACGGGCTCTAAAAGGCAAAAACAAACATACACGGATGCTCAGATAAGAGGTTCTCAAGCTTGAGCTGTACTTGGGCAGCTTAGGGGTGGGAGGTAAGAGGCTCACTATTCCCACTGTTGCAAGCTCAATTTTTCAGAGTTGTTACTGGTAACCTCCAAAGTGCAAACTGTGCCACAGTCTGAGATGTCTATAAAAATTTACCTCCTTTGTGGTTTTCACAAGCCCTGATACAAATATTTCTTCTATTGTATGCTCCTGTTGCTCCTTGCAGGGAGGAAGCAAACTGATAGAGTAGCCTCTGTTAGCAATTAGCCACTAGTACTGCACATCTGGAAGTCAGAAAACAACAGAATCTATTCTCTGGTACCCACAGTGGAGGCCAAGGGTGAGTTTTGATGGTCACTATAACTCTGGGTTTAAATCCAGGTTTTAGTAGTTTTATCATGGGGGGCACTTAGGGCTTTGACCCATCTCAAGCTGACAATCCATCTCCTTCCCAAGAATCTCCAATCTTCTCTAAAGAGAATCCAATCTGTTTAATGAGACCCCCCAGGATTTTATGAAACATCAGAAAGAGCAGCATAAAGAAATCCATAGTGGGCCCCAATTTACCATGTCTCCTCTTGCATCACAAATTGTCAGTTCTGACTGCTTCTTTCCAAAAGTGATTTGGGATACCTACTCCACCTGCCACACCTCTCTCCATTCCTGCCCAAAGTCTGAGAAGGTCAGGGTGAACTGTTGATCTCGATGCAGCCCAGACTTTCTGTAAGAGCAATCCTCAGAGCAAACTCCAGTCTCCTTCTCCCTCTACAAGACAGACAGTTCTCCAGGTCTCTCCCCTGTCTAACAGAACCACACTGGGATGCAGCCTACAATTTAAAGGTAGAAGACAGAAAGCCTTTAACTAAGGCTCTACTGTGTACCTGGCTTTCTTTTCCTGATTCAAGTCTCATGAAGACCCTGTGGGATGCGCAAGCTCTGGTGTGGAAATCTATCAGTTCTTTACTTCCCCACAGTCAGTCAGTGAGTGGCAGATAACCATGGAACACCTGTTCAGTGTCCCTCCCTCTCCCATGTTAACAGCACTAGAGTGGAAGGTATGCTGAAGGCAAATACCACTTTCTGACCACTGTGATAAGCATTCATATACACTCCTTTAATCAGCAGACTAACTCCTTTGAGAGCAATATTCACATTTTAAAATTGAGAAGTCCAGAGCTGTTAAGTAATTTGCCCCGGGCTGCACTACTAGCAAGTAACAGCATCACCACCCATCAAGGGTATGCGTGATCCCAGACTCACCAAGTAGGGAGATTGATTAGTGCTCTTCCCTGCTGTTCTCTGGCATCAGAGCAGCCCAGAGAGCAATCCCTGCTACAGACTGGGCAATAGGCTTACTCTGTTGACAGAAACCTGTTTCCCAGAGCAAGTGGAGGGAAGCCAAAGTCTGTATTTTTCTAACAGGCCAGGACGGCCTAGAGTTCTCTACTTTCCACTTCTTTTGTCCTGAAACTGCTTCCCAAATCTAGACTGAAAATTTTGACACCCCACTCCCAAATTAAATCCCAGGATCTAATGCAATACTAAAGGAAAGCAGGCTTCCCCTTCTTCTGGGTCATCTGCTTGGGGGACTGGGGACCTGGGCACCATTAACGATCTCTCCAGCTTCTCCCGGACTTTCCCTAGGACCTTCCCTTGCCGGCTTCTGGCCTTAGTCAGGAGTCCTGGGGAGTCACCACTCTCAGCTCCGCCTGCTTCTCCGGTTTCCGGGCCATAAAACCATCGCCTCGAGCTCTAAAAGGTTTCCCTGATGTTCCGATTCAGGTGGAGAACTTTTTTCCAAGGTGTAAATTTCCTCTGCTGGGGTCGTGATTTATTCCGCTCTGAAGTGAGCGGAAATTCGACCCGTGTTTTCCGATGTGAGAATAGGGGGCGGGCAAGCCCCTGCGACCTTGGTTTCTAAATCTCCACCTCGAAGACCTGGGTATTTCTGAAAGGCATGACAATAGGGGGTGGGCCGGAGAGGGTAATTCGATGCAGAGAAATGAAAGGAAGTCGGGAGAATGGGGCATCAGCTTAGAAACGCTACCAAAGGATAAAAGACTAAAAGACGGGGGGGGGGGCTAAAAGAATAATAAGAAGGAATGGCTGAAGTTTGTTACCCCAACGGAGCTACTGAGGAGAGTCGCGCTCCCCAGCCATCCGAACTTCCCGAAGCTCCTGAAGAGAGCGCATTGGGGCGCCGGGGCGCCCCGTTAAAACACTCGCCTAAAAGGCCTTTTTCTTGGGAGCTCCAGATGTCCTCCCCAGGGCCACCAGGTGCAAGCCTTGAGGCCTTCTGCCCTTTGCAAACTTTCCCCTGAGCCGACACGCGGAGACCGCGTAAGGCGGGAAGCCGGACTCTTACCTGATACACGACCACCCACTCCAATCTTAATCCCCTACCCAGCTGCATCCACTTTGCGCACAGACCCAGGGAGGCCTGGCGCGCGCGCACACCCACGCACGGGTGGAACAGTCTCCGGGCCCCGACCCGGCACTTACGCGCGGTGATGCCCGGGTGCTCCAGCTCGCCGCGGTCGTTGGTGCAGCCGCCCTGTTCCAGTCTGGCATCAGCTGCGGCGCAGCAGTAACGAAGCGCGCAGGAGCCACAGCAGATGGTGGCGTCCAGCGTGTCGAAGTCCTCCGGGCACTGGAAACCCTCATGGTAGTTGCCCTGCACGTCCACCCAGCCGTGGCAGTACTCCCCGGACTGCTGGGCGCCCGCTGGGCCCCAGCGCAGCCAGCCTAGTAGGAGGCAGAGCGCCAGCGCCCCCATCGCTGCTCAGCGCCCTCGGCGGGCAGGAGGGGCACGAAGCGGGAGAGCGGAGGGCTGAGCAGGACCTCAAGCGCACCGCGGTTCCCCCTCACTCCGGGCACCACGCGTGCGGCAGGTCCCCACGACCGACGCTACGCCCCAGTGGGTTAGCAGGGTCCAGGGAGGGAGCAGGGGCTGTGCTGCGGGCTCCGCAGGCCCGGGGTCTGCATGGTGCGCGGGGGCGGGTTGGCTAGAGCCCTCAAGAGGCGCCCGCCGAGGTTGCTTTTGGGGCTGCTGCTGCCGCCCTTTGCCCAGATCATTGCGCTCTGGGTACGAGGGCAGCGCGGAGTCCCCGACCACCTTTCTCCCCACTCCTCACGCGAGCCATTGCGTCCTGGGCTGTCAACTCCAGGGCCGCGCAGGGTCCCGACTGGTGGCTGTCGCCGGGTCCTAAGCGGAGCCCGAAGGGAAGGGAATTGGTTTCCCACGTGCGGGTCCCTAGGACAAGCGGTTACTCAACCTCCGCCCCTGTCTGTCATTTGAGCAGGAGACAGCCGGGCCGCGGCCAAGTACAAACAGCCTCCTGGTGGCTGACAGCTCTGCCTGCAAGGCGTCCTTTAAAAAGGAAGAGGGAGGAGGCGGCGAGAGTTGAGAGAGTCCGCCCTCCGGGGTCGCACTGCTGAAACTAATCACAGCGGTCCTCCGCCTCTCCGCAGCCAACCCCCGCCCATCGCGCTCCCCGGGGACTAAACTCTAAACCTGAAGGGACCAGGCGCCCTCCCATACACCTCAGCTCGTGTATAGCTCGGAATACTCCGCAGAATGAGGTTGAGAGCTGCCGGGTTCCTGCGTCTATCCACGCGCGTTGGCTCGCGAGTGGAGGTTCTAGTTTTACTTCTTACGGATTTAATTAAAAAACGAGCGTGGTGACTAAAGTTTGTCGAGTCGTCTGTCTTCCGTTGCGTAGACCGGGATTCGTCCTGGTACACTGATTTTAAGAGTTCAATACGGATGACATTTTTAGTGGTGATCGACATGTGCACCGAACTTTTCCACCTCCGTCTCCACTTTTTCCCAAGTCTACACACACTCACGCTCTTTCCCCCACCTCCAAGCCGAGCGCCGCTGGGTGAAGAATCACCGGTCACCTCCACCAAGCTGAGGCCAACTCGGCAAAACCTCAAAGAGCACGACTTCTCAGTTCACGCCCGCAAAGGAAATAAAAGAACAAAATTAATGATAATTGAGCAGATCTGAACTTCTGTTCGGGCAAAGAAACACATTTATTTAAATGATGTGTCCCCTGTGTGCTATTTTCAGGGGCACTGCGCCTTTAGCGGCCTAAGTGCCTTGTGAAACTGGAGTTCTGTGAAATCTGGGCTCAAGTCAAGAATTTCTTTTTACTGCATCCTGAACTTCCTCTCGTCGTTGATTGGTATGTGCGCGTATCTTCGTCGTATCTTAACATATTTGTTAAACACACGGAATACTCGTGTCACTGATTTAGATGTTGGCAAGTTGAGTGAAACAAAAGGAACACAGTGTGCTAGGCACCAGCAATACAAGTGTAGGGTCCTAAGTATTTATCACTACCCGCAGCTTCCCGACGGCCCGAGTCCCTTCTAGAGAAACCTCTTTCTGTTTAACCTTAAATGAAATGGTTTCTTAAAAAAAAAAAAAATCTAAATTATATTCCAAGTAAAGAATGACTTCTGATTTCTAATCTTAAATATTGAGATTATCACTTCATTATAAGTCTGTAAAAACAAATGCCCATCATGCCCCATGTTAAGAAAAACCGTGTAAATACTTAACATTATTGCACTCTTAAAAAGAGATATGTCTTAGGATAATAATAAGCTAATAAGCTATTAAGTAAAACCAAATTAAGCCTAAGCAAATAATGAGGCAGTTTTTCTTGGTTTGGTTGAACAAGTTAATTTAAGCATATGGGAAATTGCTTTGCAGAAATTTCTTAGGTTCCGGGTTTTTATTATGTATATACAGAAATGTTCTTTCCAGGCTTAAAGTTTGCTTTTAAAAAATCTGCTTGTTTTGTAGGGATGTTGTTTGGATTGTTGTTATATTCTGAATAATTAAAGGGAAAGTCATTTAGAACCACAGCAGAGGGGAGGTATAATGATCCTTATAAAATGATAAAACTCAGACATGTTCACTGCTAATAACTTTCCCAGAACTACACCTCTTAATATTCTTTTTCTTAAACTTTAGAGGACTTTTATTACCTCACAACTGCATAAAGTTGTACAACAGCAATAGCAACTTCAGCAAGTCCCCCAAGGGTCAGGTTTCTCTCATTATCCAGCTGTTCTTTGATAGTATTAATATTTTAAAGAGTGATTTGTTGGTGCTTACCTCCCATTAATTACATTCTCTATACCACAGTGGGATTCTTTTCCTTAGGACACCAGCTATAATTAATTTCCTCATTCAAAGCCCCTGTCTATTTGACTTATTTAGAGGGCATTTCACCCAAATTTAGTTGAATGATATTTACTAATGAAAATAACCAAGTCTCCACATGACTTGGCACTTCATAGATCTGACATGTGTGAACATTAAAACATCTGTGTATCATGCTTTCATATCTAGCTCCAGATTCAAAGCGCCTCTAAAATCGTTACACTAATCCACTCAGGGAGTTGCCACAGGGGAAAATATGAGCTTGGTTCCTTGTCACAGATCTCTTCAAACTTTGCATCCACAAATCTTAACTTCAAAAATGCTGCTCTAAGAATATGCTTTGCCAACAGTAAGAGAATATACACCTCCTTTTAGGTTTACAAACATGCAAAATTTCTGTTATTCTGTTACTCTTTGAAAAGTAAGAGAAGATTAAAAAGTACTCAGAGACCCCCCTCAAAGACTCTAGGGGGAGGTCCTGGAGACAGAAGATAAAATCTGTAATATCTGGGGTATCATGTAGAGGTTTTAGAAATGTTATGTTTTCCCTTATCTTGGTGACATGAATTCCATATTTTGGTGAAAAACAGTCACAAGAGGTCATTCGCCCAGCCTGGGCTCTCTTGTGGCCCTGCCTCCAGGAAATTCTGTAGGAAATGAGTTAAATGATATGATGTCTGGGACTTACTTTAATAAACACCTGCAAGAAAGAAAGAAGGAAGAAGGGACAGAGAAAAAGAAAAGAGGGACCTAGGAAAGGGGGAAAATAAAAAGCGGAGAGAGATGGAGATGAAAAGACAGGATAGATGAAACTGGAATACAACTGGCAATGTGTTGATAATTGTAGCTGGGTGAAGGGATTGGTATAAAGAAAATGCAATTCTATTTTATGCATGAATAAAAATTACATAATTTTTGATGGTACTGGGGATTGAACCCAGGGCCCGGCAGATGCTAAGTACCAGCTCTACTATTGAGCTAACCTCCAGCCCCATAATATGTTTTAATAAAATCAACAGGAATCAGTACTATTGCATCATGCAACAGGCACTAAACCATATTTTTAAACCATGTTCTGTTCACTTCTCTCTGTTGTATGTTCTTCAGAGCATGGTGAGTGATTTGAGTAAAGAAAAGCAAAGGGGGAAATAGGGAGGCATCCAAGAGAGCAGGGAAACAAAATATAGCAAGTAAAGGCCAAAGGAGATGCCTTAAAAAAAGTGGGGGAGAGTTCACTTAGACTATGGAAGTCCCCCATGGCTCACTTGCATTGGACCCAGAAACAAAATGAAAACCAAAAAAGTTCCTCAATTCTTCCTCAACTTCTTTCCTGGGGTTATTTGTTAGCACAGACTTTCCTTTAATTACTTTGCAGGCAACTTAGTGGAATACTCTTCCATGGGTCACTTGTTATAAATCTCTTATTCCAGGCCTCTGTTAATCTGAGTTATTTGAAAGATGTTTCTTCTCAAATTTGCTCTAGCACATATTTTCCACTAGAGAATAGCTAGGTGCCAGGAAATATAGGAGCACATTCTCAGATCTGGGGGAACTTGGTGCCAAACTGGCCCCTCCTTCTGCCCTGAGTATTACCCAGCCTCAGTCTCTTCATTTATAAAAAGAGAGGATTCGACTAGGGCCCTTAGGGCAGTGTGTACTGGAATCACCTAGGGATCTTGTTAAATCACAGATTTTGATTCATAGGAACTGCAGTGGGGCCTGAGAGCCTGCATTTCTAATGAGCTCCCCCGTGATGCTGGGATGCTGAGGCTGCTATTTTGAGTTCCTCTGGCTTTCCCTTGTCCTCATCCCCAGCCCCAGAGGAAGGAGTAAATAGAGCCAAAAAGGACCCAAAACTCATTTCCCCCTTCCTCTACCACTCTCTGCATCCCAAACCCCAGCACTTCCTTCTCATATAGGCCAAAAGTTGCTTCTGAGGTGCACAGAAATCTCTCTCTGGTTGTAAAAGGCTCTGGGGAGAGGTAGTCAAAAAGGTATACATGCAGGCTGGAGGGGTCCACACACGTATTTGAGAGACCCCTTGCAGCCGCATGATGGACCTGGGGATGGGAAGAAAAGGGTGGGAGGAGCAGATTCAGACTGAAGGCTCCCACGTCTGTCCTTGCCCTGGCTTAACAAATGCTAGAGTGGGCCTGTGGTCTAGTGCATGGTAGAGACCCCATAAATACAGAAGAAATAAATCAATGATTGAATAAATGACAAAATCAATATTTTCCCTTAGTAATCCCATAGTACTTAACACTGCTTTGTAATTTTGTACTTGGACATCTATTGTCCCCATTAGCCTGATCTCCTTTTTCATTATTCTATTCTGGAACCTAGCAGAATGGCTGGCACGTAGTGGGTGCTTAGTAAATGTTGAATAAATGACTGCCAACAATGCATGACTGTTTGAGAACATGTTGCAGCTGAGTGACATGGTTTCACAAACAGGTAGACCTACTGCAGAAGAGAGCAGGGTGAATTTTCAGGGCAGGGGGAGATTGTTGAGTCAACTCCCAGTGACTTAATTAAATTTTCCATTATGTCAGCACCACCAGAAAAGGCAGTCACCATCTCATTCCCTTTGGAGATGGTGGTGACACTGTCCAAGAGCACAGGGATCGATGCAGAGAAAAGTGACCTGCGCCATAGAAAAAACACTCTTGTTTTGTGTCAGCCAAGGCTGAGTTTAAGTGCGCCTCTTCTGATCACATGACCTTGAGCAATGTCATTTCAGCTTACTGAACTTCAGTTTTTAGTTCTTTGAAACAAGAGGTTGTGGAATGAATAATCCCTAGCTTGAAGGATTATCATGAGGTCCAAAAGAAAACCTGTAGTCTGGCACAGAATTGGAGCTTCATAACCAGTGGGCACTATTGCCTACCTCTAGCCCATTTCAATCTTTAGTCAAATAAGCATCGTAAGTTTCCTGCTGATCAGAATAGGCCTAACCCTGATTAATGTGAACAGATTACTTACAGTTCCCATTCATTCATTCTTTTTTAAAAAATATTTTTTCTAGTTGTAGATGGACACAATATCTTTATTTTTATGTGGTGCTGAGAGATCGAACCCAGTGTCTCACGCATGCGAGGCAAGCTCTCTACCACTGAGCCCCAATCCCAGCCCGCATCATTCGTTCTTTTATTCATTAAATGTGCCCTTCATAACCACTGGTAATTGAATGTTGATTATTCATTCTTAGAGCTGTTCTCTTGAGAAATGCCCAAAGTTAGGAGAGAGGAGGATAACGGTGTGTGTCAGATGATCACAGTAGAGGGACAGACCCTGCTGGACAGACCTTATTTCAGCTGGATTTCTACAAGGTAGAGCCTCAAGCACAGGTGGGCATTTAATAAGTATCCAATCAGTCAATGATTCCATATTATGTCAGTTGAGATGTAATTTATTAACCTGGGCTCCTGGCATCCTTCCAGTTCATGTATAATAGAATGACATTTTTCATGCAGAAATATAAATTAAATTAATTGGCATCTATATTTAATTGAAACTTCCTTGACAGTAGATGGATTCTCCCCCAACACCACCCCTTTCTCAGCAAGGGGTATTTCCTTCTGAGTTCTGCAGAGAGGCCAGCCCCAATTCCTGGGGCTCCCCAAGGATCTGGCTTTCAGCAGAGTTTAGAGCAGCACGAAAAGTGAACTGACCCTGGAAAAATGGTAAATTGCTGCTAAGCCGCCATATGTTCTTTTGGAGGGGAAAGGTTTTCAGAGGAGAAAGAAAACACAGAGGGATCTTGTCTTACTTCTGTCTTCTTACTCTCCTCACCTTTACCAGCCATGATAGAATGTTTTGAAATTTTTAAGTCATCTTTAAAGTTTGTAAATCATATTGAATTCTTTCTAAAGCTCCTGTAGAACTGTCAAAGATATTATTTGTTTGGTTTTGATTTAGGGTTTTTTTTACCCCCTCAGATAGTCTGTTTGTTTAGCTCAATAAAGTAACATAAAGAGCCAATAAGACAAAAGTTGTGATTTCCACACTTACAGGTCAACCGAAGTTCCCTCTGTCTTAGGAATACAGAATATATACTTGACCTTGGCTTACAAACACCTGCTGTGAGTTATTTGAGACACTCAGCCAAAGAACTTGGGTATAATAGACACAATCAAATATGCAATGTGGAAATTGAATCCAGTGTTACATATCCCTACAGTCAATGGGTCAATGGTGCCATCTTCATAAATGACAGTTTCAGAGTTTAATACCTAGTTTTCATTTGTGCTTGGGGGATTGTTTCTAATATATATGCTTTCCCCTATGATTTTGTTCAACCATTTATTCCATAACCACTCCCATTTCATACTTCTTCAGTGTAATGTTTTCACTCAAAAACAGAAAGAAAAACTCATCCTTGGCTTCCTACTTAGTTTCTTTATTTGAATTGGGCTGGATGTAAATACCACAGCTGTGGCTCTTTGCAATGCTATTCCAACTTAGCATGTCAAAAACTAAGATTCAATAATTCTTCAGTTTATATGCCACACTCTTCCCCTTATCTTCCTAAAGAGTATAAAATAACAAAGTCTCATATTAAATTGAGTTTACTTTATTGATAAGGATAATTTATGCCCCTGCATACACACAGAGCCATTTTTCTATACCTATCATTTATCTATCATCTATCTGTCTTCTTTGATTACTTGTCTGAGCAGAATACCTCCACCTTACTCTAGTAATAGTGTGCTACTCTCCCCATTCCACGTAGGCCTGGAGTGACTGTCAATCATGGTGTTCCTCTCCTGGTCGAAGACTAGCCATGATCATACCGATGCATTCAGAATTTCTCATGTGTCTGGACTTTGTGATCAGTGCCGGGGTGAACATATGACTCAAGCATGGTCAATCAGAATCCTTCCATGAGATTTGATATGTGGACTTTGAGGGAGAGAAGAGCTTCTCTTCCTTTTACATTGTAAACTGCAGATATTTGCTGGGGAGGATTAAAGACATGATCCTTGTAGGGTAGGCTTAACTGAGAATTAGGCCAACTCAGGGGCCAGAAAAGAAGCCAAAGGAAGAGACCTGAAATGTCTGAGTTCCTGGCCCCTGCTCTGCTTGGAGCTAATACATCCTGGTCCTCTCTGTTATAGGAGACAGTACTCTCTTAAACTTGTGGTTTATGCCAGTTTGGGTTAGGTTTTGATCACAGATGGAAACATCTTGACTACTACAATAAATATTATGGAGATAGCTCTAGTAAATGACTGCTACCTGAAACTGGGAGACAATCAAGGAATCAAAATAGAATGACATCGAAGCACAACAGCAGCAGCTACATCATGAAGGGACAAATGCTTTGTCCAGTGTATTAGGCCTTCAGGACAGTGTATGTTAAGCTGAAAGTCTCCATACATTAGGGTCATGAGATCAATTTAGTGGAATATGAATGGCATTTGTAAAAGGATAAAAAATAGAGTACATCACACATAAGAAAGGAAAACTTGATTTCCTGACATTTGACTTCAAACACCTGTGTAAGTCCTTGGTAAAGATATAAAATGCCTTTTTTACTGAGGGGCATGATCATACGTTTTAAAGCCACTGCTTAAAACACAACTGCATCACAATATTGACTAGAAGTGTAAAAATATTAGCACATTACCATTCATATGTTCAGAGAAAAGAACTATTTTCCATAACTGATATTCTGTCTTTACTGTGGTAGACATGCCTGTGTGAAAGAAATGGGTAGGCCTCATGCTTGGAATTAAAATCAGTAATTACAGTGTATCAGCTGCTTCTCACACCTGCTTCCTTGGCGTTATTATTTGGTTACTCCAAGCTTATCTCTTGTAGAGTCATTACGGTTGGGACGCAGAATGTTCCCCAAAAAGCTCATGTGTTGAAAACATGTTCCTACTACAGCAAGGTTCAGAAGAGGGGATTTTAGGCAATGATTGGATCATGAGGGTTCTGACCTTATCAGTGGATTAATCCTCCAAATAGATTAATCCACTGATAGCTGAATGAATTTCTGAGAGATGAGGCCTAATTGGAGGAAGTAAGTCACTGAGGGCATGACTTGGAAGGCTTTATCTTTTCTCTGGCCCCCTTCTCTCCCCTTCCTCCCCACCCCACCTTCCTGGCTGCCATGAGCTCAACAGCTTTCTTCTGCTACACCCTTCCACCGTGATGTTCTGCCTCATCTCAGGCCCCAAACAATGGAGTTGGCCGACCATGGACTGAGACCTCTGAAACAACGGGTCAAAATAAACTTTTCCTCCTCTAGGATGTTCCTGTCAGGTATTTTAGTCACGGTGACAAAAAGCTGACTAGCACAAGGCCCCTGGACATTCCCTTGGGTATAAGGGATAAAGAGTGGCTTACCTCTGCTTAAGAAGGAAAGAGAGTCTGGAAAACACGTCTGCTCTCCATAGGCTCCGGACACCAGTCCAACCTGATTTCTGGGAGGAGTCCATTGAAGAAGCCTGTGGCCAGCAAGCACTGGCTTTAGTTAAGCTTGGAAAGGGCCCAGGACCCTCCCTTCCAAGTTGGCTCCACCTGGACTCTCAATTGGCCTATGGATACCACTACTTGTCCCCACACTCCTGCCTCAGATCTAGCTTATAAGGAACTGTTGATCCCTAGCCATTGGCTATAAGGAAAATCACCATTAAGATAGCAACCCTGCCAGCCATCACTACTGACTGTCTTCCATGTGTCCTAGTGCAGCATGAGGGGCCTCTTAAACCCTTCCCCAATGCAGAGAGAGCTTCCAAATGCTAACACAATCTCCTTAACTGACCACCTCTTACTGCCCTTTTAATTGGCTTCCCGACATTGGTGCAAGGGCAAACATCAGAGCTGTCTCTACCAAGATTCTGATATGGGGAAAAGGGCAAACCCCACTCTGCTTTTAACTTTACCCTAAATTGTTTGACACCTCCCCACTCACTTAGACTTAGAAAGGTGTTTCCAGAACCTGTTCTAAGTTGTGTTCTGGAAACAGTTTGACTGTCAAATTTGTGCTCCTTCTATCACCCAACTCCACTTGGGTAACAATTTCCACTTGTTGCAAAATAATTATATTTTTCAATCACCTAAAAGTGAAAAATCTATTCTTAACCTGTAGGCAATACAAAGCCTACAGGGGCAGACTCTCTTTTTTCAGGATCAGGGATGTCCCTTACATCATTTTGAGCTCAATGACCTATCATAAATCCAAAGTCACATAGGCACAACTCTTGACATGCAAAGGAAAAATGAAGGATTTTTAAATGTCTTCCAGATTGTCAAGACCGTTGTGTCTCTACGAATATTGTGGTTTGGACATGTCTGAGTGTTCCCTCCTAGGATTCACATGTTGAAATGTAATCCCCATTTTAAAGTATTAAGAAGGTAAAAAGTTAATGCAACTCTGGTGTTTAGATGTAGGCCTTTTGAGAGGTGATTAGGATTAGATTAAGTCATCAGGGTGGAGCCCCTATGATTGAATACTGGTAGCTTAATAAGAAGATAGAGACAGAAACACACACACACACATACACACACACACACACACTCCCTGTCTATTGCCTTGTGATACTCTGCACCTACCTGGGACTATGCCAGCAAGAAGTCCATTACCAGATGCAGGGCCTTGATCTTGAACCAGGACCACAGGCCAAAATAAACCTCTTTTCAAGTTACTCTGCCTCAGGGATTTCATTATAGTAACAGAAAATGGACTAACACGGTGGACTTTAAAAAATAATTCCCATGCGAGTAATCACAGCCTAGGTATTGAACCTTTCTTCTCCTTCTTCTGTTTCAACAAGTTCTGAACACCTGGAGGTAAATGGATGCCCTTATGACAAGAGGTGAGGTGGCAAAATTTAAATACCTTGTTAAATATTAACATAATTTAACAAATACTATCCTTTTAAAAGAATAATTTATGTTCATAATTATCATTACACATGCTGGTTAGAAATACACTGATTTATTTTAAAACTTGGGGCCTGTATACATAAACACACATGTGTATACATATATTTGGGATTTCCACCAAGAGATTTTGGGACTTTTCCTCACCATTACTTATAATAGTGGGTGGGCTTGTATAAGCATGGAACTATTTCTCAGTCCAAAAAAAGAAATTTCTAGGAAGGAGACACAGAAAATTTATCCTTCTAAACCAGTGGTCGGTAAACTTTTTCTGTAAAAAAGCCAAATAATAAACATCTTAGGCTTTACGGGCCATATGGTCTCTGTCCCAACAACTCAACTCTGATGTAGAATGGAAGCAGCTGTAGATACATAAATGATAGGCATGGCTATATTCCAATAAAACTTTATTCATGGACACTGTGATGTAAATTTTGAGAAATTTCCACTTGTTGCAAAATAATTATATTTTTCAATCACCTAAAAGCAAAAAAAATCCGTTCTTAACCTGTAGGCAATACAAAGCCCAGATCACATTTTTACACTTAGACACTTTAATTTTTGTCTCCTCACTGCCCATTTATGATGAAAGCTAATGCAGCCATCGTGGCAACCGAGGCCAGTGTTAACATATCTCCTGCCACTGCACCCCTGCTTGCAAGCACTTAGAGGAGAAGTGGTACCACACACCTGAGCTACACAATGAGCATGTAACCTGGCACTACAAGTGACATCCTCTCAGATTTGCAAGGAACAGTTGAAGATGAGGATCACGCTTCCTCTGCCTCCTTGTCAGTCTTCTCAGTTCCCTTTCTTTCCCTGTCACTGGCCTTGAGGGATTCCTGGACAGAGGACCAAATTTCACCAAAAAATGGCAAAGAGAGTGGATGATGTGTGATAAGTCCTTTGGAGCCTACATCTTTGCTGATCTGCCTAATAATTCCAGAACAATGTTGTGTTATATTGGAATTATTATATCATGCACTTTTGGCAAATCCACAAAGAAAAGTTAACCCCAAAGTGACATGGAGGGAATAATTTGAATACTAAGGTCTAGATCTGATTTCTTACCATCCAGGCCCCAAATGGATCTGTTATGAGTCATTCATAAAAGTTTGGTCATAATGCACATATGATCTGCTTAACGGGAAAAAAAGGTGTATGATGCAATTAGAAAACGTTCCAATCCAAATAGTTAAAACATTCACTGTGAGGCCATTTTAAATTGGCTATCTGGAACCTTCAGCTATGCAGAACAACTTGTTCTCAGTGGGTCTGGGAGAGTCCTGTTTTGCTGTAGAATTTCCTTCTCAGGGATTTGTCATCATCACTCAGACTGTGGGATTTGCAAGAGTCATTTACGGCAGTATGTGTGAGGTTAGAGACAACTAGTTTCTATATAGCACTGTTTTTATTACCCAAAGAAAATTCTAACTAAATAAACCAATGTGTGAAATATAATTTCTCACCAGAATTACAACTGGTCATCAGACTTATAGCCATCACTCATTTTCACATTACATAATTTAAGTTAATTGAATGAAAATATTTTAACTTTTTGATGGTATAGCTACAACTCAGAGGTTTCATTATAAGAAAGAAAAATAAGTTATTCACACATGAAATACTCTTTTTAGGAGTATTTCATATAAAATGGCTATAATTGGGGGGTTTGATTCTCTAAAAGTAACTTTGTCACCACTTTTTATTTGTATCCAGTCAAGTTATTTCTATAGATTAAAAAAAAAAAAAAGATTCACTGAATGGAAATTTCACAAAACAGCAGTTAATTTCCCATTATCCTCTGCTGTGGAAGGTCTTTTGGAATCATTTTTCAAGTCCAACTTTGTGTTAGGTATATGGTAGGTATTTACCATGTGTTGCCTTATTGAATCATCACACCAGCCCTATGAAAAGACTTGGAATATAAGTAAACTTGTGCATCATATAGCTAAATCTACCAACCCTGCATTCAAATTCTCTTGTAGGCCATAGAGTCTAAATCCATCCCTTAGGTTGTTCTCATTCACTGCACGATGAGAAAATAGGGAAATATTTAATTAACCATTTGGTTGTATTATTTGTTTAATACAAAAGTTCAAAGTTGATAGATTTACTTTTTAAAATATATATTTTTTAGTTGTAGATGGACACAATATTTTATTTATTTATTTTTATGTGGTGCTGAGGATTGAACCCAGTGCCTCACATATGCGAGGCAAGTGCTCTACCACTGAGCCACAATCCCAGCCCATAGATTTATTTTTTTTCTCAGTAAATAATCTTTTGTTTTTTGCTCATTTGACCCAACACCATTTAAGATTTAATGTATTATTAGCTTCTACTTAGGGTTAGGAGCCCCCTACCCCCATAGCTTTTTAGTCACATTACAGATTTATAGTAAGTTGAAGAATTAGGGACATCAAACAGTCCCTTCATACTGAATACCACACATACTTCAGGCACACTTACACTCCAAATGCATGGAGAGAGTGTCAGTCTATTGTTTCATTTTTTAATTAGAAAGCTCAGATTTCAAGGATCATAACTTAATTAAGCTTTCATCCTTGAATAGTTCTTTCTTCAATTAAATTTTTTTTTCAGTAACAGATTGGTTATATAGTATATTAAAATTGACTTTGGGGATTTCTTATCACTTGTGCAATATTCGGCTTTCACTAAATATTGTAGGTTTAAAAATAATTGGCCTCTGGAGAAGAGTCATTACATAAGAACAAGAATAGACAGACTTCTAAGCAAAGGGACTTGATAACTGGTAGTTGGTCAGAAATCATTTTGCCCTGGAAGAGAGCAGAGAACATTCTGCAAAGGTCATGCAGTTGTAATATTGGAGCAAAGGGTGTCTGGAATATCAGAGGCTAGAGACAATATGAAGACCTGTGTACCATGCTGAGTTGTCATTGTATCCAGAATGTGATGGAAATCCATTGAATACTGTTTATCCAAGATGTGGTTTACATTTGTTTAAAGGTCTTTCTAGTCCCTGAGACCAGCAGTATTGTAGGATACATTAGAAGGTATTGAGTCAGAGAAACAGAAAACAGAGACTAGATGGGAGATTCTAAGTCTCTAATCCAAGAGAAACTACATAGGCTAGACCTGGAAAAGCTGAGGTAGAAATATTTGCAAGTTTTCTAAGACAACATTTAGATCTAGTTTCCTGTCATTTCCTAAAGAGAAAAATAGAAGGTTGCATCCTATATAGTGTGCTGAATACTCTTCAAGCTCCTCCACTATGAACAAGTAGAGTGCACATGAAGACAAAATTTCCGGTGCATTACTGGAATCCCAGGATGAAGGACAGTTCCCAAGAGGAAGAAAACTTTAGCAGTGACCACATTCGAAATTTATCCTGAAGTTCTGTCTTGGTGAATTTGAGCCTTGGACTAGCTTCAGCAGGGAGGGAGATGAACATGAAACTCTCATGATAGACCTGGAAGACCAAAAGGAACCTGTCACAGGTACTTCAGATTCCCTGGTAACTAGAAGAGGTAAATGTGTTTCTTCCTAGAAATAATGTCTTCAAACAAATATGAACCCATAATAGCAATACTTAAAAAAAAAAGTCAGGGGGGAAATGCCATAAATAGGTAAGCAGACACAACCAAATATAGAGTTAGATGCTACCCCATCACCAAAGACTTCAGAATTTGAAATTATCTGGTATAGAGTATGAAACCTGTATGTATTAGGTTTTTAGAAAGCAAAAATGGATGGGTGTGGTGGTGCACACCTGTAATCCCAGAGACTCAGGAGGCTGAGGCAGAAGAACTGAAAGGTCAAGTGTAGGCTCAGCAACTTGATGGGACCCTGTCTCAAAATGAAAAATAAAAAGGGCTGGGAATGTGACCCAGTGGTAGAGCATCCTTGGGTTCAATCCCCAATACCACAAAAAAAATAAAATAAAATAAGGAAAAATGGGCTAAAATATGAGCAAGGAAGAAAAGAAAATTCCTTTAAATATTACCAGATAAATAACAAAGAACTAAATATAACTTTTTTAAAGTAAAAATCAGAATGGGTTGAGCTATAAAACACAACAATTAAGTTAAGCAGTAGATTAGACACAAGTACAGAGAGAACAGTAAACTGGGAGATGGATTTTAAAACATTTTTCATATTAGCTCAAAGAAATATGATAATATGAGCCAAGATAGAAGGGATATCAAAGATAGAACAAGGTTTTCCATGTATTAATTTTAGTTCCAGAAAGAAAAATAGAAATAATGAAGAAAAGGCAATCCTTTTTTAATTTTTTTTAGTTGTAGATGGACACAATATCTTTATTTTATTTATTTTTAATGTGGTGCTGAGGACTGAACCCAGTGCTTCACGCATGTGAGGCAAGCGCTCTACCACTAAGCCACAATCCCAACCCAAAAACACAATCTTTATGATATATAGGCTGAGAGAAAATTTTCTGAAAATATGATGGAAGACATAAGTCCACATATACAGAAAGTACACATACCAAGCAAAATAAACAGAAGTTCACATGTGTACATATAGTAGTGATGCTACAGAATACCAAAGAAATGACCACTAAACTTACAGCCAACTTTTTATTTAGAGTAATGAAAGCCAAATACAGTGAAATAAAATCTCAAATATATTAAGGGAAAATAGTTGTCAGTCTAAAGTTACATAGCCAGTAGAACTTATTTTAAAAATAAGGAAACATCAAAATCTTCTCAGAAAAAGAAAATTTGAGAGACTGAAATTAAAATGTCCTAAAGTAATTTTATTGTTCAGGAGAGGGGCCAAGATATGAACTTAGCCTCTATTTATTCATAATTATTAAATATGGGGGCTGGGGTTATGGCACAGTGGTAGCGTGCTCACCTAGCATGCGAGAGGCACTGGGTTCGATTCTCAGCACCACATAAAAATAAAAGATATTCTGTCCACCTACAACTAAAAAATAAATATTTTTTTAAAAATTATTAAATATGAAGACTAATAATTCAAACATACTGACTAAAGTATAGAAATGAGTTCATACTTTCAATTCAGTAGGTGGAAATTTTTAAATAAAAAATCAACTATTAAAACAAAAGGAAGGAGAAAGATAATGGTAAAAACAATTTTATATATGTTATCAAACACAATAAATTTACTGAACTAAATGAGGATTTTCCTTACTGGAAGGAAAAAAAGACAAAATGCATAGGCTTTTTTAAAATGAAAGACACACTAAAAACACAAGGACTTAGAAATATTGAAAGCAAAAGGCAAAAGGGTGAAGCAAATATTTAAAAATTTAGTGTTAGTTATGTTAATATCAAACAATATAAACTTGGAAGTGGAAATTTCTTATAAGAAATTAACCAGGAATTTAGAATAATTCTCTACTTGTATGTACTTGATGATAAAACTTTCACAGAACACACAGGAATAGTGGCTAATAGTCAACATATTGGGAAATTTTAACACATCTGTCTCAATTATTCATGAGTCAGAACACCACAAATCTTTGCAAAGATTTGTGAAATGAAAATTTGAAAAACAGAGAATTGATTAGCATGATTTATTAGACAGTTATAGAACCCTGCCCCAGCAGGGTTGTATACTTGAAGATTGTGCTGAGTTTGATTCTTAGCACCACATGTGTAAATAAATAAAATAAAGGTCCATTGACAACTAAAAAGTGTTCAAAAAAATAAAAATAAAAATAAATAAATTGTATACTTGAAGATTGCTAAGAGAGTAGATTTTAAGGGCTCTTATCACAAAAAGATAAAAATGTGATATAATGCATGTCAGTTAGCTTGATTTAGCCATTCCACAATGTATACATATTTCACACATCATGTTGTATATCATAAATATATACAATTTTTGAAAATTAAAAAATAAATTAGGGCTGTGGTTGTAGCTCAGTGGTAGAGTGTTCACCTAGCATGTGTGAAGCACCGAGTTCAATTCTCAGCGCTGCATATGTAAGTAAATAAAATAAAGGTCCATTGACAACTAAAAAATTTTTTACAAATAAAAATAAATAAATTAACAATAGTTTTTTTAAAGATTGCACAATCTTCCCCAAAATATAAGAAACATTTCAAAATCTAATCACATCCTAATTCATAATGCAAGTCTCCAAATGTTGCATTTTTAAGGACTATTTTCAATAAATAGATTTGTCTATTAAAAATATTTTCTCTTATATGCAGAAGCTAGAGAGAAATAAGGAATAACTAAAAAAAGGAGAAGAGGGGATCTCATAAAAACTTGAGAGAAAAGTAGAGTAGAGGAAGAAGTTTGAGGGGGAGGAGGAAGGATGGGAAAAAAGAGGAATTGCAGAATGAAATTGGCCAATTTATATATTATGTGTATGAATATATCACAATGAATTCCACTGTAATATATATCTGTAATGTACCAATTAAAAACAATAAATAGGGGCTGGGATTGTGGCTCAGTGGTGGAGCACTTGCCTAGCATGTCTGAGGCACTGCTTTCGATCCTCAGCACCACATAAGTAAAAATAAAATAAATAAAATAAAGTTATTATGTCTATCTACAACTAAAAATACTTTTTAAAGAAACATTCATTGTAGATGAACACAATACCTTTACTTTATTTATTTATTTTTATGTGGTGCTGAGGATCGAACCCAGCTCATCACACGTGCTAGGCAAGTGCTCTACCACTGAGCCACAACCTCAGCCCCCTAAATAAATTTTTTTAAAATTGTAGATGGACACAATACCTTTATTTTATTTATTTATTTTTAATGTGGTGCTGAGGATGGAACCCAGTGCCTCACACATGCTAGGCAAGCGCTCTACCACTGAGCTACAGCCCCACCCCCTAAAAAATACTTTAAAAATTTTTTTAAATGATGAGCTTTCTTATCCATGAACATGCTATATCTCCCCCATTATTTGATTCTTCTTCAATTTCTCCTAGCAGTATTCTGTAGTTTCTGCTATACAAATTCTTCTTCACATCCTTTGTCAGATTTATCCCTACAGTATTTTTTGATTAGTTGTTAGATTAATTATCTTTAAGTATTTTGTTGCTATTGAAAGTGGTATTCTGGGGCTGGGATTGTAGCTCAGCGGTAGAGCACTTGCCGCCCATGCGTGAGGCCCTGGGTTCGATCCTCAGCACCACATACAGAGCAATAAAATAAAGACATGGTGTCCATCTACAAAAAAAAAAAAAAAAGAAAGAAAAAGAAAGTGGTATTCTTTTCTTAATCTCAATTATTGATTTTTTCATTGATATTATATAGAAATACATTTTTATATATTGATCTTGTACTCTGCAATCTTGCTAAACAAAATTAACAGCTTAAAGAAATTTTCTGAAAATTCCATCAGATTTTTTATATAGATGATTATGTCTGTGAATAAAGGCAGTTTTACTTCTTTTCCAAAAAAAAAAAGAAAGAAAGAAAGAAACATTCAAGGAAAGAAATTTTTTAAAAAAATCAATAGATGTTACTGTGTCAACTGGTTACCTGTACTGTGTCAACTGGTTACCTGTTCTCACTTAGCTCGTGAATATTAATCAAAGACACTAGGAAATAAACAGGCCATCAGAGAGTTATAATTCATTTTCTCCAGCAATGGTATGGGGAACAATAGGTTCAGGAAAAAAAGAAGATGGCTTACTCTTCTAAACATGCTATTGACAGACATCTTGGCAAACAAGTTAATGGGACCTGTGAGTGGCATGGTCCTAATCTATGGGATGCTTTGACCACGAAGCATCTGGTTTTTGGAATCAATAATGGTAAACAAACCTATGGATTTTGGGTGCATATATGGAGAAATTTTATTTTCAAAACAGCTTCCTTCTGTACAAGATGTGAATCTCACACACTGCCTAGAGACCTCATATATTAATCTGGACTCAGGAGGCATCCAATGTGGCCAGAAAGGATCTAGTGAGCTTTACCTATGCCTCCAAATTACCTGTATCCTTTAAATGACTGGTAATGGTTAATGGTGGGTAAGAACTCTGATTTGTGTGAATATGACCTGACAATCTGATCTTTTTTTTTTTTTAAATGTCAGACAAACCACAGCCTGGCAAAGTATATTCACAATGCAACTAATTAGGGAAGGATTTATCTGCCAAATATGTAAGAAATCTTAGAAGTGGGTAAATGGGCAAACTACATGAATAAGCACTTCTCAGAAGAGGATTCACAACTGGCCAAAAACATGAAAAGATGTTTGCTCTTGTACGGAACTAGAAAAATTTAAATTAAAACCATAATGAAATGCCTTGTAAGACTCACCATATTGCTTGTTGACAAAGTTGTGGAGAAGCTGTAACATTTACACCCTGTTTGTGGGAGTGTAAAATAATTTCAGAAGTAAATTGCCGCAATTTTACCCATAACCCAGAAATTTACATGGCAAAAGGAACTTTGAAGCTGTAAATAAGTTATGGATCTTGAAATGGGGAGATTTTCCTGGATAATATGGGCAAGCCCAGTATTACCACAGGGGTTTTTATCAGAGGGAAGCAGGATTATCAGAGACAAGGATGACAGAAGCAGAGATCAGAGAGAAGAAGAGGGAGACACCTGCAGATGTTATGCGGCTGGTTTTGCAGGAAGAAAGGACAGTGAGTCAAGGAACGCGTTAGCCCCTCAGAGCTAGTCCCAATAGCCCCCAGAAGGAACGCAGCCCTGCTGACACATTTTACATTTCTGATCTCCAAAACTTTAAGAGAATAGTTATAGTCTTTTAAGCTGCTGAATTTGTGGTCATTTGTTACAGGAGCAACAGGAAAGTTAACTATGATATGTTGGGAGAGTGATGCTCTACACAGATATGATAATACTGGTTAATGTGCTCATTTCAAAATTTGAGTGAGCACATGAGCTTCATGTGGATCTACTTAATAATCTTCCTCCTCCTCCTCCTCCTCCTCCTCCTCCTCCTCCTCCTCCTCCTCCTCCTCCTTCCTCCTTCCTCTCTCTCTCTCTTTCTCTCTCTCTCATTAAACTCAGGGCCAAATAAAAGAAAACATGGAGCAATTGGAAAGAATATCTACTGTGTCAGTTCAGCATTTAGTTATTTATATCTATATATTTTTTAATTTGTTGTGATGTTAATCTCAAGAAACAAATTGCTAACCCTACAGGCAAGGCATTTTCTATCTCAAACATATCAGAATCTGAGTGGATCTTTCTAACCTTCCAGAGAGGCCCAGAGTAGTTCTGGTCTAATCCTGAAACCTCAGCTAGCAGGCTCCCCAGAAGAGAACACACGGGAGTACTAGGAACTTTTGGTGTCTGTGTCTTGCTCCACTGTAGCAGGACTCTGCCAACTCCAAAGCACCCACCTTCTTACACTTGGCCAGTCTCATTGATCTCCAGGTTGTATCCAGATGTGAGATGAAACTGTTCAAAGAGAAAAAGATTGTGGCAGTAAACATTCCTCTCAAATTTTAGATAAATGATGAACACTGCCAGGTTGCCCATGCTACTGCTGCTGTCCCAGCTGGCCAGTGGGAGACGCCCATGCTCACAGAGCTGTGGCCCTTTTACCATACTGTCACCTTAAAACACACACCCCTGGGATAGGGATGTGGCTCAGTGGCGGAGCACTTGCCTAGCATGTATAATACCCCTGGCTTCCATTCTCAGTATCACACAGCCAACACCCACCACCTCTCACCCCCGCCCCCCCACAAAGTTGTAAAACACGTGCACCCACCTTTCAGACCTGCAGGTAAAATAAAGGGCACATGAAATTATGAAAATGACCAACAACTCTACTGAAATAAAAGTCATGAGGGTCATGGAGGGAGCTCTGCTTACCTGTGGCACCCTAATGAGTATTAGGCCTTGGTATTTGCAGACTGTGTTGGGTTGTTTGTTTCTTATCTCAAGTGTTAAGGTTGGGCCTTGTCACTTTCAGTCTGAACACACTGGAACCTCAAAATGCAACATTTGCTCTCTATAGCTTCATGCCAGTGCTCCAGTGCCTATAAAACATACTTGTTTTTAGTGTCAGTGAAGGATATTAATCACAGGGGGAATGAATTATCACCTTCACTTCTTAGTATTCACAAACATCTTAATAATGATCATCTGCAGACAGTTTCTCTTCCTCTTATTTATATGTCAATCTCATTTCCCATCCTTTCAAGTTCCGACCTAAGGAAAGGGCCTAACTTAAAGTAAGAATTTAGATATTGTTAGTACATAAATACATATGTTCATGATTTAAGAATTCAACTATAAAATTTGTAGTAAAAAATATCTTGGGAGCTCCGTTGCTGCCTCTAACCAGTGCTGGAACTTAAGAACTGTCACATTACATTCTGTGTATAAGCTCGTATTGGGAAACAACATGGTGCCATCTGTTGGTGAATTCTTGGGTATTGCTAGTCTGTTTTTTTTTTTTTTTTTAATTTTTTTTAGTTGTAGATGGACACAATGTCTTTATTTTATTGCTTTGTATGTGGTGCTGAGGATCGAACCCAGGGCCTTATGCATGCAAGGCAAGTGCTCTACCACTGAGCTACAATCCCAGCCCCTATTGCTAGTCTCTTTAATATTTCAGATGTTGAAATTATCTTCATTCATTCAATTATATTAAGAAGTTCTTATCTTTCCAGAGCTTACACTGAATACTATCAAGATAAGTATGACAAATCAAAATTTAACACAAGAAATTTGGCATTATGGTCTATTCCAAAGTTCTCGAATTTCACACATTTGTCTTGATAAGTCACAGTTCTATATTTTAGGGAACTGTGTATAATCCATTGTGTTATTAATTTTAGAAACCATAAAAGCAGATTTGGTATTCCTGGACCTCTTTGTTCATAATGACTTTGTGGGCCACACCAGCCACAATGACTCCTTTAAAATTCTTAACAGCCTTTAATTCCAATTAAATAAAATTAGAATTGTACTGCTAGCTAATAGATATTTATGTAATCCAAGAGTTCAATACAGAATAAAAAACTAGTGGATACTTGAAAAATATGACAGGAGAATCGTGAGTTCAAAGCCAGCCTCAGCAATGGCAAGGCACTAAGCAACTCTGTGAGACCTTGTCTCTACATAAAACACAAAATAGGGCTGGGGATGTTGTGGCTCAGTGGTCGAGTTCCCCTGAGTTCAGTCCCCAGTACAAAAAAATAAAATAAAATAAAATAAAATATATATATATATATATATATATTTCCTATTCAATAAAAAATCCTTCTCTTGAACTCTCATTCCCCCAAAGCTCCATTACTCTGCTCTTCTGCAAGGCAAAATTTCTTATAAGAGTAATCTACAATTGATGTTCTAATCCTCACCTAAATTCCTTCTGAATCTTCTCCAATCACTTTGTGCTTCCACCTCTAGCCCACCCCCCCACACAAGAAAAGGCAGCAACAGCCTCCATGTTGCTGAATCCAGCCATCAGTTTTCCAGAACTCTCCACCCTCCTGGTTTTCCCCACTCTGAAGCCACTTCTTTTGAGTCTTCTTCACAACTTATACACCAGGAATACTCCATGGGCTCAATTCTTTATTACACTCTCTTTTGCTACATGTCATGCTGAAGCAGACCAGGTACCTCCACCCAAAAGACCCTTGCCATAATTAAGCTTCTCCTCTTGTCAGAAAGATTTTTACAAAGAGCATCAGCAGGATGTCTGCAGAGGGCATTGTGATTAGCTGCTTCTTTCTTGTAAATGCCAGGTTTGCACACAAAACATGATAGAGTTAAGAGTCTGCAATCAAGCTTGTTCTGCAAAAAGATATTATCTCTGTTTTCTTGGTAAAAATTTATAAAACCTCTGTCTAGCCTAAGAATATGGGACAAAGAGTATGTTCCTTCCCACTATCATGTAACCATCCCACTGAGCATAAATCTAAAAGAATTACTGGACCTGGGGAAACTTAATAAAACCTGCTTCCTGAAAATTTCTTGTGTGTCCAGCTTCATCTGTCCTATATCAGTGTGAGCCACATGGGGGATAAAACAGTTTGCTACTGAAACTGGTGTACATGGAGCACGGTGGGAGATTCGCTCTTCCTAAACTGTCTCGTGATTTCTCAACATTTCTAAGGTTAACAAATCCAGGGCATTTAACTCAAAATTATCAGAAAGCTTGATAAAATATGCTGGTTTCTACTGCTTTTCTATATTTATTTTCTGTGAAATATAAACAAACCACATAAACTAAATATGCAAAAAATAACAAGTTTAAATCTCATGTATACATTTCTTCTCCACTGGAAGGCAATTTACATAAAACACAAAACATAAACAACATCTGTGTATATTTCCAGTAATATATTAAGTGACAATGATGTTCTATTTAACCAAAAATGTACTTATGCATTCAAAATTACCATTTACATAGAATTTTGGGGGAAAACACATTTTTCCAATGGAAATTACTCTAATGTGTTTCAAAATATGTAAACATGCACTAGATATATCAGAGTGGTATTTGTGAAATTTCACACATGTTCAAAGCTTACCCACATGATTATGTTGAACAGCTTTTTAAATGGTATGATTTTCTGAACACACATACACACCTCACATACATACACACAGAGAGGTCAGAGTTCACATTTGAATATAGTGTTTGCATGATTCATTCATTGGATGATTAAGACATTAAGGATTTTAATCAACTTTTCTAGAAATAAAACAGTCATCTTTAGTGCTGGAAAAGTGGTACAATTTTTTCACACAATCTAAACCCCAGGGACTTTTCCTAATCTTGCTCATTAAGATTCCTGAAGCCTGCATACAAGGACACAGAAAGAGCAGGCTTGAAGACACCAGTCTCACCATTCACAAAATCATCTTTATGAAATGAACACCCTCAATTACAGACAGTACCAAAGTTCAAGGGTGATGGTCTTCCTGACCTATAGTACACTACTTGCTTAAAATTGATTTTCTCCATTCTCCTCCAGCTCCTCTTTACCTATCCAATCTGTAAATCACTAATACTTTTTCTTCCAAACGTTGTCTTCTTGGAAGATGCAAAGCAAGCAAGCTCCTTGGTTAAGTGCATGGACTCTAAAGCCACATGGACCTGCATGCTCGTCCTGCCCTCCACACTGACTACCAGTGTAAATTTGGCCAGGTTACTAGCTCTGTTGGAGCCTCAACTTTTCTTACTGGTGAAATGTGAAGCATCCTATAGTACCAACTTTACTCTGTGTTGTTACAAGGTTTAACAAGTCATTAGCACAAAATATGTGCATAGTGTGAGGGAAAGTGTCCAAGCCTAGTTGGGGGACACCTCTCCTTGGTTCCCAAGAACCTTGTGTCTTTACAGTATACACTGGCAAGCTCACAAATTACATTGAATGCAAAAAGCTCGGAGCACAGCCAATCCACTCTGTTGCCTGTGTTGGGCACACGCAGACCTTTCTTGGGACTGCTTAGCCATGTATGTTTCAAAGCTCTCTAGCTCACTCTCAGCTTCCTGTATTTCAAACTCTGTGGGGAAAAGGTCAGGGTTCTACTACAGCATGAAGTCAGCTGTGGAACAGATCTGCTGGCCGTGGGGACACAGGCCTTGCAAGAGGCTGGATCTTGCATGTTCTCTCTCTTTTTTCTGTAAGTCAGTGCTGTACCAATAGAGCCTGGTATGTGTGTTGTCTGTTCTCATTGACCTGAATCATGCGGTAGTCTTTCCCCTGAATTGTACTTACCTGCCTTTTGCATTGGCTGCATCAATGCTATATTCTGTCCTATAGCATTGGCTGGACCACTAGTGCAACACACAGTAACAATTAGATAGGTTGAGAACTATTTGTGAACTACATCACAACTAAATGCTATCAATTATAAGCATCATTATTTTAGGTATCAATAATAAAAGCACTTCTTCTGGGTGCAGTAGCATGTGCCTATCATTCCAGCTAGGTAGGAGGCAGAGGCAGAAGGATCACTGGAGGCCAGTAGTTTAAGGCCAGCCTGGGCGACATATGGATACCCCAGTCTCAAATAAATAAATAAATAAATAAATAGATAGATAGATAAATAGATAAATAAATAAATTTTTAAAAAATGAAAACTTTTCCAATTGTACTACGACATGTCACTGATTTAAGATGCATTCTGACTTCGGGAATATTAAAATGTGAAAATAATGTGTAGTCTAGAATCTATGAAATATAATATTATAAAGAGAATGATATGTGCATTAAAAGGCATTGAGAGTTTTCTCATTAGATAGGAAAAACATTTTCTTATGGATGCAGAAATGAATTTGAAAATCAGTATGCATGAGCATATAAATAGCATCCAATTCTTCAGTCCTCTCAACTATCCCTATGTAGTCATTTCCCATATTCATTCATTCACTGTCATTTTTCATATTTCCATTGGGTGACTGACTTGGTGCTGTAAGTATTTAGTCTCCCTTTGGACACCTTTTATTTGAATACTCTCTACTTTATTGCTCCCTTGCTGTCTCTACCTGTACTTCCTCCTATTTGAATGGAGGAATGCTTATGACCACAATCTCTAATTTTAAAAGAAATGTTGCAGTAAATACAAATTATTAGATGCTCAGTTTATCTTCTAATGTCAGAATTTTTTATACATAAGTAATTCTGGGCACTTCAGCCTTAGGTTTGGGCCCCCTATTTCTGTATTCTGTTTCAACTTCCCAAAGTGCACAAGGCCCCCCATCTTTTCAGCTTCCCCTGGAGCATCCCTCCAGCTGCTCTTGGGACTGCTTCTTCTCAAAGGCGCCCCTTCACTAAGAGGGGCTTTTCTGGGGCAGTGGCTTTGCCAATGATTAATTATCATGAACCCAACTTGGACCTTTGGCTTTCTGGCTCTTAGCTGAGTAGCCAAGATATTTCTCTAGACTGAGATAGTTGGCTTCAGTTCTAATTAATGATCAGTCGTTATCAGCTTAGTTTAGACTTTTTGCTCTCTGACTTTTTGGCTGGGTAGCCTAAACACTTCCCAGATCCAAAGAGCTGGTTGAAATTTATGTTCTTCTTTCTGGCACTGTCTTGATAATTCTGATGCTTTCCCGGATCTGCAAAAAGATTTTAATTGTTTACAGTCTTGATTAATGGGTTTGCTGTTGCTTCGATAGTCCATCATTTATAATGATAAAAAACCAAAAAACAAATGGACATTTTATATTACTCTGCTGGGATCTTTTGGTCCATCCTTCTTAAGGAGTTGCTGTTCTGTTCCAGTCCCCATTTCTATTAAGTTACTAATAATTTCATTATAATTGAATTTGAAAGTCCATTTCTAACTCCTCCCCTCCCTGGCAGTATTTATTATGCCATAGAATTTCTCACTGTTATTTCAACAGAGTCCTTTCCCAGAGTCTTCTGGTTGTATATCTGAAGTTAGCAGCTCACCAAGATAGTTTGGTGTCAGTTTGCCTGCAAACACAGGGCATTCGTAGCACTTCTTTAACATCTATCACAAAACTCAGTGAACCTTGTCTTCTTGCTCTTTATCAAATAAATGAATCCCTTAGACTCCATAATCACTCTAGTTAATTACTTCATTTGGACAAGTAAACCATCCTTATTTAAGAGACCTCTAAGTTCATTCTCACAAGTTTTATTTCTGCACTATCAACTTGCTATCTAAGTTCTAGTTCATGCCAGAATTCTTGATATCCAGCTGTTATTTATAAAGACTGTGGCTGTTGTGAATTCACGCACTGTTAACCTAGTCTAGATGGCCTCTGCTTTCCAAATACTTGGGTTAAATGAAAATAGATCTTTCCTCTGCTAGAATTCACTGAATCTGCTTGCTTTGTTTCCACGAGGAAATGAATGGAAAAAGAAAAAAAAATACAGTATTTGAGTGTCATTTTTTCCTATTTCTAAAATGATTTTTGCTCATCTAGTTTCATATGACATCTTCTTGACAGTGACGCTGGAAGCTAGTTTGCTCTTGGTAACTTAAATCAAGAGACCTGCCTCTGCAGTTGACTAATTTCTATATTCTGTTTCAACTATATTTATTTTCTGTTTGATGTTAATAGAAATTTCACACATGGTCAAAAGCATGTCCACCACTGCCTTCCTTGCAGTAGAAATTCTAGGTTTTTCCCCTCCAATCTTGTTGTTCGGGGCCTCTCTACTGCAATTGACACCATTGACCTCTCGCTCTTTCTGGAAACCCTTTCCTCCCTTGGCTCGCATGACCCTACAAGGTCCTAGTTCTCATTTTTCTTCTTCAGTCATTCTTTTTCTGTCTCCTCCACAGAACTTTCCTGTAAATCCTTCCAGCTTCCAGTCTCAGACACCCCAGTGGCCTATCTTGGCTTTTATAGTTCTGTCCCTACCCTTCCCCCTCCCCGAGAATGCATAGTCCCTTGCATTTTTAACCATCATACCTATATTGATTGATTTCATCATCTCTATGTTCAATTCCCCCACCTGAGCTCCGATTCAGGTTTCTGTTTAAAGACTTTCCTCCTGAATATCCTGTTATCATCTTACATGCCACTTATTGATTTATTTAATGTGTACTTACTACATGTCTACAATGTGCCAAAAACTGTGCTAGTCCCTGAAGATACAGTGATGATCAAAATATACTGTTTTTTGCTCTCAAAGAGATGACATCCCAGGAGAACTTTAAGGTAAGGAATTTGTCAAATATTGATATATCAAGGCAAAGCAAAACAAACCAATACTATTCTCTTTGTCTCCAAAATTTGCTCTTTCTCTCTTTTCTAACATTCCATTTCCCTCTTTAAAAAAAATTATCTCCAAGTATCCTAATCATCCAAGTATCTTTCCATATTTGCTGATTTACTTTTCTTATATTTCTCTTTTGATGAAGTGTCTGGTCAAAACTTTTATCCATTTTTTTTTTTACCAAATTGCTTGTTTTTTAATTACTGAGTTTTGAAAAGCTTTGGATATTTTATAAACACCAGCTTTTTGTCAGATATGTGTTTTATAAATACTTTCCCACAATCTGTGGCTTGTCTTTTCATTCTCTTAGTAATGTCTTTTGCTCAGCAGAATTTTTTTTACAAGGTCCAATTTATCAATTTTTTAATTTTGTGGATCTTGGTTTTGGTGTCATAGCCAAGAAATCCTTTGCATAACCCAAGGTTACAAAGGGTTTTTCCTATGTTTTCTTCTAGAAGTTTGAAGTTTAGGGTTTTACGTTTAGGTCTCTGACCCACTTGGAGTTGATTTCTGTATAAAGTGTATAAAGAAATGGGGCCAAGGTTCATTTTTTCGCATCCAATTATTTCTTCTCTAATAAAACCTATATACTTGTGTCAAAATGAGCCACCTACCACCATTCCGCCATGGCTTCCTCTGGTTGCCTACCTTCCTCCTGTTATCTGCCACCAACAGCTGGCACCACTCAGCTACCTTCTCTGGTACTGCACTGCTCAACCCACTTAATCCTCCACAACCTCCCATTCTAACCAGTCCCTGTCTTCACTGTCTTCAATGGCCTTGGGAGAAACGGTTTAAGGATTGCTCAGGGAAGGCCAATCACAAGGCTTCCTTAAATTGCAAGGCAGATACTGAAAAAGTAAAAATCCTCCACTGGAGCTGCTGAGCCAAAAGGGACCAGCACTCGAGGAAAGCAATAGAGGCCAGTCAATAGACCCAGCTCTCCCAGCTCTTGGTGCTGGTATGTGACCCAGTGTTGCCTTATGGATGTAAAAGGTCTAGTCCTTTAGCAGACAGAAAATTTTACTAGGAGATGTTCAGTCCAAACACAAAATTCACATGGTGAAAGAGTTCTTGACTCTTCCCTTTGAGTCTGGCCTTGTCCCTCCTCTCTGACTGCCCACTCTCCTCCTTTCTCCATAGTCCTTTAGGGTTTGTTTGTTTTTTTTACTTCCTTCTCTACTCCTGGCTGCTCCTCTGCCCACTGTCCTTGCCTTCATCCTCCTTCTCCTCTTCTCCCCCTGCCTCTTCTCCTTCTCAATTTAGCTTCAAGTTTTTCCTGGTAAAACTAAAACAATGAGCTATGTAACTTGTGCTTATAAAGGAAAGATGAAGAAGAAAAGCCCTCCATCGACCAGACTTCAGATTGAACCATCTATAGACAAACTTAATGAAACAGATAGGAATTTCATTCAACATTACATTATTTTTATAAATAAAACTAAATATAACTCCCAGGTCACATACTCTAAGATAGTGGGAAATTTAATTAAAAGTTTAATTAGGAACAGTGGCGAGGAAGATGATACAGTCCAAGTTTTCAACTTTTGAGAATTTGGCTTGATTAAAGGGTATTTGGAAATTAAGTCCAGGAGACCTTGAAATGTCTTAAGTGACTGGATTCTGATGACCAGCTAGACTCCAGCTCATTTCTGGTTAAAAGAAATATAAGGATGGATTTGAGGAAGAACTGATTCTCGCCTGGATCACACTCCTCCTTCCTGAGCCCAGCCATCTAATAATGCCAGCAACTACCAGGAAGATGGGATGTAGAAAAGGATAGCTTGCAATTTCCCTCCTACATATGCATCAGTTGGTGAGTAGCCAGAGAAGATTCAACCAGAAAAGACAGTCCCTGTGCCTTTCCCTCTTGGACCAACTCGGTCCTCCTCTGCCTGTGCCTCCTTTCTGCCCCTAGAAGTTTGAGTTCACCCTGTTACAACCTCCAAAGAGGGCTTGCACTATTTCTTTACAGATCTGACAAATCACATGGCTAACATCTTGTTGCTGTCAGAGTGAGGACACCATTTTCCTGATGGTGTCTCTCTTATTCTACTCTTGCAATAAATTTGAAAACTCCTTTCTAAATGTAGGACCATAGGAACAAATTAGACTGTCCCACATGATTTTTCAGGGGGACATCATGCGACAAGACCTCTCTCTGCCTCCCAATCTACGGTAAACAATTTCATAGCTGAGATGTCAATGGAAGTTGACATGAAATGCAATTTTTCATTTTAAGAGAGGGGAAAAAAAACCTAAGTAGCTTAAGAGCCGACCCATAATTGTGATTTACTTTGGCTTTTTAATTTGAACATTTTAATTGCTTACTTTACAAATTGAACTTTAAGAAAGTAAAATAATAAAATAAGATTTATAACTTTGCGTCTACCTTCAAAGGGCTGTGCTTTGTGATTTCTCTAAGACAGGAAAAACACATGCCTCCCTGCTTCCGATTATCCTCATCCACCTTCCCTCCTCAAATCCAATTTTATTTTTCATTCTATGTCCCTGTGTGTGCACTTGAAGATCCTTCAGTGATTTTTAATAAGTGCAGATGAAACAAAATGCAAAGGAAAAATACAGGAATCTGGACAAGTGGGTTCCCTCTCCCAGCCCTTAGGTGATTCAATTTGGGGACAGCAGCCCTCTGTCCTGACTCCACCAGTGCTAAACCCTTCAGGCCTCCAAGGTGAGAGCCATTCTCTGCCACACCCTCTCCCCTCCCGATGTCCCTCCCATGATGACTTCCATTCTGTTCCTACCACTCACCAACCTTCCCCAGCCTTTGAGCATGCCGTTCTTTCCACCAGGAAACCCCACCACTGGTTCCCAACTTGCTTGCTTCCTTCTCAGTCCTGAAGCTTCAATTCAAACGTTGTCTCCTCTGAGAGGCCCTCGTGATAGCCATGGAAAGTCCATGCCCCCACATCTGGTTTTTCTCCTCCTTGTTTCCTTCATGGTTCATCTTACAACTTTTAACTATCTCATTTGCTTTCATTTCCTTTATTGTACTTTTTTTCACTTGTTTTTTGGTTTTCTTTTGATCTGTCTCCTTACTCTGGGTGGGAGCTCAGTCTTGCCAATAGAATCCATGACTCCTAGGATAATACCTGGTGCTTGATAGGCACTCAATAAACATCTGGTTTGTGAGTGAATGAATGAATGAATATATTCTTCAGAGAGGCCCAGTACATCAAGCTGGTTGAAAAGCTCTTTTGTGGAATTCTGCTCAGGAAGATTATTTCCAAGATCATATTCACAGGATATGAATTTCTTTGTTCCAAGGAAAACTTTGGAAGGGCACAGTGAAACAATCCTCCCTGAATCCATGGATTAGTTCCTTTTTTTTTTTTTTTTTTTGGTGGTGCTGGGGATTGAACCCATGGCCTTGTGCTTGCAAGGCAAACATTTTACCAACTGAGCTATATCTCTAGCCCAATTATTTTCTTGATAAAGGGAACTGACATAGATCTCAAGATGGATTCAGTGTTCATTGCAGAGCTCAAAGCTAGCTCTTTTGGTTAAAAACTGTCATGACATAACCAATAACCATGCACAGGAAACTCTGGTGGCACTGTGCCAACCTCAGCAAGGTGGGACTCTTCTCTTAGTCCAAAAGGAGAAAAGTTAATATTCAATATTCTAGAGGCCAAATCTCTGGACAATTGCAAAGGACAATGATTTCATCTTACTGAGCATATATTTTTTTAAAAAATGTTGAGTTTCTCAAAGGCAGAAAATTTACAACATTCATTTTTATGTCCCTATCACAATCCTGGGCATAGGATTATATGTACAGTAAAATTCAGGTATAATAAAAATGTATGATTCCTTAGTTATATTTTTATATTTTTACTTTATTACTGAAAGGAAATTCTTAGGTGATGTACACAAAGCTCAGAATATGGGGAGAAATAATTCTTCTTATGGAGTTAATTAATCAATCCATAAAGAACCCATCTTGGATGGGCATCTGAGAATGACCCTTTGTCTCTGCTCCCCTTTATTCTCTCCACTGTCCTTTCTGTCTTTAGTCTCCCTCAGCCTGTCTTCCAGGGTCCATGCCTCATCCTGGAGAATAATACTCCATCTTTATCATGTGTTTTAAGAATAGGCTTCTACCTATTAAAAATTTTCAGAGAACAGTATTTATAAAAGATATCAGGGGCTGGGGTTGTAGCTCAGTGGTAGAGTGCTTGCCTAGCATGTGTGAGGCCCTGGGTTCGATCCTCAACACCACATAAAGATAAATGAAATAAAGGTATTGAATCCATCTACAACTACAAAAAATATTTTAAAAAATTTAAAAAATAAAAGATATCAGGATTAGATTCAACTGCACATAATATAAAACTTCACAGAAGTTTAAACAAGACAGGGACTTAGTTCTTTCTCTTGTAAAGAAGTTAAAGGAAGGAGATCTGGGCTGAATGGCAGCACCATGTTATCAGGAGGACACAGCTCCTTCAGTCTCCTTAGTTTGTCACTCCATCTTTGCTGTGGTTGGGATACGCCCCCAAAGTTCATATGTTAGAAACTGTTACTCAGTTTTCCATCATTGTGACAAAATAACTGAGAAAAACAACTTTAAGGAGCAAAGATTTATTTTGATTTAGTTTCAGAGGTTTTAGTCCATAGTCACTTGGCCCCATTGCTGTGGTGAGGCAGAACATCATGGCGGAGAGGGTGAGACAGAAAAGCTGCTTACCTCATGGTGGTCAGGAAGAATAAGAGAGGAAGGGTCCAGGGGCAAAACATACCCTTAGAAGGTTCACCTCAAGTCCCACCTCTCTCAACCCGGCCTCACGTCCTAAAGTTTCTATCTCCTTCCAATAGCACCACCAGCTAGGGACCAAGCCTTCAACACACAAGTCTTTGGGGAACATTCCAAATTCAAACTATAACAGAAACTTAAACCCAAGACAACAGTGTTCAGAGGTGGAACCCTTAAGAGGTGATTGGACATTGAGATTAATAACTATTTCAGGAGAAGATTAATTATCAAGGGAGTGGGTTCCTAATAAAAGGATTGGTTCTTCCCTTCCTCCTCCTCTCCTCCCTGCGTCTCCCACCCTGCCCAGGGAAAACACAATAAGTAGTCCATTGCCAGATGCAGGCCCCTTGACTTTAGGCTTTGCAGCCTTCAGAACTATAAGAAATAAATCTCTGTCCTTTACACATTACCCAGTATCATATATTCTGTTATAGCAGCATAAAATAGACCAAGGCAATATTCAGGATCACTCCATGGTCCAAGACAGGAAGTGAGGGAAAGGGTACTGTTATGGTTTAGATACAAGGTGTCCCCCAAAAGCTCATGTGTAAGACAACACCAGAATTTTCACAGATAAAATGATTGAGTTATGAAAGCCTTAACCTAATCAGTGCATTAATCCACTGATAGGGATTAACTGGGTGTGGACTGTAGGCAGGCAGGGCATTGCTGGAGGAAGTGGGTTACTGGGGTGTGCTTTTTGAGTATATATTTTGTCCCTGGTGGAGAGCGCATGCTCCTCACCCTGCACCCCAAGCTGTCTGATCACCGTGAGCTGCTTTCCTCCTCCACACCTTTCCACCATGCTCTTCTGCCTTACCTTGAGCCCAGAGCTATGGAGTGGGCCATCAATGGACAGAGACCTTTGTAACCATGAGCACCAAATAAACTTTCATTCTCTAAAATTGGGGGTATTTTTAGAGGGATGGGTCTTTTGGTCACAGTAGCAAAAAGCTGACTAAAATAGGTGTAGAGACAACAAGGGTATTTCCATTAATGGAGTCAGTATCTTTTAATTAAATTTCCCACAGACTTCTGCTTGCATCTCATTGACCAATTCTATTTGAAATAATGATAAGAAATGTTATCTCTTAGCTGGGACGTTGCTGCCCTGAATAAAATCAGTGTTCTATTACTATTAAAAAAAAAAAAGTGGAGAATGGGTACTGTGCAAGTCACATGAACTCAGAATTTTCTGGAGGGCTTACTAGAACACAAATGCTGTATTCTCAGAGTTTATTTGGTAGGTCTGGGAAGGATCCTAAGAATTTGCATTCCTAATAAGCTCCTCAGTGATGCTGAATCTGCTGGATTAAATATAAGACTTGCAAATCTTGAAGAAAATGTCTTGCCTTTTCTGATAAGCAACACAAACTTTTTTTCCTGCTAATATTGACTGTCTTTATTTAAACTTCGGTATATTATTTTATTAACAAATAGCACCAGACTTTTCACTCTACCAAAGAGACCCTTTTCATCAGAGAAAGAGAAAGAAAAACAAGGTAAGGGAGAAAAGAAATCAAGTGTTGCAATAACTATCAAGAATGGAGATCTGCTCTTATCCACCTTTGTGAACTAGAGTATCTCAAGCTAGAGGAGAGTTGAGAATCAAACTGAGGCACTGGGCTTCAGCAGCATCAATTATTGATGCTCAGTAAATGAAATAAGAGCTATAACTAGATGCTGAAAAATAATTTGGTAGGCAGTCCGAGAGGATTAGGAAGTTCCAGAGGCCACATTATTGATCTTCCTCTGCCATTGATGGAGTAAGATAATTAGATGGACTGATCCTTAAGAAGGAAGATGGAGTTTTGTACTACAGAAGATAGTAGTAGTAAAAAGGATGAGGATCCATGAACTTGCAAGCACTACAGTCACCTTGGGGTCAGGGCTTAGCAGGTGTTAACTTTGTATGTTAGTCAGGTTTTTGTTACTGTGACAAAATACCTCAGAAGTATCCACTTAAAAGAGGAAAGATGTGGGGCTGGGATTATGGCGCAGTGGTAGTGTGCTCGCCTAGCACGCATAAGGCACCGGGTTCGATCCTCAGCACCACATAAAAATAAAATAAAGATATTCTGTCGCCTACAACTAAAAAATAAACATTAAAAAAAAAGAGAGAGAGGAAAGATGTATGTTGGCTCACAGTTTTCAGAAGTTTCAGTCCACGACCTCTTGGTTCCTTCACTCTGAACTTAAGGCAAGGTCATCACGAAGGAAAGCAGGTGGTGAAACAAAGCCATTCACCTCATGGAATCCAGGAAGCAAAAGAGAGAGAGGGGAAGGAAAAAGACAGGGAAAAAATATAGACTTCAAAGGCACACCCCCACTGACCCACTTCCATCTTGGCCCTACCTCCTAAAGTTTCCACCACCTCCCAATAGCCCATCAAGCTATAAATCCATCAACAGATGAATCCATTGATGAGATCAGAACCCTCATGATCCCACCACTTCCCATCTCCAAACACTGCTGCATTTAGGACCAATCCTTTATTTCAGATCCAAACCCTAACACCTTGGGATCAGAGGCCTGTGTGCTGAATGCTTAGCCTAGTGGTAATCTCTCCTGCCCTCCCTCATTTCTCCCTTTCTTTCTCCCATTTTTGCTTTTTAAAATTTTGCTGAGTGGGGCTGGGGTTGTGGCTCTGTGGTGGAGCGCTTGCCTCGCATGCGTGAGGCACTGGGTTCAATCCTCAGCACCACATAAAAATAAATAACTAAAATAAAGATATCGTGTCTATCTACAACTAAAAAAATTTTTTTTTTAAGTTTTGCTGAGTGAAGAAAGGAAAATAAAAGGAGTTTGTCTATGCTTCAGCCTAAAGAAATAAAGATCTACAAATCCTTGGAGATTGCGTGTGCTAGGGAGATTGAAAGGTTAAAGAAACCGAAGGGAAGAGTGAAAACTTGGGCCAAGAAAGTCAGACACCACTTATACAGAGCTACTTGCCCCTTCTGGAGTTGTTTACCACGCAAGTTTTTTTTCTTGCTATTTGGGGAATTTTGAGTTTTATTTTATGGTGTAATTCCCACACAATCCATTCTTCTGGTGGGGTTGGATTTGAAAATTGTTCTCTGTAGTTCCAAGCTGTAGAGTCTCCACACACGGTCATGTATTTCTCTAAAATTGTTCATTGTCCAAAGGAGGGTGATCCAGGCTCCTGTTCCTTCCTTCCTTCCATAGAATTCATCCCTCCTGGAGATGAAACCAGAGGCATTGACCAGCATTTCTAAATACTATATACTTGGAAAAGCTATACGTGGGAAAACGTTTGTTTTAAGCTTATTTTAATTGAGTTGCAGTATAATTTAGACCTTTTAGACCTTGTACTTCTGCCAGCCACATAACTGGAATCTTAAGAGAAAAAAAAAAAAAGAATCCTATAGAACTCACCAAGATCTAAAGAAGCAGACAGTGTTGGCTCTGGTACACTCCTTCACTGGGTCAGCCCTTTCAATTATGGGTAAGGAAGCCAAGGTCTGGAGAGGGGCCAGGACTGGGCGGTCACTAGCAGTGAGTTTCCAACATCCACACTCTGCTAGTCCCACATTTGTAGCCGTGCCTTTTGCCCAGGCTTCTCTACCAGAATCATGAAGGTCTTCACAAAGTTCTGAAACTTCTTAAATCTTGGTAGCTTGAGTTGTCATTTTTATTAGGAGGGGGTTGTCAGGTTTAATTAATTACACTAATGCTTACTTTGTTTAAGACATTGAGCAAGGGGTTAGGGAGGAAAAGAAATGAGTGCAAACACCACTTTTCCTGTCCATAAGGATTCTTGGTCTAACAGAGGGCTAAGACATACCCAAAGCTGGCACTCTGGGTAGAAAGACCCAGGTCATAGAAATGCAGGGATAGGAAGAGGAGAAAGCTTTCCAGTGGAAGGAGATATTCTGGATTTGGGGTCCCCAGGAGGAGTAATTAGAGACATGACTCAGAACTAGAATAAACCTGGGAAGACACCCTTAGGGAGGACACAGAAGAAGGGCCTGACGTCCAGGGGTTCCTTAAGTGTTCAGTCTCACTAGAGATTGCCACACGTGGAGGAGAATGGTTGATCTTCTGGTTATCTGCCAATGGCACATAAAAGCAAATATCATTTTGCTAGGACTAACATAACAAAATACCACAGACTGGTGGCTTCAGCAACAGAAATTTATTTTTTCATGGTTCTGAGGTCTAAAAGTACAAGACCAAGGTGTTGGCGGGATGGTTTCTCTCAAGGCCTCTTTCCTTGGCTTGCGGCTGGTGGCCTTCTCATTGCTCCCTCATGTGGCATTCCTTCCATAGACATCCCTTCTCCTCTCCTTAGTGAGGACACCAGTCACCCTGGATTAGGGCCTCACCCAGGTGAGCTCACTTGATCTTATTCCTTCTGTAAAGGCCCTGTCATCAAATACAGTCACATTTTGAGGTATTTGAATTTGGGATGGGGGGTATGTACATAGTTCAATCTCTAACAGTCCACTACTCCTTGTGATTATAAATAGTATATTATTTTGAAACATAACACCTTTCAAAAAGTTACCAGATATAATACAATAAGAAAGCTTCTTAACACCAGTTTCACAATTACTGTTCCACACATTTTCTGCAAGTCTTTTAGTCAAGTGTAAAGGTTAAAAGTAGAAATACAAATACTTCATAAGAACTTAAGGAAATAACTCTGCATTTCCACTCCTAGGAATTTACTCAGAACTAAAAAACACGTCTACACAGAGACATGTACGCAAATGTTCATGGCAGCGTTACTCACAATGGCTGCAACCTGGGAACAACCCAAGTGTCTCTATACCAACTGGTGCACAGACAGATGTTGGACCACAGAAAGGAATGAGTGTCCATACACACAACACAGATGAACTTTGAACACACTGTGGTAAGCTTGCAAAACCAGATGGAAAAGACTACATGTTTCATGATTCCATTTACATGACATGTCCAGAAAAGGCAAATTTATAGAGATTTATATATCAGCGTACATCAGTGCCTGGGGCTGGAGACAGGAATGGACACTAATAGAAATGGGCATAAGGAACTTTCCAGGGTGAAGGAAAAGTTCTAAATCTGGATTGTGGTAATGGTTGCATGGCTGTATAAATTTACTAAAAGCAGAGAATTACGTGATTATAATGCGTGACTTTATGGAATGTAAATCAGACTTCAATAAAGCTGTACAATGTTAATGAAGAAATGCATACAGAAGGAATTGAAAAATTACACAAAAATAAAATGAACTTAAGAAATTCCCTGCAACCAAACAGGAAAACTCTCCCTGTCCGTAGTGGGCAGAGGGAACTGCCCCTCCTCCCCATCCCATGTGGGGCCCTGGCTCAGGCAGAGGAAGGGGGAAGATGTTGCAGCTCAGCATTTCTCATCCACTGACTAAATCCTGGTCAAGTCTGGCAAGTGGCAAAATCCTGTCACAGTTACACTGGGAGGGCCCTCAAGAGCCATCTTGTACAAGCTCTCATTTAATTGAAGCTGGAGAGGAGGCTCAGAAAACTTAATAGAACTGACTTGTTCCAGATACCATAGCTGCTTAATGGCCCAGTTGGAATCAATCCCAGGAGCCCTGGTTTCTTATCCGGCATCCTTGCTGGGCTATTTCCCACTTTTCTTACCCTCTCCCAGGCCCAGATATCTCATCTACAAAATGGGGACAGTAATATCTGTCCCTGTCTGTTTCTCAGGGACCATGTGAGCACCAAACAAGATAAATGATATGGACTTGCTTTCAAAAAAGTAGAGTCCTCTACTAATGCCAAGGGCAGTACCATAGTATTTACAAGTTGATTGTGAGTCCTTCTAGTTTCGAATCCAGACCAAAGAGCTTCAAGAATGTACTTCCAGGAAACTCATCCTTCTATCCCTATATAAACACGAACCTCGGACAAAAGCAATTCCCTGGCAACATGGAGATGGGGGTCAGGTGATGAGAGGATAGGGCAGTTTCAGTACCATGCCCATATTTTTCCAGATCATTCCCCATTCCAGAACATCAATATCTTCTTGCTCTCCCTCCATGACACTTTAATGAATTCAAAGACAATGAAATTTAGTCTGTGTGCATTCAACTATGATTCCTCAAATACCCAAGATGAAAATGAAGATTCGATTTAGATATCTATAACCTAAAACTTATTTATTTTACCCCCTCTTTTGAAAATTTATCCATTCCTGTTGGGATACTAGAAAGGGCCCTTTGTGTTACTAACACCTGGAAATCCCCAAGACTGTAAAATAAGTGTATTCTGGAGCTTTTTAATCTCTGCTAAAGGATCTCCTTGATCCAACCCCCTTCCCTGAGCCTCCTACCACCCACACAGGGGCGGGCCTCACTGGGAACCCTCAGTGAAATGAGAGCTCTGCAGCCCAGTCCTGCTGCTGGCCCAGGGAAAACACCAGGTGCACAGCCCAGCACAGAATGTGAACTCAGAAAACACTTATAAATCAAGCAGGGCCCAGGGAGGGAAAGCACAAGTCAGCAAAAAATAACAACAAAGTTGCTGTGAAATGTTAAATCAGACCAACCCAACAGCAAGTTAATTACAGTGGCCTCTGTAGAAAACCCAGGGTGAAGACTGAATGATAGCTGGGAAAATCAGAAGCATCCTCTCCTCCCCCAGCCCACTATTTTTATATATTGGGAGTATTAGTCTTTTTTTTTTTTTTTTTTTTCCTTTTTTTTTTTTTTATTTATTTTTTTAGTCATAGGTGGACAGAATATCTTTATTTTATTTATATGTGGTGCTGAGGATCGAACCCAGTGCCTCACGCATGCTAGACGAGCACGCTACCACTGAGCCATAACCCCAGCCCGAGTATTAGTCTTTTAACTGTGGTATATACTAATGTTTATTCCTAGCTGTCAATTGTCTTCTGACTTTGCCAGGTTTGAATTTCCCATGCCAGTATGTTTTATTTTCTACTATGAACCTGTGTTCAAACAATCAACCTTTTCTTTTGTTGCATCTGGATTTTGAGTTGTATTTAGAAAGCAACTCCTCACATCAGAATAGAGAAAGTCACCTTCATTTTCTCTTATCACTGCTAGGTTTCATTCTTGATCCATCTGGAGTTTATTCTTGTATGTGGTTATCTAATAATCCACACACCATTTATTCAAAGGTCCGTTTTTGTCTCAGCAGCTGGAGATGCCATCTTCATCATGGACATTTGGGCCTACTCCTGGACCAAATTTTATTCTCTTCCATTAGTCTGACTATCCTATGTGCCAGTATGACACCATTTTAATTATAGAAGCTTTGTAGTACTTTATGTTACCTGGCTTGTTTTCTCCAGAGTTTTCTCAACTATTCTTGTATTTTGTTTGTATGTTTTTCTGTACAAACTTTTATATCACCTTGTCTGTCTCTAGAAAAAGCCTTATAAAGGTGTTGTTGTTGGGATCACATTGACCTAGGAAGAACTGATGTTTATGATATTACCAAGAAAGGAAGTGTCTTTTCATTTGTTCAAGTTAATTTTATGTCTTTTGGGAGTACTATAAAGTTTTGGGGGGATTCTTTCCCTATATGAAATGTGTATCTATGTAGTTTAGTTTATTCCCAAGTTGTGTGTCTGTTTCTGTTGCTACATACCATTACTTTTTTTTTTTAATAATTCTGGGAATTGAACCCAAGCCTTATGCATGCCAGGCCAGTGCTCTACCAATGAGCCACATCTCCAGTCCCATCCCATTTTGAAGCCAACCTAATCTAGGACCTTGATCTCTGGTTCAAACTAATATAAAGAGTAACATGTTCCTTTCCACTTTCATTTTCTTTTCCACTTACTGGGTTCACTAGTTTCTTTGTCTGGATTTGAAGGTGTCTCTATTGACCATGTAGGGAGAACAAGAGAAGATAATAGTAAGTCTCAGGTTTTAAGACAAGATGACATAAGACAGTGGTAAATAAGGCCTTCAGGTTTTAGCAAGAAAGAATTCACATATGTCTTGGGGTAAAGATAAGAAGTTACCGGACTCACATTTAAAAATCTGAAATTGAATTTAACTGGTCTGCTTTTCTCCATCAAGTAAACTCTTATCAATCTTAGTGACATCTTGGACAATCTTCCAAATCCTCTTTCCTCTGCTTGGTCTGATATAATACAGTATACTTTTGAGTAATAGTATTGAATTAATAAATCCCTACCATAAATTCTCCTTTTCTAATATTTCCCTAATACTTCCATGATCCAAACTCCATGTGGACACAGGAATCTCTAATAGATAGTTGTCTCTGAGACCATCTGTAAAACCAGGTTGGAGGCAGGTTCCTGTGAATTGTGATACACATCTTAGAGAGTACATTTCTATCCAATTTCAGACTCGGGGGTCTCTAGCTGGTTTTCTCAGGTGGTTAGTACATAGTCTTGCTGAGACCAAGATCACTGGTTGAATTTTACTTCAGGCCAGCCAGATGTCCCCTCTCCTAATTCCTCCCTTCCAATGTGCCTTTCATCCCTTAGACACAAAGAGGACTGAGTGAGAAATCTAGACAGGTCATAGGAAATGCAATGTTGAAAAAGCTATTGGAAACCAAAAGCAATTGGAGACTTTAAGACTTTGGCAAGCATGAAAAGAAAGACCCCTACTGGGTCTTTTGCCTATAATATCTCTTTTTCTACCAGTTTCACTGTTGAACTCCTGAACACCCTTCAAAGTCAAGCTTAATTGTCACCTTTGTACATAATTTTTTCATGAGATCCCTCTACCTCTCAAAGAAGTAATTGCTCCCTCATCTGTTTTCCCATTAAATTTTAAGCATGTTTCTATTATAATTTTAATCATACTTCATTACAATTCTATCATTATTTGTTTAGATCTCTGTCTACAATTGGCTTCAGATTCCTGGAGGGAAAACCTGTGTTTCATCCACCTCAATATCCTCAAGATTTAGCAATTTAATTGAGTTTAATTAACCTGAGGAAGAGATTTGGACCATTTTTTCTGTTCTCCATTTGAGAACTATTAGTCATAACCTTGTAGGAAGTAGTAGTATGAATATCACCCAGCTCACATTTATCCCAAGAGAGAGCCCTAGTGAAAATATGGAATGTACTCCGTGGCCTGCCTCCTTTTCAGCCTATTAATAAAATTGAGGAAAAGGGAACTATTATAAGGATTAAATAAGATGATACAACTAAAGCATTTAGTTAACTATTTAGTTAAATAAGATGATACAACTAAAGCATTTAGTTAACTATATTACTAAAATATTTGTGATTTTATTACTACATAGACTGATAAGAAAAATCAAATGACAAATAGAATTACTGAATGAAAGTGAATCCTGTAATGAACTGCTATGTGATTTAACAACACTGTAGTTCTCCAAGTTTTTTCTATCACTATGAGTTAAATAGGTGTTCTCACAGGTGTGACCTGCCCATTCCTACCAACCGGCCATAGTTGGAGGTAAGGAACTGCCATTTTCTAATTGGTCTAATAGGTAAGGATTTGTACAGATGAGTGGCAATTTTTAGTGCATTTTCTATAACTCTTTATCTCCTTCCCCTACATCTCAAGAAAACACACCAAAATGTCTATGAGTAAAAATGGCATAAGTACAAAAATAACACATCAGCTCTAGTTTGTTTATTCTTTTTAATACACAAAACAGCTCTTCATTATTACAAATAAATTAATCCAACAGACCTCTGTTTTGACACACCAATGTTGTGTAAAACCCAGCTGCTCAGATCCACTAGTACAGACCCTGAGGGCTCAAGGCTAGCCACTGTCACACTGCGTGATATTTGCAAACTTCTACTTGCCACAATCATTATGAAAAGTGGGCTCTGTAAAATGTGCCATCAAATTATTCTCCTGTGTGGTTGTAACACTAAATGAAGATGTCCCATAAGGTGTTTCTATGTCCAGAGTCCTGGCAGGAAAAGGATGGCCAATTCTAAACCAGCAAGTGAAGAAGAATTTGATGAAAGGACTAGTTTCAAAGGCTTTGGGCAGGTTTAAGGAAAACGAGATGGTAAAGTACCCAGTGGCTACAACCAACCAGAAGCTGCTACTATATCCTTGCCCTGGGTTTGAAGGAGAAGGCAAGGAATCAGTCACAACAATCCTCCAGAGAGAGCTGTAACTGTTTGGAAGAGGCTGTCTATGACTTACCGACAGCTGTGGACCAGCAGCGTCCAGCAGGAATTAAGGAATTAAGTCTTTCAAGGTCTATCCCCTTCTCCTGTCTGTACCTCCACTGCCCAACCCAACTAGAGCACTGGTCATAGATGCAGCCCAACATGGTCAGTCTTCCTGGACAGAAAGGAGGGAGAGGAACGCAGAGCATATCTAAAGGGACAAACGGAAAATACGGAGCATAGAAGTCAACTAGCTTTTTCCTTCTAGATTCCACATTGTGATTTCTATCTTATACAGACATACTAGACGAGGTCTGAGTCATTTTCTAATTGGTCTAAAGGACAAAGTGCACAACTGAGCCCTGGGAATACTTGGCTTCATCCTAAATCTAAATGAAAAGAGATCCCAGTCTTGTCTCCCAGGTCATTTAAATTCACTTTCTTGGCACAGGTCTGAATGTCTCACTCTCTTTATCTTCATTTTGAAATTGGGTAGAATGTAAGGATAAACTTAACAGAAGTTAAACTGAACAGGAAGAAAAAATATCTGAAAAAGAACAGAAATATTAAAAGGGTATTTTTCCCCCAGACTCTTCCTTTTTAATTCTTGTCATCTTTACTCAAGAGAATTTTGATGGCTGACAAAACTAAAAGTCCCACACGTGGATGTGTCCCCTGCCTCTTCTTGGGTTGAGGGGCTCCATTTTCATTCAAAGATACCTCAGCTGAAAATTTTGAAAGGATACTTTAAAAAATTATATTATTGTTGATTGTTAAAATAATGTATACAGTAGTCTCTCCTTATCCATGAGGCATTAAATAAGACTCCAAGATCCTCAATGGATGCCTGAAAGAGTGGACAGTACTGAACCCTATATATACCATGTTTCTTCTTACACATATATACCTATGATAAGTTTAATTTAGGCACAGTAAGAGATTAGCAACAATAACTCATAATAAAATAATAATTTTAACAATATGTTAAAGTAAAAGTTATTTATAACTTATGAATTATTTATGTCTGGAATTTTCCTTTTAGTATTTTTGGACTATGGTTGACCTCGGATAACTAAAACTGCAGAAAGCAAAACTAGGGGCAAGAGGGGACTTGTTTATGTGTTAATTATATATAATTTGAAAAATACAAAACTACATGAAAAAGAAAAGAGAAGCCATGAAGATCCTCACCACACAACGGTATCATTAATATTTTATTACATTCTCTTTCATTTTTTCTCTACATAGATTTCCCAGATGGGCATCCTACTCTGTGTGCAGTTTGTATCTTCCTTCATTATAATTTGCATTATAGAACAAGATGTTCCATATCACTAAATAAATTTTAAAATAGTAAAATTTAAAGACTGCATAACAGGTTTGTTATATGTGAATGATTATACTCCAATGTATTTAACCATTCCTTTATTATTTAACAGTTAGATGTTTCCAATTTCCTTTATGGTAATTAAGATTACAGTGAACACCTCCATTCATATTTTTTTAATCTATGATAATAAGTTTCTAGAAGGGAGCAAAAATGTTAAAGTTTCACGACAGATCTTGCCAAATTGCTGTCCAAAAAGATTATACCAACTTACATTACCCCCCACAGGGCAGACCAGTGCCCAGTTTTACAGGACCTGGCGGACACTGAGTGTTGGAATTTATTTTTATCTCTGTCAATGGCATTTGGTTGTGGTCTTAACTGACATTTTTTTTGTTCAGCGAAGTCGAATGTTTTTTTCACACGTTGTAGGCCATCGACCTCCCTTCCTTGTGAATCGTCTGTTTCTGCAGTTTGGCAGCTAAACTTTCTTCCAAACTTTTGTTCCTCTCCTGAGAATCACAAAACTTTGTACAACTTTATTCCAATTCATTGAGTGTTTTCAGATGGTTGGTTGCTTTTAACAGAGCAAGTTAATTCCAAAAATGTCATTTCAGTTTGCTTTTTGACAGAGAAAGGCTATATGTTCGGACGAATGCTGCCCAGACTGTTTTCCAAAACCATAACTAAAGTTATCTTAATTGTCTCTCTGAATATATTAAAATACACAGTAGCCTACAGTTTTCAGTCCATAAATCCAAAGCTCTTGGAAACGAGTATTTTTTGTGGGCCTCTCTAGGCCTAATTAGGACTATATGATCCTTTTTAGGTACTGGGAAAAGTGAGAAAAAACAGTTTGGTCAAGCACAACCCTTTTGACATGAATTTTCAACTTGATGTGAAGCCTAGAAATGTTACAACAAATGTGTCCCTGAATGCCTGAGTTCTCTCCCACTGTTTTGTGGTAGGTGATGATGAGATTATTTCTATACTTGGGCACACCTTGAAGTGGCTACTAGAAGTTAGTGATCCCAAAGGAGAGGGCCAGAAAGCCAGGGCACGCACAATCAGTTCTGGTTGCAAGCTGACCCAGTAACAGCAAGTAGCATTTGTTTATTGCCTTGCATTGTACAAAACACTTTCTCAACTCTAATTTTATTCCATACAACAAACACAAGAAATGTTTGATACCATCTCTCTATATTTGAAGGGATAATTAAATGATTGCCTCAAAGCCATAGAGCTAATAAGCGGTAATCAGTGCTCAAACTCCTGACTTGTGCCAGCACAGATGATTCCAACTATAATCTGTCACCCTACTAATTTGTTTATTGAGTACCCTTTAGAAATCTAACGTGATCATGGATCAAGACCAGAAAAAAATAACACTGACAACAAAAATCCAAGTTACAACCCAGGTCACCACCTTACTCAATGATCTGGAGAGAAAGATTTCATGTAATATTTCACTGAGCAGCTACATTCATGGTCTTTGCATATGCCTCTCATTGAGTCACTCTCTGGGCAATCATATTTCCTGACTTTGACATTCCTTCTTTTTAGTGTCAATCCACCTTGGGTATTTACAGCCTAACAGTCACTGTTGACTCTGGGACATGCTGTAGGATCTTTAGGCCAGAGCATTGCAGGGAGCTGGCTAGAAGACAAGAACTAAGTAACCACATTGCAGGAAAATGGTGCCCCTTCTCCTATAAGAGTCCACTAGCCCTTCCCATCAGCATAACACTTGCCAAGTCTGAAGAATTTTTGAAGCTAAAAACAAACGCAAGAAGAGATTTTTGCTGGATTTTGGGCCAATGGTCTTAATGATAGATTTGGGAATTCTATTTCATAGCTTTACCAGTTCCACTGGAGACCTGGATGCTCCATGGTGGGTGAGGAGGGAGCATTTCTTCTTAACACGTATACCTATACCTGCACAAATTTCCCAAGCATAGGTAAGCTTACTGGGAGAAAGGGAATTTATTTATTTATTTACTTACTTACTTATTATGCTTATTATATTTTTAGTTGTGGATGGACATGTGGTGCTGAGGATCAAACCCTGTGCTTCACACGTGCTAGGCAAGTATCTAACCCTGAGCCACAGCGCCAGCCCAAGAAAGAGAATTTAAACCTTAAACCCCTGTCCTCTTAATCAGGAAGAGGCAAAGCAACAGACTGGTCTAGATCCTGACTGAGACCTGTTTTTCTGAAGCTCCTGGCTCCTACTCTGAAGGCCTCCAGCAGAAACCTAGGTGATCAGAGGCCTCTGACGGAACCGGTACTGAAGCCCACCAGAGCCCTCCAGGAGTGCACTGCTGCCAGGGTAATTAACAGGGGTAATTAACGGTGGACGTGTAATTACCAAGGGAGAGGGAATACTTGGGGCCAGGGCTGCTTTGCTCTGATCGGCACTTACCTGAGCACAACATAAGAGTGAGTCTTGTCATTATCACTTCCAAAGGAACAGATGAAACCTCTCAGAGCTGTGGCAATCAAAGAAGTAAAACTCACCTCCAAACAGAAGTGAGCTGCAAAAGTGGGCAGCGTCGTGGGTGTGTGATTGCAAGAGCCTTTCTTGCCCCTTCTTCCTTTTTTCCTGGGTAAACAGCATGGTCATCCTTCCAGAAAACCTCCAAAATGAGAGCAGAATGGGATCTAGAACCCACACCGTTGTGTTTCCTGGCTCCCATTCCTGTGCTCTTCCCTCCCATTAACTAGTAAGGTTTTTATCTGCCTTCAGCAAAATGTTTGCAGAATGAAGTGTAGAACTTGGCTGCTTCAAATTCCATGATTCTAGAAAAAAGTCTTTATTTGAAAAAGAATCTCTCCCCATATCAAACAGCAAGATCCACCTAGTGGTTCACATCTTCCCATCTTTTAATCTTCAGCATGGAAGTTATTCTTCATCCCAGCACGAGGGACATAAATATAAAACTCATGCCACCTTAATGGGACATTCATTAGTCAGAAAGAAGGGCCTGCTCCTGCCCACAAGAGGGTATCATATCAGCAAAATGCCTTTAAAGCACTGTGAGACTCAAGGGCACTCCCATTAAAGGCAGCCATCTTCAGACACATGAGAATCAAGTGCTATCTGAAGATACCATGGATATTTTATTTGGAAATGCTAAACAATTATTTGGTTACTTTGCATCCATTTCATTTTCTTAGCAATTAAGGATAAAATAATCTTTATAAGCCAATTTAAAAATATTCAAATTTAAAAATGCCTCTCCAGACATTTAAAGCAAACAACATGGTAACACACACACACACACATACACACATACACACACACACAATTGACAGTCAATCTTTAAGATGTCATTTATCCACTGAGATTGGGAAGTTTTCAAATTCTTAAAATTGAAAGTTAATGTAGAGCTGGGCATGGTGGTGCACGCCTCTAATCTCAGCACCCAGGGAAGCTGAGGTAGGAGGATCATGAGTTCAAAGCCAGCCTCAGTAACAGCGAGATGCTAAGCAACTCAGTGAGACCCTGTCTCTAAATAAAATACAAAATAGAGCTGGGGATGTGGCTCAGTGGTTGAGTGCCCCTGCATTCAATCCCCAGTACCTCCCCCCAAAAAATAGTTAAATGTACAGGCAATCATGAAGTTTAGACTTATATTCACACCATATTTCTAATATCAGCAGGTAAGGCTGGTTGTGTTCTGGGTTTACACATTCATCTAACAGAAACTGCCCTAAACTTTTCAATTACGTGACTTCACAAGCCCTCCTCTTTAAGTCAGTTTGATTTCATCTTCTGATACTTACATCCAATTGAAATCTGATTTACAGAGTATCTCAGAAAGTATGCTGACCAAGAAAATTGGAAAATCAGTTTATTTTGATTACTTGCAAAGTGATTTTTATAACTAATCAGTATATGTACCAATTTTATCTTTGTAATTCTCCCAAGAAATCCTAGTTATAGGGTTTTTAAAGTTTTTTTAAACTTACTCTGCATTTATTTATCATAATTATACTTCTTGTTCTGAATAAATGTTTATGGAGAGAAGAGGGAGTGGAGAGAGCCAACTTCATTAAGTCAAAAAGTATGGTTATTTAATTTCTAGCGAATTGTTTGGCTCATCACCTCCACTTTTAATTCGTAAAACCAGTGCCTGTGCTAAAACATAAACCATAAAGCTTTCTCTCTCCAATTTACCAACTTTCCCTCTATTTAGTTCCCATCCTGTGAAACTGTAATCAGATTAATGTATCATTTCAACCAGCTGAAAGAAAAGATATATTTTATAACTTCTGACATCAATGAAATACACACAGGCATATAATATAATCTCACAACTTTGTACATTTTAGCAGTTTCTCTTCTCTTTCTTTCCCACTCCTGTGCCAGCTTTGTGTATACGTGTATTTGTGTGTATGTGTGTGTGGTTCTGAGTGTAGAACCCAGAGCCTCACACATGCTAGCTAAACAAGCACTCTACCACTGAATTACACACTCAGCCCTACTTTTTACAATTCTGAATAATTGTTATAAATAACTGAACAATTCACCTTAAAAACCCAGTAACCACCGTATATATGACCAACTAACTAATGAATGAATGTTTTCTAAAGGTTCATGAGCAAGTCAGTTATATGAATCTCGAAACACATTTCCCCAAACATGTGATCTTATTATTGGTTAGTAGAGTCCTAGGCCAACCCACAAGACTCCTTTCCCATAAGAAGCTGTATTTTAGTATGACTCGTAGCTCCCAGTTCTTCAGGGGCCCCAAAACCAGTATCCTAAGCCCTCTGGCCTAGAAGTTAAAACCCAAATTCCATCATTAATCAGATGGGAAATATCAATCTACTTTCCTATAAAAAGGGTATATTGATAGCTACCTTTTAAGGAATAAATGAAATAAGAAAAATAACATTTAATACATGGCTTGACACAGAATAAATAGAAATAAGGACTATGAAGAGAGTAATGACAAAGACTTTCAAGTTCTAGACCCAAGATAAGAGAAGGTCTAAGGAGAAGTTTCTTATACTAAGTATGTTCATATTACATTTACGAAAATTCATGGAGAGTTTGTTTCCTATGGCTGCTGTAATAATAGCACTATCCAGTGCTGAAATAACATAAATTTATTGTCTCACAGTTCCGGAAGCCCAAAATTGAAGTGTCAGCAGGTGTCCTACTGAGGGCTGTGAAGAAGAATCTGCTCCATGCATGCTCTGGCAACCTCAGGTATTCCTTGGCTTCTAGATGGATTTCTTTGTGTCTTCACATCATTTTCCCTTTGTATGTGTCTCTTTTTCTGTCCAAATTTCCATATATATATATCAAATTTCCATATATATATATATATATATATATATATATATATATATATATATGTATATATGGACATCGTTATATTGGTTTAGGACCCAACCTAAGGAGCTCATCTACAAAAACCCTATTTCCAAATAAGGTCATCTTCCCAGCCACTGGGGGTTAGGACTTCCTCATATTTGGGGAGAATACAACTCAGCACATTGCAGTAAGTGAAAATTTTCATTGAGCATCTCTCTGCATTAGTCAGCTTTTCATCACTGTAACAAAATACCTGAGAAAAATAACTTAGAGGGGAAAAGGTTTATTTTGGCTCACAGCTTAAGAAGTTTTAATACCTGGTCAGCTGGCCCCATTGCTTTGGGCTTTGGATAAAGCAGAACATCCTGGTAGAAAGGCATTGTGGAGAAAAGCTGCTCACCTCATGACAGCCAGAAATCACAGGGGGCAGGGGAAAGCAGCCAGGGACAAGATAAAGTCTGAAGGTCATTCTCTCAAGGACCTACTCCCTTCAACTAGGTCCACCACCTCCTAGTTTCTGCCACCTCCCAATAGTCCATTCAAATTATGAATCCATCAATGGATTAATCCACTGATGAGAGCACAGTCCTCATGATCCAATCATTTCCTAAAAGTCTCACCTGTGAACATTGTTACATTGGGGACGCAGCTTTCAATACATGAGCCTTTGGTGGACATTCCAGATCCCACTATCACAATCTCCCAGGAAAATGCCAGGCCAGCTCTCAGGCATGGGTGAGAGAAGACATCTCCACCTGTGTGTGTGGCTGGAACAAGAAATGAGGCCCACAGTGTAGCCTCTGCCACCAGGAGAGGGCAGCAGCCCTGGGACTCATCCACATATACTGTTGAGAAATTCGGGAACCCCACTTGCCAAAAGTAAGGCAAATCATCACCACTTTACCCAGACAGATAACCAAAGATAAGCCTTACAGATCTTTTTTGTTTGTTTTTCAGAGTTTGCCTTCTTTCAGCTACTTGGACTGCTTCCCTTCGTGAGCAACAGAAGCACCTTAAAAAATGACTTCTTTCTGGCTCTTAGGGTCCTAAGCTGATCATTGTGTTATTCAATTCCTAACAAGCATTTCACAACATCTGGGGTTTCACCAATTTCTTAAAACCCCTCAAAGTGAAATGAATTTTATATCCAGTTAAACATTTGGAGCAAGCACACATGCCTCGTAACACTTTCAGAGGATGAGGTCATCCTAAAGTCTAACAAATGACATGAGGGCGTCCCAGTTCTCCCTAAGTTGGGAATAACACCACTAAACAGCACGCATGACCTCTGGAAGGAAAACCAACTCCCCCTGGTGACTCATTCACCACCAGGAAGTAATTTCTCCCCTGGGAGACTATGTATCAGCAAAGTTCACTCTAGTGTCCTCCTAGACAGGGGTGATCTGGGTTCATCCTTCCTGTAGGCAGAACACCCCTCCAGCTCCAGCAGGGGGTCTGCAGAGGGGAGTTCTTCTGCAATAAAACTGCTTAATTTCTCGGGATAATACTTTGAATCTCAAAACAGCACAACTTTCAAGCACAATTTTAAGTGAGACAAACTTAATATTTTAAGTGAACCCAAACGTGTTGGGTTCTTAACAATTCGGCAGACAAAGAAACCACGAGCAATTGGCATCCAACAATACTAGGAAGAGAGAGACTCCACCTGGGCTACTTCTCATCTGGCCCAGCTTCTCATCTTTGAGGTTCCTCTGAAATGTCTTTTCTCAGAGACACTTTCCTGGACCATCCCTATCTTTGTCATTCTTTATCATCCTAGCCATTTCTTCCAGAGTTTTACCATCTATTCATAATCTCTGTGTTTGTTTGCGATGGATAGAAGCTTCCATATGAATAGGGGCTTCAGAAGACCAAGAGCCTTGCCAATCCTCTTCTCTGCTTTAACCCCAGTTCTGATACCATGCCTGGCACTGAATAGATGTTCAATATGCATGGAGTGATTAGTGTTCTACATGACAGGCAGGTGAGCCTGTATCCTAAGAGCCCCGTTGACTGGTGTTCAAAGGGTTGTACATACTATAGCCTGGATCCAGCAATGTAATGTTGACCTGCAAAATATTCCTTTCCTGAATGTTCGCTTTGGCCTAAATAAACAGAAAGAGTCCTGAGGAATTATCCTGCAAAGCTGATTTAGTAGAATCATTGGCACTTGTGTAAAATTTTGGAGAATAATGTCCTGAGCCAAGATGCTATTTTTAAGAACTTAACACCGGGAAAAACCTTCTGGGGCTAGCTCTGTGGGAATGAGGCCCTTTTTATGTCTTGGGTGATGTATGAACTGATGGCTCATGAAAGGTGAAGCTCAGACTAAGTTATCGGACTTTTTCCTTCTGAGTTATAGCACAGCAAGCAGCCTTGACCGATTGCAGTCACTGACGAGAGCTGAGCAGTCTGTGGGCTTGTTTATGTTACCAAAGAAAAGTGACAATATGGCCCAATTTAGTGCCTACAGTCCAGCATAACTAAACAAATCCTCTTTCCTGTCCAAGTTGAAGCTCACCTAAGCAGAGCTGGATTTATGGGAAGCAAATGCTCAAGAGAGTCAATCAGTCTATGGTGCTTGTTTGGGGCCAAATTACTTTAAAAGCCACAAATTAGAACCCTCTAGAAGTTGAAAAACAAGAAATCTCTTTAAACCATGCAACTAGATTTCTGGCATCTGGAGCTCATGCATGTTGGGCAAGGCTGTTTGCAAGAGTGAGGGAAGTTCACGGGGTCACCCAGAGCCACCTAACCAGTAAACATCTCACAGAGGCAGGGAGACTCAATAACTCAGAGTCCAGGAGGGCTTCTGCATGGCTGTGGACTTTTAATGACAACATCTATCACTGGATCAAGAGTTTCCAGGACAAAGGTCTTCTAGAAAAGGCAAGTTTCCCTGCCTAGTAGGCAGGTCCAGACACAGGAGTCCGCTGGGCCAAGATGAGGGCTTCCTCCCCAGAGAGCAAGAAAAAATACTTGGGGGAAAGAAACTGCACCAAACACATCTTTTTTACTGCTGCAACTTCTGTGTTAAAGAAAGTGGGAAGAGTTCCAGTGAAATCTGCCTTCCATTCTTCTGAAGAAATCAGTTGTGTTTAGGCCCCAAATGGAGTAGCATTTTGCATCCATCTTCTTTTGGAAGAGCGTTTCTTAACCTGGGTGGGGGATGTGGAATCCTGGAGCCTCAGGACTGGGTGAGCTCTTCAGCTGAAGAAATGAAGGGCTGTGGATGTGGCAGTGCTCAGTGAGAGCACTTGCCCAGCACACACAAGGCCCTGGGTTCTGTCCCCAGCACACACACACACACATACACACACACACACACACACAGGTTCAGACACCCCACATTAAACCCATCCATAGATCCACTAGAAATTCTTATGTTTTGGGGACAAAAATGTCCCACTGCTGGGCCCAAACCAGAGGGTGTTGTCAAAAAGTGGTTTCATAGAAAGTAAGATGAAAGAGAAAGGAAGAGAGACTTCCCTGGACAAAACTGCATCCTTTGCAAAACCCAGGGCCCCAAGTCATATTACAAAGGTTAAGTATATGCTGACACATAGAAGTGACTTTGACAAAAAAGAAATTGGACAAATTCCCCCATGGTTTGACCACCAGGAGTAACTCCAAAGAGTCCAGTGGTGGTGATTCTCTCCCAATTCCTGCAATTATAAATGAGTCAACAAGGCTTATGGTTAAAAATCAATAGCAATGAAAGGTATAACAGACCCTGGGATAGATGTTTTTCTGTTACAAACCTTAAGGAGGCAGATATTATTACTGCTATTTGACAGAGATGTGTTGCTTGTAGTGGAGAAAGCTAACATTTTTGACACCGTCTACATTCATTACTCCATAAAACATGGACATTCCTGAAAACTATGTACATATATACCAATTTTATTAATGACAAAACTGAATTTAGAGAATTTAGGTGATTTTCCAAGATCACCAGTAAGAGACAGAGCTAAGAGCTGAACCCAGAATTGGCTGGCTCCTAAGGCCCTGATGTTCCAAACTGAACCAACCAACTAGGGAGCCCACCTCCAGCTCTGAAAGAAATCTTCCCATCCTGACTCCAGCTTTTACTTTGTACATCCTTTGGGAATG
>CM053408.1:89910525-89929214 GCA_028644305.1 Xerus rutilus
TACAACCACAAGAATGGGATCCTCATTAGAATAAGTTATATTCTATATATGGATAATATGTCAAAATATACTCTACTGTCATGCATATCTAGAAAGAACAAATATAACATATATCTCTATTTGAAATTGTGCATTGAACACTTCCTGCGTTGTATGTGCTGTGCCTAGCCCCATAATACTCTGCTCTTCCTAACAGAAGCTCGGAGAGGTTAACTAACTCCTCCGTGACAGCTAGTGAGCCGCAAGGTTGGAATCCAAATCCGCATCAGTGCCCCCCCTTGTCTGCTCTTTCTGATGTTCCGCTATGTGATGGCCGGAGGGGACTGGCCAGTTGAATTCGGGAAGAAAGGAGGCTGGCCAGAGAAGCATGAGCAGCACCGTGAGCTTGTCTTGGTCAGGTCAGGCTGCTGTAACATACCCTGGGAGGCTGATCAACAACAAACATTTATTTTTCTCATAGTTCCAGGGACTGGGAAGTTCTAGATCAGATTCCGTGTCTAGCAAGGGCCCGCTTTCTCATCAATGGTACCTTCTCTCTGTGTCCTCACATTGTGGAAAGGATGAAAAGGTTGTTTAGGATCCCTTTTATAAGGCCACTAATCTCACCAGGAGGGTTCCACTCTCATGACCTAATCATACCTCTTAACTCCATCACCTTGGGGGCTAGGATTTCAATATATGGCTTTTTTCATAGTGTAAATAGTGGCTTTTTTCTGTAGTTTTTATTTATGCATTATATTTGCATGTAATGGTGGGATTCATTGTTACACATGCTTATATGCACACAATATAAAATACAATTTGGCCAATATCCTTTTCTAGTATTTTCCTTTTCCCTCCCCGTCTCCCTCTCCCTGATCCCTTTCCTCTACTGATCTCCCTTCAATTTGCATAAGATTCCCCCATCCACCTTTCTTTTCCTTTTTCCTCTCAAACTTCTACATATGAGAGAAAACATAGGACCCTTGATTTTCTGAGTTTGGCTTATCTCACTTAACATGATGGTCCCAAGTTTCATCCATTTTCCTGCAAATGACATAATTTTATTCTTTTTTTTATTGTACCAGGGATTGAACTCAGGGGTACTTGACCACTGAGCCACATCCCCAGCCCTTTTTTGTGTTTTATGTAGAGACAGGATCTCACTGAGTTGCTTAGCACCTCACCGTTGCTGAGGCTGGCTTTGAACTCGAGATTCTCCTGTCTCAGCCTCCCAAAGTGCTGGGATTACAAGCATGAGCCACCACGCCCGGCTATAATTTTATTCTTCTTTATGGAAGACTAAAACTCCATTGTGTATATATACCACATTTTCTTTATCCATTCACACATTGATAACGTGCCTAGGCTGCTTCCATAGTTTGGCTATCATTCATTGTGCAATTATAAACATGGGTATGCATGTATCACTGTAGTAAGATGACTTTAATTCTTCAGGATACATACCAAGGGTCGGTATAGGTGGATCCTATGATACTTCCATTCCTCATGAAATCTCCATACTGATTTCCATAGTAGTTGTTCTAACTTACAATCCCACCCAGAGTGTAAAATTGTTCCTTTTTCTCCACATCCTCTCCAGTATTTACTATTATTTGTATTCTTGATGGCTGCCATTCTGACTGGAATAAGATGAAATCTCAGTGTGGTTGTTATTTTTTTCCCAATGTACTTTTGATTTGCATTTCCCTAATTGTTAAAGACATTGAACATGTTTTCATATATTTGTTGGCCATTGGTTGGTCTGTCTGTCTTCCTTCCTTCCTTCCTTCCTTTCTTTCTTTCTTTCTTTCAGAAGTGTTTATTTAGTTTATTTGCCCATTTAATAATTGGGTTATTTCAACATATGACTTTTGAGGGAATGTTCAGTTCACTTACTTCGATTTTACCTAATCAAAGTAAATGATTTATATTGACAAACGGGGACCAGATCCAGGGAGTCGTTCAATTTTCAAGGATCTTAAAATCAGGTAGAGTGTAAATATTCCTCTCTCCATCCCCAGCACCGTAACATGTTTGTACAAATAAAATTCTGCAAGGCTAGAGCACAGAAGGGGTTGTCAAAGGGAGAGATCTTGTTGCTGCTATGTGCAGGGGCAGCCAGACTGTGAGTACAGACAGAGGTGTGAACAGGTTCAGCCCACATCAACTGTCCCATGTGGCTCCCCAGGCTGTCACATGGCCTGCTGGTGAGGTTGCACAGGGAGGTTTCACTACACCACTACCCCCTCCCAGCTCATTCTTGGCTCTGATTACAAAATACAGTGACAGGCTAGGCGCTCTTGAGACAGCCACTTAGAACTCCCTTATTCATCCCTTTTGAAGAAAAATAGAGTAGCATGAAAATACTCATTGGTATTTCATCAGTCCTTCCCCCTCAGCAATTTCCCTTTGGTTCTATTTTTTTTCTTTTATTATTCCTTTTTGACTTATGATGTCTTCTGAATGCTAAGCATTGTTTTGCTTCTGTGAAATCCAAAGACAAAGGTAAGCTTTTGTTTCCCTAAGAAGACATAATGATGAAAATTGTCCAGACAAGGTTCCCAAATCAACACCTAATCCTGGGTCTCTGATGATCTAACTTGGCAAACAATCCATTCAGAAAGCACTCATTCATTTAATAGTGATTTTCTGGTTCAACAAGTATTTATTGAGCATTTACTATGTGCCCATTACCATCTCGGCTCTGGAGGTACAATGGTTATATGACCCTTGATCTTCTGAAACGGAGTTTAATTGGTGGTTTAAAATACATAATACAAGTACAGAAGTTAAGTAGGCAAGCATGGTGGGGCACACCTATAATCCCAGCTACTTGGGAGGCTGAGGCAGGAGGATCATGAGTTCAAGGTCAGCCTCAGAAACTTAGTGAGGCACTGTCTCAAAATAAAAAATGTTTAAAAGGACTGAGCATGTAGCTCAGTTGTAGAGCAGCCCTGAGTTCAATCCCCAGTCCCAGGAAGGGACAATGGACAATGACATAAATGCTCTGGGAGGCTAAATTTTAAAAGTTATGGCAGCATGTAGGAGAAACTCCTACTTTTATGCTGAAGAGGATTCCAGGTTGAAGTGTTACCTCTAATTCTTTTTTTTAATATTTTTTAAATGTTGATAGACTTTTATTCATTTATTTATATGCAATGCTGAGACTCGAACCCAGTGCCTCACACATGCTAGGCAAGCGCTCCACCACTGAGCCACAACTCCAGCTCCTTCTCTCTAATTCTTTATCCCTCTCTGCATCCACACCTTTGTCACGGCTTCTCCCTGATGCGCTTGGCCTTGGGCTCGACTGTGCGACTTGCTTTGGCCAGTGGCATGTGGACAGAGATGCTGGGAGGCCAGCTCTGAGCCTCAGACTTAAGCAGCGTCCCTCATTCCCCCTTGCCCTCTGTGCCTTTGCCCCGTGAGGAGAAGAGCCTGCGCTGGCTGGCCCACTGGCCTAAGAAAGACGTGAAGCACGTGGAGGGGAGCCACCCCAGTGAACCCACAGACTTGAGGTGACGAGCAGACACTGCAGTCACCGCACCTTGAAGAGAACTACCCAGCCTATCAGCCCGCTCCCAGTCAGCCCAAGAACATGTGAGCAGTAACGAACGCTGATTAAGTCACACGTTTTAGAGTGGTGGTCGTCTGGCACTATCGGAACTCAGAACCTATGAAGGCTATTCCCTGGGCCACGTGGAATACAGTCACCCGGCAGATCCACACACCTACAGGGAGAAGCAGGGCAGCCTCAGCCACTTCAACTTGAAGCTGAGCCTGAATCAGCCGAACCCCCAGTCCACAGATGTATTATTGCTCCTTCAAGCTACATGAAGGTTTATAGCAGCTTTATCCATACTTGCTCAAACTCAGTAGCAACCAAGATGGCATTCAATAAGAGAATGGATAAAGCAACTGTGGTACATCCATACAAAGGAATATTATCAACAATAAAAAGAAATGAGCTATCTAGCCTAAGATGATGATGAGAACCTTAAGTGCAGGTTGCTAGGTGAAAGAAGCCAATCCGAAAAGGAAATACACTCTACGGCTCCAACTATATGGCATTCTGGGAAAGGTAAAACAGAACACTTATTTTTTAAAAAACATATTTTAAATAAATAGAAGGAAGAGTAGAGGAAAGGGGGGAACAGGAGGATGGAGGAGGAACAGGAAAGAGGAAGTACGGGGGGCTGACATGCATGTAGGGTTATGTCGAAATGAATCCCAATATTATGTGTACCTATAGTGCACTAATAAAAATATAAAAAAGTAAAGAGAGGAAAATTAAATCAGTGGTTGTCACGGGCTCGGTAGAGAGAGGAATGGAGAGCTTGAGGGATATTTAGGGCAGTGAAGCTATTTCATCTGCCGCTGTAACGGCAGATACATAGTACTGTGCATTTGGCCAAATCATAGAACTATGCAGCATAGAGACTGAGCCCTGATGTAAACAATGAACTTCAGTCAATGATCATTTATCTGTATTGGTTCATCAAGATGCTAATAATGGGTGAAACTGTGGAGGGCGTGGAAGGGAAATATATGGGATCTCTGTACTTTTTGCTCCATTTGTCTGTAAACCTAAAACTTTTCTAGTGATAATGACCTATGGCTATTCCCGCTAGCTGGGTCCCCACACGCCCTTCCTTGTTTCTCCTCTGAATTCTGACCACACTTCCGAAGTAGTCTTGTCACTAAAGCCTTGTCTGAAACCTCTGGGGAGCATTTAGTTCTCTATGGAGCCTGATTGATACAGTTGCCTTAACTTAGGTAGTGGTGGTACTAGGAATAGACAAAAGGAAACAGCTGGAGAGATGTTTGGCCATGAACTTGACCACAGAGTTTGGAGAGAATTGGGACCCTGAGGGAAGTGCACCTTGTGTAGGTGACCCTGGGTTTTTTGCCTAGACCCCTGGGTGGAAGGTGCTGCCCTTTACTACCGTCATCTTGGTGCTGCCCCTTGATGCTGGAAGGTTTAGGACAAACCACAATCCTGGTAACCATGACTTGAACATTAATGAAAATTGCTTTTTGCTGGCATGTTCCTTTTAAAACACACAGTTCAAAGATTCACTTCACTTGAGAGTCAGTAATGCTCTTGGCCTATTTTAAAGTTTCCCCCAAACATCTGTCCTCGATTAAACAGCAGATACCACTTACAGACCATGTCTGTTTTCAAGGGTTTCAGAGCAGTAATTAATCAGGCAAATGAAAAAGCACAGGCCTCATCTCTTTATCCCATTAGAGAAATCTCTGTAAGTCCAGGGCACCAAGCTGTTAGGTTTTGTTGAAATGCATCGTGATGAGTGACTGGTTTTATATCTCAGAAAATATCAATATTTACTTTAAACTTACAGTGAGATGAAAGAAAAACAAAATATATTGGCTAACTGTCACAGAATATACGGTGGCTGCTATTGAGCTGCTACTGCAGGCTACCTCCCGGCAACCAGAAAATAGGTATACGAAGATGTACTCTGCACCAGGCGGGGCACATTTCAGATTTCCTCTTTTTGCTTTTGATTTTTTGTCTCTCATCCATCAGCCCCATGTGAAGGACTTGTTTCCACCTTTGCACCTTTGCCTATAAATTTTGGACTGGACTCTTCCCTCCACACTCCATGTAGGTCCTTCACTACCTTAAAAACATCATGTTGAATGCTATTTTCAGCTTGGAATGAAACCACCATTTGACCCGGTTATCCCACTCCTCGGTTTATACCCAAAGGATTTAAAACCAGCATACTACAGTGACATAGCCACATCAACTTTTATAGCAGCTCAATTCACAATAGCTAAGCTATGGAACCAACCTCGATGTCCTTCAATACTCATGAATGGATAAAGCAAATGTGGTATATATACACAAAGGAATATTACTCAGCCATAAAGAAGAATTAAATTATGGCATTTGCCGGTAAATGGATGGAACTGGAAACTATCATGCTAAGTGAAATAAGCCAATCCCAAAGAACAGAAGGCTGAATGTTCTCTCTGATCTCTGATATGCTGATGATAACACACAATAAGGTGGGGGGCGGAATAGGAGTTCACTGGATTGGACAAAAGGAAAGGGAGGGAAGGGAGGGAAGGGAGGGGGCGGGAATAGGAAGGACAGTAGAATGAATTGGACATAACTGTCCTGTGTTCTAATATGAATGCACAACCAGTGTAACTCCACATCATGTACAACCACAAGAATGAGAAGTTATATTCCATGTATGTATGATATGTCAAAATACATTCTACTGTCATGTATATCTAAAAAGAATAGATTTTTTTTTTAAATATTTTTTAGTTGTGGATGGACACAATGTCTTTATTTTATTGCTTTGTACGTGGTGCTGAGGATCGAACCCAGGGCCTCACGCATGCGAGGCAAGCTCTCTACCGCTGAGCCACAATCCCAGCCCCAAGAATAGATTTTTTAAAAAATTTTTAAATGCTAGTTCCAGGAAAACCCTGCCACGTGCTGCTACTTGAGCTCTCTTTCTTTGCTCAGCATTAGGAAGAGCTGTTCTCATGCCTCCCTTGAACATCAGGATCTTCAAAGTTTTAAAGCTGTTAGAGCTGTAGGCTACTTGTTGCCCTGTTTCCCACTGATTTCCTAAGACACCAAAGAGTTGCAGAAGCTCAGGCCTGAAAGAGGTGGGTAGGGCCACTGGGTCCAAGTCCTGGCCTTACCAGTGGTGGAGCCAGGAGAACTTGACCTTGAGGTTTCTGGTGCAAAGCTCCTTTCCCTCCAATTCTCAGATTAGTGGCCTGGGTCTGTGCTTTGGGCTTCCAGTCTGCTCCTCAACAGGACAGATCTGTCATGAGAAATTTCAGCGGCAGGTTTGACAAAAAAATATCATGCTTGCTGGGCTCAGTGGCGCACGCCTGTAATACCAGCGGTTCAGGAGTCTGACACAGGAGAATCAAGAATTCAAAGCCAGCCTCAGCCACTAAGCAAGGCTCTAAGCAAGAATCTGTCTCAAAATTAAAAAAAAAAGAAAAGAAAAGAAAAGGAAAAGGAAAGGGGGTTCTGGGGATATGGCTCAGTGGTTAAGCACCCTGGGTTAAAAAAAAAAATATCATGCCTGCTCTAAATAAAAGTCACACTGGATATGTGCTAGATGGAATAAATTGTACTGAAAGAAACAATGAATTAAAAAAAATCATACAAACAAAATCTATTTCCTTTGATGTTATAAAAATAGCATAAATTTACTAAGAAGTGTACAGAAGAAAATTAAAATAACCCAGGATCACACCCCCTACAGACTTGTTAATATTTTGCTGTACTTACTCCAAAGATTTTTTTAATACATGAATGACACAAAATTTTTAATTTCATATACAAAGGAAAAAAGTAACATTTTAATTTTGAAAATCCTGAACATATTAAGAAATATAATACTACACTCAAAGTTATAAAATAGAGTAATGGAAAATAATGAGATAACATCTCACAGTGTCAGGGCTGAAGGTAAATTGGTTTTCTATGAAGGAAAGAAGGGAGGGTGCTGGCTAATGTGTGCTTATCCCTGCGGGATGCTGTCAAAGAGTCCCTTCAGCACCAGGGTGGTGTCTGTGTTGCTCTGGGAGTAGATCGGCTATGTCTGGTCATTGCTTTGCCCATTCCAGGGCTTGGGGATCATCTGGACAGCAGCCAGTCATTCCAGTAGGTGGACAGCCGATGGCCTTCTCCAATGGCCCAATACCAGGAGACCATTTCTCACTTGTGATTCTCCCAGCTGAAGAGGAGGCAGATCTGTCCATTGCCCTTGGAACTCAGGCTGGGTCAGAGGCAAGGACAGGTTGAACCGGAGGCCAAAGAGGGCACTGGTTTAATAGAGAGGGTTCCCATGTTCTCATCTCTAAAAACATGATTGAAGAAAGGAGCCACTAAGCCAGTTGCCCAGAACACTAAAATCAGCCTACAACTAACTTCTAACACAGGGGCTAAGCAAATGACTTACGTCCAAAAACCAGAGTGTCTCCAGGCTGAGGGAAGAGCAGGGTCACATTATCAGTTACTCTGATTTTAGTGCATCTGGGGATCCCAGGCTTAGGCTGGGGATGTAGCTCAGTAGCAGAGCACTTGCCTGCACGTACAAAGCCCTGGGTTTTATCCCCAGCAGAAAAGGAAGGAAGCAAACAAGCACAGGCTCATGCAGCAGTTGAGCCCTGCCCTGTGCCAGGTCTCCCCAGGTTGAGGGTGGGAGCTCATCCGTCTCAGGCACAGTTCCAGCTTCCCTGAAGAGGAGGCAACATGGGGTCATGGCTAAGAGTTGTGGTTCTGGCATCTGGATTCAAATCCTGCTCTGCCAATTACTCTGGGAATTACACTGGGAAAGTTAGTTAATCCCTCTTTGCCCCTATTTTCCATCTGTATAATAGGAGTACCAAAGTCCTAGCAGGTAGTGTTGTAAAATTCTTGTGGCCATTAGAGTGATAATATATTATAAAGTGCTGGGCCGAGTACCTGGGACCAGGTGCTTTATAGTTTCCAGCTACTGTAGTAATTAAGGACTCCCCCCTCCACACACACCAACACATCCATATTCTCCTCCTCCCCAGCACACGCACTAGTATCTCTGAACTTCCTGAGACTGCTGGTCTACCAGGCACCACCAACTTCCACAGAGCAGCTCTGGGATGCAGGGCAGAAGGCCGTAGCAGAGGTCTCACACACGCTCTCGCAAGCATTGGACCTTCAGTGGTGTTCTCTCTCCATTCACTTCTCCTGAATCTCAAACTAGTGCTTCTGAGTGGCTCTCACGGCCCCTCTGTGTGAATTAGAAAAGACACTCCCACCCCAACAAAAAATCAGCCCTGGCCAGCCGTGGATTTCAGCCCCACCTGCCCCTCGGGAGGCCCTCATTTATAGAAAACACCTGGACCTTGTAGCCTGAGTGGGAGGATGGGGTCCCTGATGTGCAATGCTGTTCAGGCCTCTGCTCTCCCACCTCATCTTCACCAGCACCCTACCAAAAACGACTTCTCCTTTCTCCTTGAACCTGCTCCTGAAACAAAATAACAACAAAAAGCCTAATACATATCAGCTCATGCAAATAGACAGTTGAGTAGGAGTAGGGAGTATCACCTGAACATTAGAATTATCTAGAATGTCAGTTAGGGCCCAATCAGGATACCCCATTTAAAACACATTATCTCGGGGCTGGGGTTATGGCTCAGCGGTTGAGCGCTTGCCTCGCATACGTGAGGCACTGGGTTCGATCCTCAGCACCACATAAAAAAAATAAAGATATATAAAAAAAAAAATAGCACATCAAAAAAAAATAAAAATAAAACACATTATCTCACCTGGTAACCTTATGAGTAGTTTTAACTATCATCCCTCATTTTAGAGATGAAGAAACTAAAGGTCAGAGAGGTTAAGGGACCTACCCAATGTCACACAATGTAAGTAGTGGAAGCATCAGACTCTGGTATGTTTTACTGCAAACTCTCTGTTCATAACTACTCGTCAGGTACATCACAGCTAATGTGATCCAACTTCCCAATGGTTAAAACAAGAGCAACTCAGAGCAATCAAATATTAAGATGTAATCAGATATTATCCAAGCATAGTTATACAAAGAATACTGCTAAGTAAATAAAATATGAATCAATATATTTATCAAAGTGATCAAAGTATAATTAGAATGGGTAATCAAATCAATCAAGTATTAATATGCATTAGCATTTTCAACATCTAATTATAGAGCACATCATCAAAATGTAATGGTGACAGGGATAAAAACAGTTACTCTTTAAAGTGACTCATCTAAAAAACTCAACATTCTTATCCAACCAGAAACAAATCTGAACTCTAATAAATCTCGGGGCTATCACTTAGAATCCTTTTCTATTCTCATGAGGACCTCTCTAATTAGGGTGCCCATTTAATTTATCCTTCGAATTTTGAGTCTGAAAGAGACTTTATTAATAATTACATCAGGCTAGTGGGTAACACAGATATGCAAACATCCTACCTATATCTGCTCCCAAAGCAGATTAAAAATTGAACCCAAATTCTAAAAAATAAGTATTAAGCCCATATTTAGTACCAAACTCTTGCTACTGATTCAAAATATAATGGCTATGGCTCAGGAGGCTGAGGCAGGAGGATCTTGAGTTCAAAGCCAGCCTCAGCACAAGTGAGGCACTCAGGGAGACCCTGTCTCTAAATAAAATGCAAAATAAGGCTGGGAATGTGGCTCAGTGGTTGAGTGCCCCTGAGTTCAACCCCTAGTACCCTCCCTCAAAAATATAATGCATATAATATATAGCATTAAAATATAATATATAGCAAAACCCCCTTCTCAGCCTCATGCTTTTTACTAGAAAAAACAAGTAGATATTAGAAAATTAAGCTCCAATGAGAGAAGCTATACATGAAGGTACACTCAGAGAGAATTGTCCCATCTGTCTATTGCCAAACACTCCAAAGTATAGTGTCTTTAAATAACCATTTTATTATAGCTCATGATTTTGGGAGTCATAAATTCAGGCAGGGATCAGCTGAGTGGTTCTTCTGTTCATTGTGGCATGAATGGAGGTCAGTCTGTTGTACATTTGGTGGGTTGATCTGGAGAGTATGAGACAGCCCAATCGTACATGGGTGGCACCATGGTAGATGTGGCTACAGTCCATATGGAACTATCCACTGGAGCACACACATGTGGCCCCTCCAGCATGGTGACTTTGGGTACTTGGGTGTTTCACACAGCAGCTCGGAAGCCCCCAAACATGTATCCTAGCAAATGAAGTGGCAACCACATGATCATTTATAATCTAGTTTTAGAATCACAGTTTCATTTCCACCATACTCTATTAGTTGAAGCTGTCCCAGACTCAAGAGGAGGTGACAATCCCCACCTCTCCTTGGGACATGTGTCCGAAAACATTGCAGTCTTATTTTAAAATAAGACCTTTTAAGAACCAAGACCTTTAAGAATTCTTTAAGTGAATGATAAGCAGGAATCAGCCCACACAGAGAGGGGAAAAGTGTGAGTGGAGTTTTATAAGGGGCCCCCAAGATGAAAGAAAACAGATTTTGTTCTGGAAAGTGAAAGTGACAAAGCAGGGGATATAAAGAGAGATAGGAGAAAGAAATGGCAAGGAACAAATCCAGGTGGTGATATTTGATTCTGGGATGCTTGAGCATGGAATCTGGCGTGAGTAGAAGGTAGTCAGTAAATGAGAATGAATGAACAAACAAATAAACAACGTTCTCTTCAGAGTACCAAGAGTGGCGCGAGGACCTAGTATGGTGTGTTCAGACTTTCTTGAACAGAAACCTCAAGAGGAAATGTAAGTTTTATTTCTTTCATGGTTAAGGTATAGCACTTCACAACCCAGGTCATACAAGTATATGTGTGTGTGTGTGTGTGTGTGTACAAAAAGTAAATGAAATTTTCAAGAGACAATTATCAATCCTTATTACAGAAAATATGCTATGATAGCCTCTAATCTGTTCTCTTCTATCCTATTTCTTTATGTTGCGAATGCTGGTCACAATACACTAAATTGGTTCAAGGCTCACCAACGCTTGGAGACCCACAATTTGAATGACACTGGTCCATAGGAGAGAGAACAGTTTGACAAGGGTCAAGTTCAGGTTTGATTGTAGAGTGATTTGAGCAAAACCTATTTACTACTAAGCGGCTGCTTCTTTTTGATGATGAACCCTGGATCTTCCTGCATGCTATGCATGTGCTTTTCCATGGAGCTACACTCTTAGCCTTTTTTATTTTTTAAATTTAAGACAGAGTCTTGCTAAGTTGCCCATGCTAGCCTCAAACTTGTAATCCTCCTGCCTCAGCCTCCCAAGTAGCTGGGATTATAGATGTGCACCACCATGCTCATCCACTTAGCTTTTTTGTATTATGTGTTTCCCAAAGTTGTTGTGAGATAAACAAAAATGTATTAAAAAATCTGTGGAATCTATGAAGCATAAGGATTTCCTCTCTTTTCCTAATCCTGCAAATTTGACTTTTCTGCAGAGCATTGTGAATTTCAAGCTTCCAGTGGGGACAGACAGTTTCTAGGAACTAGATGGACAGAGGCCAGATCTTTTCTTATTCTATGGCATCCATTCCCCACTCTCTCCTCTCCTTTCCTGTGTGCACCAGTAGGCTGACCTACAGGAATTGTATCACCCAGTCTCCTTGATCTGTTGGATTTGACCAATGGGTGGCACTGGCAGGAAATCAAAGGATGGGAAGAGAGATATTAGAGTACTTAGCCCCAGTTTCTTTCCTGCCACATTTTGGGCAGGGGCTGTATTCCACTATGACCACAGTCCCTATCTTATTGGTTCTGTAACATCATCTCCTGCCTCTGCTTCATCATGCCTGGGGACAGCACTAACTTTCTACTGTTGCTAGCCCTGGACAGCTGCGTAACCCACTGCCTCTCGGGAATGGCCCTTTCATTGAACTCTCTTCAGTTAGACCCTGTGAGTATGTCATGTGTCCCCTGAGTGATCTGATTGGCTCAAGAGGTCTTATGAAAATGAACCTATGTTTTTTGTTTGGGTTTTTGGGTGTTTGGGGTTTTTTGTTTGGTTGGTTGTTTTTTGTTTGTTTGTTTTTGGTGCTGGAGATTGAACCCAGGGGCACTTAACCACTGAGCCACTTCCCCAGATCTTTTTATATTTTATTTAGAGACAGAATCTTGCTAAGTTGCTTAGGGCCTTGCTAAGTTGCTGAGGCTAGCTTTGAACTTGTGATCCTTATGCCTCAATCTCCTGAGTTGCTGGAATTACAGGTATGCACCACCATGCCCAGCTAAATAGAGTCCCCTGTATTTGCAGAAACCAAGAAAGAGAACCAAAGGGCTAGAATGTGTTTTGTGACATTTACAATGAATCTAGTTCTATAGATTTTCATATTTATATATAGTGGGGATTGAACTCAGGGGTACTCTATAACTGAGCTATGTCCCCAGTCCTTCTTATCTTTCTTTTTGAGATAGAGTTTTGCTAAGTTGCCCAGGCTGGCCTCCAACTTTCGATCCTCCTCACCTCCTCCTGCCTTGGCCTCCAGAGTAGCTGGGATTACAAGCAGGCATTACACCTGTACCTGGCCTGTCAGCCTTATCTGAACATTCTTTGAATAGTTGGCTGCTTGTGATTGGCTAAGACTCAGCTACTTATTACAAGGGCAGTTTGCAGTTAGATGTCCAGTTAGGTTACAGTTCACTAAAAACAGAGATATCCTTAAAATTTAAAATATATACTGCCAAGGAAGAAAATTAAAATGGAGTAGCATTGGTTCAGGCCACTGAGAATAGAGCCAGGAGGCAATCGTTGGACCAATTTTCAGGGAGATTCACATGCAAGCTGACCTGTTTTGTGCTGGTCCAAAGCCCAGTTTCCTGAAGCACTGCTTGCTAAAATGACAGTCTGTGCAAAGTACTGCTTCACCGGAACTACCCACAGTTGTAGAAAACAGCTTTGCTCTTTTTTTTTTTTGGTATTGGGGATTGAATCCAGGGGCTCTCCACCACTGAGCCATATTTCCAGTTCTTTTTATTTTGAGACAGAGTCTTGCTATGTTGTTCAGGCTGGACGTGAACTTGTGACCCTCCTGCCTCAGCCTCCTGAGTGTGCTGCTAGGATTGCTGGAGTGTGCCACCATGCCAGTTGACAACTTTTTTTTTTTTTTTTTTTTTTTTTTTTTTTTAAATGTTTATTTTTTAGTTGTAGGTGACAGAATATCTTCATTTTACTTTTATGTGGTGCTGAGGATCGAACCCAGTGCCTTATGCGTGCTAGGCGAGCACGCTACCACTGCGCCATAATCCCAGCCCCCAGTTGACAACTTTTGCCAGCACCCATCATCATTCTTCACTATCAACCATCAACTCTGTTGGGGTTTTGTCTTTTAAGTACAGCTGTCTTTTTCTTTGAAGCTTGAAATACCATTCAAGGTTACTTGAATTCATGTCTCCCAGGTTGCAATCCTAATTAGCCCCAAATAAATGTGATGTTCTTTGTTCTCCATCAGGCTGACCGTATGCTCAGTTGACAGTACAAAGACAACTCTAGGCCAAGGTTAACAGGTGACATTACTGTTGGGCATCTTATACCTACCAAATATATTTACTCTTTGGGTCATTCTATATAAAGTATCATCTTTTTTTTCTTTTTTTTTTTCCCCCAGTGCTGGGGATGATGTAGGACAGATGAGGCTGGATTCAATCCTCAGCACCAAAATAAATAAATATTTTTAATTTTCAGGAAACAGGTTTGTTTAGTTGCAGTGTTCAAGAGAGGCTAATGCCTAAAAATCTCTGGGCCCTGAGTCCAGAAATTCTTTAGATTTATACTCAGTGGGAGTTCACATTAACAGTTACCCTCTGTCCCATATTCTTAGGTTAGACAGAGGTTTTACCAGTTTTTTGTTTTGTTTTGTTTTGTTTTGTTTTTGGTATTGGGGATGGAACTCAGGAGTACTCACCACTGAGCCACATCCCCAGCCCTATTTTGTGTTTTATGTAGAGACAGGGTCTCACTGAGTTGCTTAGCGCCTTGCCATTGCTGAGGCTGGCTTTGAACTCATGATTCTACTGTTTCAGCCTCCCAAAGTGCAGGGATTACAGGCATGTGCCACCATGCCAGGTTGGTTTTACCAGTTTTTACCAAGAAAAGAGAGGAAATATCTTTTTGCACAGCAAGCTTGATTACAGACTCTATCACACCTTTTGTATACAAACCTGGCATTTCCAAGAAAGAGGATGCTTCAAACCACAATGTTCTCTGTAGACACACTGCTAATACTCTTTTTAAAGTCTTTCTAACAAGAGAAGCTTAATTATAGCAAAGTTTTGGGTGGGGTACCTGGTCTGCTTCAGAGAAACCAGGACCTCATGCGGGCTAGGCCAATACTCTATCACTGAGTCACAATGCCAGCTCTATGAACTATGATTCCAGATGAGATCAGGGTGGTATGGTCATTGAACTATGATTTCAAAGCTAAGGTAAGCTCTGCTCCTCCTTCCTTAAGCTAGTACCTGAAATTCCTTAAACCAAAGACAACATGTTTGGGTAATCAGACATTAAAAACTTAATAAAAATGTAAACTCCTTCCAGAGGAAACTCACTGAAATGAGCACATGTCGGTTTCATTTGTGGTTAAACTTTCAGGGTCAGCGTCTCTGCTCCCTAAGGGAGCATGGCCTTGAGAAGAAAGTAAGTGTGTGTGTGTGTGTGTGTGTGCGTGTGTGTGTGTGTACTGGGAGAAGAGAGTAGACAAAGGTATATTGTGATATTGTGACATAATAAGAAAAACAGCACTATGCACCATCCACACATATAATTCCTGCTACTCAGCAGACAGAAGCAGGAGCATTACAAGTTCAAGGTGAGACCTTGTTACTAAAATAAAATAAAATAATGATCTGGGAATGAAGCTCGACGGTTGAATGCCCTGGGATTCAATCCTCAGCACCAAAATAAATAAATATTTTAAAAATACATTTAAAGGGCTGGGGTTGTGGCTTGGTGGTAGAGCACTTGCCTAGCATGCGTGAAGCGCTGAGTTCGATTCTCAGCACCACATATAAATAAATAAATAAATAAAAATAAAGGCCCATCAACAACAACAAAATTAAAAAATAAAAATAAAAATAAATTTAAAAACCTGTATTTTGGTCTTCTGTCTTTTTGTATGCTAAGAAGATGACTAATGGCTGGGGCTTCTAGATAGCCTTGGATAGCCTGCCAAGGGTAATCAGGCATGAGATGAGACAGAACTTTCAGCCCCACCAGTTAATTTCCAGGATATATAAAGAACTCAAAATATTTAACATAGACACACACACATACAACCAATAAATGGGCAAAGGAACTGAACAGACACTTCTCAAAAGAAAAATGAATGGTCAACAAATACACGAAAAATTTTCAACATCTATAGCAGTTAGAGGAACGCAAATTAAAACTACACTGAGATTTCATTTCCCTCCATTTAGAATGGCAACAATCAAGAATACAAGTAACAATAATTGTTGGTGTGGACTTGGGGGAAAGGGTCCACTCATAAGTTGCTGGTAGGACTGCAAATTGATACAACTCTGGACAGCAATATGGAGATTCCTCCAAAAACTAGGAATGGCACCACCATCCTGCCAGTATCCCAGTCTTCCGTTTAAACCCAAAGGATTTGAACTCAGCATGCTACAGCGACTCTTTCATAACTTTCCTATGTGCATATATGAATACACCACAGTGAATCTCACCATCGTGTACATCCACAAGACTGGGGTCCTAATTAGAGTAAGCTATATCCCATGCTTGTATAATTATATCAAAATGAAACCTACTGCCATGTATAACTAAAAAGAACCAATTAAGAAGAACTTTCAGCCGCATCCCTGACCACTAAGGAGGAGAGATAACTCAACAGTGGTGGGGCACCAATGACCAATGACTCAATTATCCATGCCCAAATACTGAAGCTTCCATAAACACCTCCAAGGACAGGGTTCTGAGAGTTGATAGGTTGCTGAACACGTGGAGGTACTGGGAGGTAGTGAGCCCAGGGAGGACCACGGAGCTCCGCACCCTGCTCCGGGTACTCTGCAGCAATTCCACCTGGCTTTTCAATGGATAATAGTAAATAAAGAGCTTCCTGAGTTATGGAAGCTATTCAAGCAGAGGATCAAACCAAGGCAAGGGTTACGTGCATCTCCGATTTTCAGACTGTAAATCAGAAGCACAAAAGTCTTGACCTGGACTTGCATTTGAGAACAAGTCTTGGGATCGAGCCTTTGACCTGTTCAATCTCCAGGGCCAGGTAAACAGCGCCAGACTGAGCTGGATTGTAGGACACCCAGTCTGTGTCTGCCAAGAAATGGAAAGCTGCTTGTTGTTGGGCTGGGTGGGAGAGGGAGGGTGGCATTTTCAGACCAAAAGTGTTGTGAAAGCAAAGGACAGAAAACAAAACAAAACAAAAACTGTTTGCTTTTCCCTGTCACCTCAGAAAATGGAAAGCAGCAAAGCAGAGCTGGATTCCAGAAGACAACCGGGCACAGATCCAATTTTGCATCCTTCCTGGGTGATCGCATCAGGGAGGAATAAAACCCCCCACTCTTCAAGGCCCTCTGGGAATTCCCTTAAAACCCAGCACTCTGAACCCCCTGGCCATCCCCAGCCCAGCAGCCTCCAGACCCCTTCAGATCGTGATGCTTTCTTCCTCTTCTCTCTGTCCTTCCCTCTCTCCTTTCCTTCCTTCCAAGCTCTTTTTTTTTTAATATTTTTTAGTTGTTGATGGATTTTTATTTTATTCATTTATTATTTATACGTGGTGCTGAGGCTCAAACCCAGTGCCTCACGCATGCTAGGCAAGCGCTCTACCACTGAGCTACAGCCCCAGCCCCGCTTCCAAGCTCTGAAACTCTCCTGAAGGTGTAGCAAAGAACTAGTTAAACCAAGCCAACATTCCAGCAGAGATTCAGTGAGCCCTTGCTGATGCCGATCACCGTGCTATTTGAGATGTCAGCTCCCAGTCATTAGCACAGTGCCTGGCAGTGTTTCTAGTATTTTTTTTTTCTTGGAAACCAATGAATTCTTTTAACTTAAACCCCAACTAAGTTTCATCTTAAACAGATCATTAGTAAAATCATACATTTGGCGTAAATGTGGTATCTTTTCCTATTACATATTAAACTAAATACATTAAATGTGTTATGAACATGTGATACTATAAAACAGGTTAAAAGAAAAGCCATTGTTAACCGTACCACTTACCACAGGTGGTGAATGTGCCACACTCTGGGGATACGGAAGTGTTTGGGGGAGTATGAGGCTGAGCCTCTGCTGTCCCAGGTTCTGCATCTGCTACAAGGTAAAGAGGTTCCCAGGAAGATTTCACAGGGAATGGATGGGTGGTGAGTAAACTAGACCATTGTTAAATTCCAAAGCCTGTGGCCAAGTCTGGAGAGAAAGCAAGAGGACACAGAAGCCAGTGGGGAAGAGAAGGGCTGACAGGCTGGTTGGTGGCAGGGGCTTCATCTTCATGGAATGTATGGATTCAGAGGCGATACTTAAAATCTCCCAAAGTCTCCCCAAAACTATGGCACAAATGCCAAACTTCTCAGTGCACCTGCCCCCTCCTGACCAGCCTATTCATCCCTGTGACCCTGTCTCCCTGAATTCTCCTGGACAAACTTCCTTACAAATGATGTGTTTCTCCTTGAATTCACCATCTTCTCTCCTTCCTAGTAGACCGGCCCATGCTGTCTCCACTACCTAGAAAACTCTCCTTCGCCTCTGTATTTTGGCCAATTTCCATCCAATCTTTTAAACTCAATTCACGCATCCCATCTTCATTCAAGACTGCTTGTTAGATTGTATAACACCCCTGTGAAAATTAGGAAAAGCTGTTCCCTCGGAGTAAATACAGTCCAGTAGGTGATGAGTAAATGGCACCTGGTATAGAGAAAAACACAACCCTTCCCCTGGGTGTATGCAGACCTGGGCCAAAGGCCCGTGGATGTATTTCTGCCCCATTCCCAGGCCTGGCACCCTTGTGCAGTGCACATCCTGCACAACATAATCGGCAGGCCTGTTTTCTCCCCACTGTAGAAAGTCAGGCAGAGTTAGCCTTATTTCCTCCACAGTAATTATCAACTTATTCATGTTTCCAGCCAACAACTGGAAGGTGGAAAGAGCCTCGTTCATCCCTGTATTTTCAGGAACTAATATA
>CM053408.1:89929714-89965003 GCA_028644305.1 Xerus rutilus
AATAAAAATATTTGAAGGGAGACCCCTGATGATTCACCCTAATAAAATGAGGAGTAAAGCCTCATTAAATAGACTGGAAATGAGTATGGAAAATGAACTTTGAATTAAGTGGGATTGAATGTACAATGTTTTTTGAAAATTTTTTTAGTTATAGATGGACATAATATCTGTTGTTTATTAATTTTGTTTATTTATTTTTTTGTGGCGCTGAGGATCGAACCCAGTGCCTCACATGTGAGGGGCAAGTGCTCTGCCACTGAGCCACAACCCCAGCCCTCTACAATGCTTTTTTAAAAAATATGTTAAGCATCTAGATAATTTGGAGAGAGCAATCCCTGCAAATTATGTTGAATCCTTGATCTATCAATGCTACTTCCTCCTGGCTTAGTGAAATGAGTTTTTTGAAGCCAGAAAACCTAAGCTATATGCTGCTTGAGGGTACAGATCTCAGTACGTAAACATGAAATGGAATATATTCGAGTTTCCCTAATTTACTTTCTGTTGTTTTTAACCAAGGAAAAACCTAAATAAGCCCTCTAGCTTTACTTGCTCTTAGTTGACTTAAAAATCACTAATTCTGGAGGTCACACTGCTGGGTGATACATTATCAGTCTCCCACTAGCTTTGCTGTAGATAACACCTCTGATGTGTGGGTTATGATAACGGTTGCCTAGGTGACTCTTCAGGGACATGAAGGCCGCTTTGCTGAAAACACTGACTGCACCTGGGCCTGCCGATGGCCAATGGGTGACAGAAACAGGATGAAAATGTTTGGCATCTCCTGCTTTACGCTGTTTCGGGCTCCTTGGCTTCCTCGAACATGGGTCAGATTTCTACTCAGCTGTGCATGTTAACCTGTTGGATCTCTGAGAAATGCTTTGTCCAGAACTATAGCACCGAGTTAACTTGGTCTAGACTTGCCTCATCTCTCTCCTTCCCTGCAAGGCTGAAGGCACCTACCAATTGCCACCATCAGAAAAACAAACTGTGAAAGGAGGGGAAAGAGGTGACACCCAAGTTCCAGAAAAGACTTGACTGATGCTCCCTGTGATTAGCCTACCCCTTTCTCTTATTATTCCTGCCTTATTTATGTCTGCCTCCGCTCTGCTCACTGGAACTGAGAGATCAGTTTGCGAGCATAGCTCCTGCTTCTCCATTTTTTGGCCACTGAATAAAGTATTTTTTCTCCCCAACATGCTCCTCTCGGACGTTGGTTTTTCCATGGAATGAGTTTCTGGATCTGGGTCACAGGGTAACATGAGGAGTCCCTGCCCACCAGGGACACAAATGTGATCTGAGTCAATTATGGTTCCTCCTGGTTTCTCCAGGTGGGGACTAGATGGGGGTCACAGCATGGCAGCCTGATTCTGCACTCTGGCACCGCTGCTCTTTTTCAAGTGTGTCTTCCATCTTGTCATCTACTTAAGTCACTGTGGAACATCCTTCCGAATCCCCCAGGGCTCCTTCTGCCTGGTGTTCCTCTGCTGAGGTCTGTGCCTCTCCCAAGCTGTGAGGCTGCCCCAGGCCCAGCTGCTGAGACACAGCCTGATCCTTAGGGTCTTGCCTCCACTTAGAAAAGGAATCACAGATCGCTCTGCACTTGGGTCCCCAGCCCATCTGGAGGCTGTGGCATAGGAGGGTCCCCTTCTCAGAGGCCCACCATTTCCCTCCACTGAGCTCCTCCAACTCTTCCAGCTCCCGCCAGAAAATCTGTCTAGACTGGGAAGACTGCCCAGGGGTTTACCTTGCTGAGTCATCCTGCTTTTCTACTATCTGAGACTCCTCTATATAGTTTCTGTCACTGTCCTTTCCTGAGGTCAAGGGCTCACGTAATGCCAAGAAACCTAAATACTGTAAGAATTGGTGGGAGTGTCAGGAGTAATAGGAAATCTGCAAGGGGACAAGGATATACACTGTGGCTGCAAAACTATAGAGAATATTTGGCAAGCTCCTGAGCCTCAGTTTCTTTATCAAAAGGGAACACAGTATCTACCACATAGGGTTGTGGAGAAGGATAAACATTTAATTTCTAGCTCAGCACCTTATATGATAACCTCCCCATCCTCCCTGCTCGGTCTGTCAGCGCTTTTAGATAGCAAATAAAGTAGAGATCGGAGCTCCTGAGCAACTGCTCTCCATGAAAGAAAAAAAGCAGAGGAATCTTGGGAAACAGAACAAAGAGAGGAAGCACACAATTGGGAAAAGTCAAGGTGTAGTCCAGGAACAAAGATGCAGAGTGACCAGGTCACCAAGCAGCATTCCAGTCACACACAGACATTCTCAGGAGGGGACCCCCCGAGCCTGCTTGGCCAGATGCATGCATCCTCCCGCAGCCGCAGGGTCAGTGTTAGAAGACCGATGTGGCTCAGCGGTACCAAATGCCTGACCGTGAATACTCACTTCCGCCACCTGCTGGGAAAAGTCTTAAGATGCAGCTTCTCTTATCTCCGGTCCAACTGACCACCTTCATGAAAACTCTGCCATTCTTTTCACTATTTCTCTACACAGATTTGTCTCACTTTAAAATGGCAAATCTTTGATTTCGTGCATATTCAGCAACACTATCTCATCCAGCCAATTAGAGGATAATTAAAGAATTTCCCTAAGCTCCAGTTTCTTGATGTCAGAAAGCCATTTGTTTTTCTCCAATGCATCTATTAGTCTATCATTTCCATTTAGCCTATTTGTACACAGCACTCCACTGCTCCAGATCTTCAAATTACTGATTTTTATGATTCTTCCCTAGCACTTAATGCAGTTCATAAATTTCACTCTAAAAGTTTAGGCATAAATCATGCTAAAAGCCTAAGTTGCTGAAGAAAGCTAGCAGCAAATCAAGCTTAGAATATCAAGGCACCAACATCAATTCTACATTCACACACTTCAAAGTAAGGGTTTTTTCCCTCTGTTATTTAAATGTAATTTAAACTTTTCTTACAACTTTCCCTGACTTTACATCAAGCTCCAAACTAAGAAGAACAAGAAGAAAAGGAGAATTCAAAATGTTGGCTTTTTTTCTTCTTGTTTTTCAATACTAAACTTTCTTAGGTAGTCACTGCTGTGCAGACAAGTGGGAGAAGATGTCCTTGAGCTGTTGCTATTCACTTGTGCCCTAGGTGAAATGTCCTAAGTTCAAAGTATTCTTGGAATAAGTCTAGATGCTATAATTATAGACACATCTCCAATACTCTGTATACTATTTAGGTTGATGTCAGTAACCTTTGAGGTGCAAAAAGGCAAAGCCATTTTTCATCATCAGTGCCTCCAGATAAGAGGGCAAACCCCTGGCTGACATAAGGCCGAGAATCAACCTTAACCCTGTTGCCCCAGTTCTATTCCATGGTGGTAATTTGGTCACATCTTTTAAAAGCAGACATGGGCTTCAAGGAGCTATTCTTTGCAGAGATATTTTTTATTTATTGGTAAATAAATATTTCACCTGTGAGATGCAGAGCATTAAAATTAAACATTAATGACCGTTCTGTGGCTCCCTTTCAAAGGCAGGGAATCTCTCTTAGACAACATAATAATAATAATAATCGGCACTTTTCATCCTCAAAGCAATTTTTGAACATTAACTAATCAATCTGTCCAACATCTGTGTGAGGTGGATGAATAAGGATCATTATTTCTATCAGGGAGAAAGAAATAATGGAGGAAGTTGAGTGGCTGAGGCTCAGCTGAGGTCAGACAATCCTGGACTGCAAGTCAGAAGACCCTACTTCAAGATCGTTCTAGCTTTGGGACTTCAGGCAAAAAATGAGGCTGTTGACACAGTTAGGATTTTGCAATATTCCTAATAAGACTTCCCCACGTGATGGGAACAATAGTAGAGATTTTTTAAAAAGCTGAATGCATTGGGGACTTTTATAATTTGGATATGGTTTTCCCTCTCCGAAACTCACGTTGAAATCTGACGCCATAGTGGTAATGTTGGGAGGTGAAGCCCTTCAGAGGTGATTAGGTGGTTAGCAGGGATTAATGCCATCCTTGAGGGCCTGGATTAGTTACCATGAAAGCAGATTGTTATACATGGAGGCCATCCCTCCAATGTTCTCTTCCATATGCACTCACTTGCCTGGCAACAGGAGCCCCTCACCAGAAGCTGAGCAAAGGTTGGCACCATGCTTTTGGGCTTCCTAGCTTCCAGTAGTGTGAGCCCAAATAGACACCTCTTCTCCACATATTACTCAATCTCAGGTAGTGTGTTATAGCAACAGGAAATGGACCAAGGCAGGAACCATGAGACCCTACCCAGAAAGCGGTCATTTGGTTTATTAACTCACTTTCTGACTCAATACTTAATTCAACACCTGGCTGAAGATGTGTTGGCTAAACAATGGAATTTATCTACTTACTATCTGTTGGGTGTCTTCCAAAAACTGTATTAGGTTTGAGAGATATGAATGAAAAAGACAAGCCCTGATCTTGATTTCCTAATCTTTGACATTGAGATCAAAAGAGCTGCTCTCGATCACAGAAATCACAAACCCCCATCAGTTCCACTTCTCAGCCTCCCTGCAGTCCTCCCCATCCTCTTTATTATCATAGTTCACGCCCTTGTCATCTCTGGTCTCTGTCCTCAGATCCTTTCTCTGCTTTGTTGGTAGAGTGTTTTTCTCAACTTCAGATATGATGCCAACACACGCTTGTTTAAAGACCTTCAGCCAAGCAAGGCCCTTCCCACTCAGGCGATGCCTCTCTCCAGTCTTACCTTTCTTGCTCCATACACCTCACCATATGGACTGCTTTCAGTTGCCTCCATACAACATGATGAGGAGTTTTACCCCTCTGAATTTGCACATGTTCTCTCTGCCTAAAATGCCCTCTAGTCCACCTCTCTGCTTGCCTGCCTGCCTCATGACCTATCATCCCATAGCTCTTCCTTGCTTCTCCCTCCTGGCAAAACTCATTGCTTTATACCCATCCCTCTTGAACATCCAGGTAAGTAGACCTTGTTATCTGAGGACTCAGGAATATTTGCTAATGATCTGCAAAATTTTTCACCCAACACTCTTTATCCAAATCAGACCCATCATAATCAGATTCAAGCAAGAGGGAATTGAGAGCCCTGCGATCAAATGGCAGCTGTTCTCCCCAAAAGAATTTATCTTGGGCTTTCTTTGTACTGTGTCACTCATTATCGCTTTCAGATATCCCATAATGTGAAGTGAAAAGGTCTCCCAAAAATGAATCAGAGGGCTGGGGCTGCGGCTCAGCGGCAGAGCGCTTGCCTCGCATGCGTGAGGCTCTGGGTTTGATCCTCAGCACCACATAAGAATAAGTAAATAAAATAAAGATATTGCATTCATCTACAACTAAGAAAATATTTTTTAAAAAATGAATCAGAGAAAGCAGATGAACGCAAGACACCTGGGAAAGTGCTTTAGAGGCAACAAAAGAAAGTGTTGAGAGAGGTAAGCATGCAACGCACCAACTTGGCCGTACATGCATTCCCATCTCCCTTTTCCATGCATGAAAAAGGCAGAAAATTTTTGGAAGTGTTGTTCATTCTGGAAAGCTTCACTGGACATGACATGATATATTTCAATCTAGGCAAATACCATATAGAGGTGTTTCACAGCCAGTCAGAGCGAGATGCAGTGAGGACATCATGTTCTCTATGGTAGAAGTAAAACGTGATTCATACCAATATTTTATATTCATACCAGTATTTTATATGCTGTAGAAAACTATAAGGAATCCATTAAGGGCAAAAAAAAAAAAAAAAAAACGAATGTTTTTTATTTGTTGCACTACTGGGGATTAAAACCAGGGGTGCTCTTCCATGGAACTACATCCCCAGTACTTTTTTTTTTGAGACAAGGACTCACTAAACTGCCCAGCTGGCTTCCAACTTGCAATCCTCTCACCTTAACCTCCCTAGTTCCTGGGATTATAGATTATAGGAGTATGCAACCACACCCAGCTAGAAATTGATACTTGAAATGTCTCACGTCAAGCCAGAAATCTTTGGTGGCTAGTTATATAGATGGAGAAATTTGTTGGGATTTTTGATGGGGTGGGGACCAGGTATTCCATTTCCAATTTAAAACAACAGAGTGTAAGTTTTCTCTGTCTGAAAATATTCAATCCAACTTATGTTTTTAAAGATTAGGTGAGGATGATAAGTATGCCTCTATTTGCTTTCATGACCATCGTCCCTTCTTCCCCTTCAAGATTGTGAGCTCCTGAGCTAGGGACCTGTGTTTTGTTTGTCTCCTTGTGTACACACAGTCTAGCACTCAGCAATGTATAATATATGTATGCATGTTAAAACTGCAACATTTCTAGGTGTCCATTTGCCTGGGATTCACCAAGGAACAATCAGCCTCCTGTTCTCATGCACTATCTAGAATATGACTTTGTTGTAACAGTGATGGGGGAGGAGACTTTGGGAGATTATTTTGAGAGTGCAGGAGGTACATAAATGCAAATGACTTGCCAATTGTTGATGGTTAAAGAAAAATAGCCACAGAATCCCATGGACCATCATGATCACTCTTTCCTCTAGCTTTGTGCTTAAGTTTACAGAGAGAGAGAAATTTCTAGAACTACATTCCCCTCCTCCCAGCAGAAAAATCACCATGGTTCCTTTCCAACAGTCACTTCCATTAGGAGAATTCCTCTCTGTATTATCAATTTCCCATTAGGGAATCAAACTTGTCCTCTACTCAGGATTGTCTTTGTAGCCATCTAAGAGTTTTGAGCTCCATGAGATATGCGGGTAAATCAATAACCACCAAACCTCGGGCCAGGCTCTATTCTCCATCAATTGAGTATTTATAAACAAAAATAACAAGATCCCCTGAGGGACAGCTAGATAAAAGAAAAAAAAAAAGTATTCTGTAACCTTATTTACAAGTAACCCCTACCACCTATTATATGAGTTAAGAATCCATACACTGGCTCACCAGGAATCAATTCATAGTCAAATGGCTCCATCAATATGCACATTCATTTATTCCCTTCAAGGTTATCTTGGCTTCTTCAGGCCAGATGTGTATTGTAACCCTGCCCTTTTGATTAGGTAGGACAAATGAAAAGAAGAAGCTTCTCACACAAGAACACTAGCTGTTTTTGCAGCTCTGAGATTCTGTGATCGGACCTCACTGGTAAGATAGGTGTGAGTGTGTGGCCAGTACCTCCATGGGCTTGTCTTGTTCACTGTGGCAATTCATTCTGTGTTTATTCAGGAGTTTATTCTGTGAATTCAGGAAGCACAGGATTTCCCCAGATATTAAACATTTCCCCAGATATTAGACATTTTTACAAAACAACAAGGGTGCTCTGACCCTCCTCTTTTTCTTCCTGAAATCAAGAGATAAAAATTCCATACAGAAGACGTCCTCCCTGTACCAGAAGGGAAGTAACATTCTTATCAGCAAGAATGGGAAGTTGAGACTGAGAGGATGATGTTCAAATACACTTTGTTAAAGTCATTCTTATCTCCCTCTAGGCTCCACACACAGTTCAGTGACTTTTGCATGATTGTCCCCTTTCTTCAACCTAGCACAAAACCACTTGCATTTTGCCACTTCTGTGGATCTGCATTTCCATCTGAGGGCTCCCATGTGAAGCAAAATTAATTTTAAATAAATTTGCATGCTTTTCTGTTAATCTGTATTATTCCAGTTTCATTCTCAGGCCCAGTCCAAAAGAAGAAAAGCTCAAAAAAGTAGAGGTAAAATTTTGCCTCCCTGACATCACGGTCACCAACCTTGGTAAAAGTGTAAGGCAGGGCTGGGTTGTGGCTCAGTGGTAGAGTGCTTGCCTAGCATATGTGAGGCACTGGGTTCAATCCTCAGCACCACATAAAAGTAAATAAATAAAGCAAAGGTGTTGTGTCCATATACAACTAATGAAAATATTTTTAAAAATTTTTTAAAAAGTGTTAAGGCATTATTCCCAAATTTCCAAGTAATTCTCCAGGTCCTTTGAAGGTAAAGATAAAAGTTTTATTTCTGGCTAGGCCAAGTGCACAGAAGACCAAGCAGTTCTGCAACCCTCAACCCTGACTGGGGGTAGGAACATGCTTATAAGGCCTAAACCACAAGGTGGGGCAGACAGGAGAAGCAATCATAATCATAAGGTACATTACATACAAATGTAAAGTTACAAAAAACAGTCATATAGCCATATTCTCGGAAATTACATTTTCAGAAAAACAATCTTGCATTTGACCCACAGAGTAAGGATAATGTGGTCAGAGTGCGCATGGGTGGGGGTGTAGATGTTAGCTTCTATGCAAGTGGACTCAAGTGGAAAGGGGGGCAATTTCACACAGGGTGAGGTGTCTGAACAAAATGGGATAAGTCTGGGCTAATTTTCAAATCAGCCCATAACAAAATCATAGCCATGAACATAAATAACCTATTTTATATCAAAGAGCTTAACACTTACATTTATACAATCAATAAATGGACATCATAGTGCATAAAATATTCTGTGTGGAAAGACAACCTGGGTTCATCATGAGCCTTGGCTACTTACAAAATGCATGTCATTCAATTTCTTGGAGGCTCAGTTTTCTTATCTGGAAAATAGGAATATCATTTCCTGAGCCCAGCAAATGTCTGCTTTTGGTAGTAGAATGAAGAGCATGATCCAAAAAACATGTGTTTTTCTGACCCTGCAATAGGTGCTCAATAAATGAGAGCTATGATTTCCAGTTTATATATACCACATTATATTTAGAAGGTTTTTAGACAATATTACTATATGTGGAGGTTACTTTCAGTTTTCTGCATCCAGGCTTAGCTTGGGTATGGATAATTTTATTTCTGAGCTACACATCAGAATAAACTTAGAAAACACAAAATATAGTGATACATGGCACTTATCCCAGGCCAATAAAATCAGAATCTCTGGGAATGTGACCTGGAATCACAATAATATAAAAAGCACCCTGGTGGATTTCAATGTACAGCCAGGGTGGTGGCCTCTGCTCAGCAGTGCTAATTTTTAAACTTTAGTATGTATAAAAAATTGCCTGAGGAGTCTGCTTCGAATCCATGAGAATTACCTGAGGAAACTGTTACAATGCAGAAGAACCTATAGATCTTATTTTTAAATAAAATCTCCTCAGTGCTTCTGAGCAGATGGTCCAGGGATCACAGATGGTCCTTTGAGAAAAAGGGCCTATGTCATGACGCTTAAGAAAGACACAAATGCAAACAGGGGTCTCACTCAGAAACTAGGAAACCCAATGCCTTGCCAACCATTCTCTATTCAAGGTGCCTGACCATCCACACAACTGAGGGCCACCTACCTGACACAACTTGAACAGTGGCAGAAAATCTCAGTTACCCCCTGTTGCAAGCACTATTAATAATTACTCAAAGGTGGATTATCTTTAAATGTAAGCCTATATTCAATCACACCAATCATTAAATATAAACAATTAATGCAGCTGGGCACGGTGGTACACACCTGTAATCCCAGCACTTTGGGAGGCGGAAACAGGAGAATCATGAGTTCAAAGCAAGCCTCAGCAACAGCAAGGGGCTAAGCAACTCAGTGAGACCCTGTCTCGACATAAAACACAAAATAGGGCTGGGGATGTGGCTCAGTGGTCGAGTGCCCCTGAGTTCAATCCCTAGTACCAAAAAAAAAAAGAAAAAAGAAACAATTAATGCAAAAAGTGTTGGGCATGCTGGAGCACCCCAACTAGCATTCAGTGGGCACTAATTAAACACTATCAGCAAATCACACAATCCTAGGGCAACCACAAGCCCCAAAATACCTCTGAGGCCACATAACTTCTCTTATCTGAAGAGCAGATATTGTTCTCCAGTGGTTCTCTCCAGCCAATGGCTGGATGTCAGGGAATGGTGGGATCGATCTGGGGACGGACAGCAAGGTGGCCAATTTCACTGATGTCCTTGGAGCAAAGCTCTTCAATGTGGCAAGACAAGCAGTTTAAATACGGTTCCAAGTTGGTGGTATTATTATACCTGTCCCCCACAAGACATATCAAAAAACTCGTCCAGACCACTCACATATAGCCAAAGAAGCCTTTATTGTGCTGGCCAGCAGACACCACTCCAGCCACCCAAAGTGGTGTGCTAAGAATGACACTCCAAAGAAAATTTTCGAAGGGAGAAAACCACAAACAGGTGGGATGGAGGTGGGGTCTTCAGTTACATTCTGTAAAGGCAGAGGACCAAAAGGAGGCAAATTAAAACTGCTGGGCAAGGCTTTATTGGAAATACTCTCCCGTCCATCGAGTGTGTCCAGGAGAATTGTGCACGTGTTCCGCGGTACAGAAAAATTTAAAAGGCCCAGTCAGGAAGGGGAGGGCTTAAGGCAGGAAGAGAAGGTCAGGGGATCCTCCTGAGGTCAGAGTCCTTCGGGGGTGAGTCAGGAAAAGTCCGCTGATTGACAGGAGGCGCCTCTACTGCTGACGTCAGCGTCTGGCTGTCTGCTCCTCTGCGCATGTGGGCTGCTTGCTGCTTCATTCCCTGCGGCTGCCCTAGTGGCCCTGAACCAGACGCCCTGAATGGACCTAACACATTCTGTTACAATATTCCAGCCAATGCAAGCAAGCCCTGGTACAGAAGCGGAAATTTTTGCGGTTAGCAAGGCTCAGCTCGGTAGCCCATATCCTGTTTTCTTCTAGTCTCATGGGAGCTGACAGGGGCTTTTCGTGTTCTTCTTCATTTCCAAGAACCGGTATTCAGCACCAGTTCTCAGAAATAGAAAAAGGCACAGAAAGCCTAAGATGGCTGCAGGGGCTAAAATGGACTCCCTGTTGCTCAGTTATTACAGTGTACATTGGTGATTGATTATACCCAGTGAGAGTCAATGTCCATTGGTTATGTCCAGTGAAATGATGGCAATTGCAACTGGATATGTTCTTTGCACATGTCCATGGAGCTGTGCTTCCTATCAATTGTAGCCAGTCATTGTTAAGCATGCCTATGGCTAGTGCCCCTTACGGCTCCTTATGGATTGCAAGCAGACATGACTAAGCATGCCAATGGCTGCTGTTCCTTATGGCTGTTAGGTTAGCAAGGCAAATGCAGGACGCGGACATAGCTGCCTCTGCTGAGGCAGGCTGAATCGGTAAGCAGCGCGCATGTGCAGAACACACCAACATGGCCGCCATGAGCCGCATGCCCAGAGGACACGGAACATCCAGTATGGGCGCTGCCATGTTTCCCAGCTCATCCCGGAAGGACTCTGATCTCAGCAGGATCCCCTGACCAATCTCAGAGGACACCAGACTCTAGATCACCTCCCCTTCCTGACCGGGCCTTTTAAAACTCTCTATACACCAGAACACATGCGTGATTCTCCCGTACACACTCTGATGGGTGGGAGAGTTCAGCCCGAGACCATGTATTTCCAATAAAGCCTTGCCCAGCAGTTTTAATTCGCCTCCTTTTGGTCATCTGGCTTTACAATGGCCAGGAACTTACTAAGTCCCAGCATGCCCCAGCATGTCTATGGCATATGCTCCTTACACCCCCATATTCCTAACAACAGAAATTCCCAAATTCCCACTACTAGGAATATATACATTAGGATCTTCAAAAATCCAAAAATGAAAATATTCTTTGGAGGTAACATTCTAATCTTCAGTATCTATTATTACCAAATGCCTTAATGAGCTACTTGGAACAGGAGCAATGACGCCTTTGGGAAAGAAGGAGGGTTCAGGACTAGGAAAGTCGGAAAGAGGAGTTTGGAGCAGCGTGGGATGCTGCATCCCTCCAGGTCTCTCAAGGCTAACTCTGTGGGAAGGTATTTGCAATTGGCTAACAGGGCAGGGAGGGCTAGCCATATTGCTTACTTTCACTCAAGCTATTACCCTCATTCCCTGTGAAAATTAAAAGTTGCCTTGAGCTGGACAGGATGGCCCACGCCTGTAATTCCAGTGACTCCAGAGACTGAGGCAGGCGGATCACAAGTTGGAGGCCAGCCTCAGCAACTTAGCAAGCCCTCAGCAACTTAGCAAGACTCTTGTCTCAGGATAAAAAGGTCTGGGGATGTGGTTCAGTGGCAAAGAGCCCCTAACTTCAGTTTCCAGTGAGGGAGGCAGTGGGTGGAGTGGGAAGCTGAGATGCCAGGACTTCATAAACCTGAATCCAGGTTCTGAAGTGAAATATTCTATGTAATGAAGGACTTGTGTCCTTTACTGAAGGAAAATTTGCGTATCAAAACACTTTTTAAACCAAATGTTTTCTAGAAAATCTACTTCCAGGAATTAAGTCTAAAGAAATTGTAGCAGGCATGTTTTTTAATTAATAAACTTTATTGTTTTTTAGAGAAATTTTAGGTTCTCATCAAAACTAAAGTACAAAGAGTTCCTGTATAATCTTGTTCCCTCTATACCTGCCCCCCACATTAACACACTCCCCCACTATTGATATCCTGCAACACATGGGTGCATTTGTTACAATTAATGGACATACATTTACACATCATCCAAAGCTGATAGTTTACATTGGCCCTCACTCTTCTTCTTCTTTTTTTTTTTTTGTGCTAGGAATTGAACTCAAGGGCACTTGGTGACTGAGCCACACTCCCAGGCCTATTTTGTATTTTATTTGAAGACAGGGTCTCGCTGGTTGCTTAACACCTTGCTTTTGCTGAAGCTGGCTCTAAACTCATGGTCCTTTTGCCTCAGGCTCCAGAGTCACTGGGATCACCACATTCTTGAGGGTGTACATTCTATGGTTTTGGATAAATGGGTAACGACCACAGTAGAATTATACAGAATAGTTTAATTCAACTCTCTTAAAAATTCTCTGTGCTCTATTCATCCTTCCACCCCAACACACACACACACACACACACATACACACACACACTTTTTCCTGTCTCCATAGTTTTGCCTTTTCCAGAACATCATGTAGTTAGAATTATTAGCCACTAGGCAGATACTTTGAAGATAATCATCCCTTTGCAGGGGTGAGGAAGGCCCCCTTAAATGGCTACTAAGTCTCCTTCAAAATTGTTCTTTTGTTTCAGAAAAGCCCCTTACAAGGAACCTGCCAAAATTGCTGAGTCACTCTGACTCCCTCTTTTAGGTGACCTAGAGTAAACTTGATTCATTATAGTACCAAATTCTCCACCCAGAGTGGTCCTGTCTTTTTCAAAGCACACAGTGTGTGTGTGTAAACATTGCATTGAACTGGGCATGCGCAGGAATGTGCTTGCCTCTCCATGTGATGACCAGGCTTTCCTGTGCAAGTTTTCCCCAATAAAAGCCTCTTGCTTTCTTTGTTCAGGGAGACACTCTGGGAATTTTCTCCAATGCTGTCCTTATACAGAGAGCAGCATGTGTCCTGCTCTGAGTTACTCCATGATGGGTAGAATAGCGGTTTTAAGGCTGTACCTAGCTCTGAGTTACTCCATTTTATAAAGTGATAGTTTGCCATATGTTACTCCACTTGGAATACAAAATACAATGACCCCACCTTGTTTGCACAAGTATAAAAGTGCCATCCCCAGAGCATAACCATAAAAAAAAAGCCAATAAATAAATTAATGGTGTTAATAAATAATGGCCACTTATAAACTTATTAAATCAGAAGCACATGGATGCATGGGCATATCAACCCTCAGATCAGAAAAATCAGGCTCATGAGATTATCAAATATTCCACACAGAATGAAGTAACCCCCTCTACCTGAGGCCCATAAAGACGGAACACCCCAAGATTGGTTACAGCACACACACCAACCCAGTCAATAGGGGAGGAAGCTCTGACTGTATTCCCTTCTTCATCTCCGCTAGATCTCTGCTTCATGTGGCCACTTCAAAACTCAGTCTGGACCTGTCCTAGAATAAGTTCCACACCCTGACAACTCTGCACCCTGAACAAGTTCTTGCACTGGTTTGGTTTGCAAATTACCTACCTGAAGTGGTGTTTTTGCATTTGTATCTGCTTTCTTCCTTTGCTTTCAGTGCAAACTTCTAAAACCCTGTGGCCACCATAGCCCTTTCTGTAATAGGTATTCTGTCTCACCTAGGGCCCAGAGCTATGGAGCTGGCTGACCATAAACTGAACCTCTGAAATTGTGAGCCAAAATAAGCTTTCCTCCTCTACGTTGTTCTTTTCACGTCTTTTGGTCACAGCAACAAAGAAGCTAACTAAAACAGAAATTGGTATTGTTGAATGCAGAATGCAAAGAAAGGACCATGGACTCCAATTTTAAATCAAATTAAGCAAGCTTATATTGTGTGCACATTAGCTGTACAGTGGCTGTCTCTCCTCTGCCAAACAGGGCCAGAGATCAGCAGCCTGGTCTCAAAACAGAGAGGTTTTTATATCTCAAAGAGTTACAAAAGTAAGGTTTTGGCAAGCATCATATGGAAGCAGATAGCAAATTAATGGACTTATAGTTTAATATTTTAGGTAGAGAGTAAACTCAGACTTTAACCTTGGCATTTAGGAGGCGTCATTGAGATTTTAGGGAGAGTGATTACCCAGTCAAAGCTATCTACTCAAAAAGTCAAGTGATGAGGGGTTCAAAGAATGAACAAGAATTCCTAACAAGCTGAACAAAAATTAACGTTTTTTTCTAATGACCTCGAGTCAAGATGGCTCCCAAACTTAAAATAGAATTAGACTGTGTCCATCAGCATGTAGTAGGAAATGAGGGTCAGGACGCTAAGATCTGGAAACAACACTTTATTAGTGGCACCACGGCCCAGAGGGATAATTCCCAAAATCTGAGCCCCAAGCAGGGCCTTTACTTTTATATATAAACAAATATTGGGAACACCAAGGCAAGGGAGTTGGTGCGATTCCATTGGAGGCTGCATTCTACATTCCTTATATGGGGACAAGCTTGTCAATAACCTAAGGACTCTCAGGTCATACAGCTTAGGGACTTTTCCTGCAATAAGCCTAAAGGGGGATTGTTCTATCCCCTTTGCTTTGTCTCCTGCTTCTGCTACTGCAGTTATCTTTTAATAGGTACCTATTAGCCACTGCAAGGCTCTATGGTTAAATGTCAGTAAGCAGAGCTGCTGCATGCCATTATGCAAAACCACAGCCTGTCAACTCAAACTACTAAAGTTCTCATCCTGTTCTACCACAAGTACTGAGAAGTGGGTTCATTGCCATGATTAACCTGACCATATGGTTCAAAAGCCTTTGGAACTGGTTTACAAGGGGAGGAATTTTGAAAAGTTTAAAGATGGAAGCTGGAAACATTTTAGAGTGTGTAAGCAGAGCTTTATGGGAGATTCTGATGGGATATGAAAAGACCAGTAGGACTGTGGACAATAAAGGCTGGGCTTATGAGGTTTCAGAGGTGGAAGATTTGGGGAAATTGGACTAGATAAGCCATTCATGTTATATTCTGGCAACGAAGTTATCTACATTTTGCCCATGTCCTGAGACTTTCTATGAGACTGAATTTTAAAAAGTCATAGACTAATGAATCTGGTGGAGGAAATTTCAAAGCAGCACAGCATTCATGGAGTAGCATAGATATTGCTGACCACTTTTACCTAAGTTTACTGGGATAATCAAGAGCAGAAAGCAGAGAAGAAAGATTTTGAAAAACTTGCACTTTGGCCAGAAAACTGCAAATAAAACCAGGGCTAAGGAAGGTGTGATTGTTAGAGAGATTTTAGTCACTAAAGAGATGCTAAGTACTTTAATCGGAAATAATAGAAAGATATTTCTATTTCAGGACATCTCAGGAATAGGCACATCACCTGATGTGACCACACCCACATCAGGTTCAAGGGTATAAAAGTAAAAATTTCTTGGAGAAAAGACCATTGGGGCACCATGCTTGCATGGGGGTCCTAGTCTCAGGAGGCTTGGCTATTGCTCAGGATGGCAGGAGACCTTGGCATCCACCATCTAGTGTCGATTCTACAGGATTACAGGATGCTGGAGTTAGAGGGATATGGAGGCTTCCATTGAGGTTTCAAAGGAAGGCCTGGAAGGCCAAGCAAAGTAAAGCAGGGTCAGAGTTCCTGCAGGCTGCCCCTGAAAGGGCAATGCATGAAGAAGTGAGAAAGAAGCTACAGCTGCATTGAAGACACTCCCCCCCACCCTCCAAGATTAAATGTTACTAGTAACATGGGACATCTGCCAAGGAAAGCACAGGAATCAAACAGAAACAAGCCAAGAGAGGCAATGCAGGCTTCAAACACCTAGGCCATAGGGGCAGAGCTATGGGCAGAGCTATGTAACCCCTTTGGAGGAAACATCTCAATGACATGTAACCCAGATGCTGAACATAGAACTACAGGACTTGTTTGCACAGTTAGATTTGGGTCTTGCCTTAATCTTATCCCTTCTGTCTATGATCCTATTTCTCCATTGTAGAATGGAAATGTTTACTCTATGCCATTATATATTGCATATATGTAACTTGTTTTTGATCTTTACAGAGGAAAACATCCATGAATTTGTCTTGAGTTTCAGATGAGATTTTGGACTTGGATCTTTGGGTAATGCTGGGACCATTAAGACTAAGGGGGCTTTTGAAAATAAACTAAATGCTTTTTTTTTTTTTTTTTGGTACTGGAGATTGAACTCAGGGGCACTCGACCACTGAGCCACATCCCCAACCCTATTTTGTGTTTTATGTAGAGACAGGGTCTCACTGAGTTGCTTAGTGCCTCACCGTTGCTGAGGCTGGCTTTGAATTTGAGATTCTCCTGTCTCAGCCTCCCAAAGTGCTGGGATTACAGGCTTGTGCTACCATGCCCAGCTGACTAAATATTTTGCATTGTGAGATGGTCATGACCTTTGGGGGACTGGAGGCAGAACATTATGGTTTAGATATGAGGTGTCCCTCAAAAGCTTGTGCATGAGACAATACAATTTTCAGAGGTGAAAAGATTAGAATATAAGAGGTATAACATAATCAATGGGTTAATCTAGTGATATAGATTAACTAGGCAGTAACTATAAGCATGTGGGTTTGACTGGAGGAAGTAGGTCACTGGGTGGTGACTTTGGGGCTTATATTTTGTCCCTGGTGAGCAGAGCACTCTCTGCTTTCAAATGTCATGTCCTGAGCTGCTCTCCCCTGTCAGGCCTTTCTGCTATGATGTTCTGCCTTACCTCAGCCTCAGAGCTATGAAGTTAGCCAACCACAGACTTAACCTCTGAAACATAAGCCAAAATAAACTCTTCCTCCTAAAAAGAAAGAGAAAAGAAAAAATCAAAATAAGAGAACCAAGAACCTAAGCCTGGTGCAGTGGTGCATACTCATAATTCCAACAACTGGGGAGGCTGAGTCAGAAGGACTCAGTTTGAGGACAAAGTTTGAGGACTCAAGTTTGAGGACAGCATCAGCAATTTAATGAAACCTGTCTCAAAATAAAAAAGGGGCTCCACTACTTAAGAGACTGAGACAGAAGGATGGCAAGTTTTGGGACAAGTAGGACAATTTAGTAAGACTCTCTCTCAAATGAAAAAAATAAATAAATAAAAGGGACTGCGGAGATAGTTCAATGCCAGAGAGTAGATTGCCCCTGGGATCGATCCCCAGTGTTGTGTGGGCAGGGCTTGTGATTGCCTGGCTCATGACAACTGCTACGTGACATAAGTGACCCATGAGTACTCAGAGAATTGCAACCAATTAAAATGATGTAACTTGTGAATTTATTGTTATTTAATACATTCTGACATTGTGGGAAGACACAAACTTGTCTGGTCTATATTGGTGGCATGGATCACTCATGACACCTTATTTGCTACAAGTAATAAATCTCTCTTTACTCTTTTATGTCCTGGTTGTGCTTATCAGCCTTGTACTTATCAAGGGCGAAACCACCTTATTTGATGAAAGAGTCATACAGTATGTAAGCCTTTCAGTTGAGGTCCTTTGACTTAATGTGAATTTAGGAATCTTGCATGTCTTTCCAGGACTTGAGAGCTCATTTCATTTTAGCACTGAATTCTATCTCAGTTTTTGGATGTACGTTTACTTACTAATTCACCAACTGAGGGACATCCTGGTTGTTTTCACATTTTGGCGATTACAAATTGAATTGCTACAAACATCTATGTGTAGGTATTTGTGAGGACCTCTTCTTCAACTCCTATTTTTAAGTACCAAGAAGCATGATTGCTGGACCTCACGGTAAGACATGTTCAGTTTTGTAAGAAACTCTTCTAAGATGACTGTACCATTTTGCATCCTCCCCAGCAATGAATGAGAGTTCCTGTTGTTTCACATTCTCACCACATTTGGACCTTGGCCATTTTAACAGGTATATAGTGATTTCTCATTGCTATTTCAACTTGCAGTTCTCTAATAACATATGATGTAGAGCATCTTTTCATAAGCTTACTTTATGTTAATATATCTTCTTTGGTGAGGTATCTGTTCAAGTCATTTACCCATTTTTCAAGTGAGGTTATTCACCTTTTAATTGTTGAGTTTTAAGAGTTACTTTGAATAAGAGTTCTTTATCAAATGTGCCTTTTACAAGTGTTTTTTCCAGTTTGTGTCTTGTCTTCTTATTCTCTTAACCTTGTCTTTTGCAGAACAGAAGTTTTTAATTTTGATAACGTACAGCTTATCAATTCTTTCTTTCATGAGTTGTGCCTTTGTATCCTATTTAAAGTATCATCTAAGGTCATCTGGGTTTTCTACTATGTTACCTTCTAAAAGTTCTATAGTTTTGTGTCTTATATTTAGCTCTAGATCTATTTTGAGTTCATTTTTATGAAGACTGTAAGATCTCCATCTATATCACATTTTCATGTTGATCTCTACTTGTTCCAGTGCTATTTGTTAAAAAGACTATATTTTCATATTTAAGAGGCCAGAAAGTTTATAATATACATGACATTTACAAGTACACCAAGCTCACTTTCTTTTCTTTTATACTCTTTACTTTGATTAACAAATAATATTAATTGTATGAATTTGTGGATTTCACTGTGATATTTCCATGCATGAATATATTGTGCATTGGCCATGTCCCACATCCCACTGCTTCTCCTCTCTCTCACCATCCTGTCTTTTCCTACTCCCTACCCCAAGCCCTTTCCCAATCCTTAATAGTCCCTCTCCTACTTTCAGGCCATTTTTTTTTTAAGTTTCTGCCTATGATAGAAAACTTGTTTTCTGTGTCTGACTTATTTTACTCAACATGATATCCTTTAGTTCCCATCCATTTTCCTGCAAATGACATGATTTCATTATTCTTTTTGACTGAATAATACTCCATTGTGTAAATATTCCACACTATCTTTATCCAGTCATCTATTGATGGGCAGACATAATCTAATACACCACTATTTTAAACAAACTGTTATCTGTAATATCAAGTAAGGGTTTTTTTTTTTGGTTTTTTTTTTCAGAGACATAGGTAGATTTATTTAGGAAAGTAGATACATATTCAAGAGAAAACTGAGTCAGATTTAACCTAACTACTATGTATAACCATAAAGCTATAATAATAATAATAATAATAAAGAGAGAGGAAGAAAGGAAGGAAGGAAGGAAGGAATTGAAAAGTTAATTGAGTGAATGGAAGATTCTGGCTCCAGACACTTTGTCAGCAGCCTTTTAAATTCAGCCTAATTTAATTTGATCCAAGTTCTAATTTTCCTGTTCTAGGGTTTCTTGTTCTTCCTTGAGGAGATGCTGAGATTCATGCTCATAGAAGACCCCACGATGGACAGGTGGGTGAGGAAAAGGGAGAGCATCTATGGTCTCTGACGAGCGCTGTCCCTGCTAGCAAGATCCTTGTCTAGACCTATTCATTTCCTGAAGATAAGCAGCTCTATTCATGTATGTCTCCTGGAAGGGCCTGGAGTTTGTTAAAGACTCTTAGTAGGGTTATGAAGAAATCTCATATCTTCCCTCTATAATTTTCTCCTGTGCTGCATTAAATTCCCTCCCTTGTTCCTCAATAGTATCTTGGGCAAACTTTGTAATTTCCAATTGCTTGATTATCAAAAATCCAACCCAGTTTCAAGTCTATCTCAAAGGTGCCTTAAATCTCATTTGTTGCCCCATATTCAGTGCCATGGGAGCTTCAGAGAGTCAGCTTGATGTGACTCTGAATGTCTCCAGTCCTCCCTCAAGACTGGCTTCTCAAATGGGAGAGTGGCCCAATAGTTAGGAATATCTCAGACCTCATTCTTGCTTGAACTGGTTTTATACATAGCTTCATTTGTTGATACTGGAAATGGTTTTCTTGGGGTGATTTTCAGCTTCACCTCAGCTTTTCTATCTCTAAAGACCATCACAAAGAGGGGTCCATCCCACCACTAATCCATGACTGCAGCCACCTGTCCAAGGGATGCAGCAGCCACCATGGCCCACCTCTGCCCTGGCCCTTCTCCGACTTCCTGCTCCTTCATGGGAAGCACTGAAGTTCTCCTCAATTTTCTCCATATCCTCCAAGAATCTCTAGGAATATGGGTAGATTTGCCTTTATCCTTTCCTTCCCAGGTTTCCACACTACTCTCCCCACTTCTCGAAGAAAAGTGACACTGATTCCTGTGGTTAAGTCCAACCCTCACCTTTTAAGTTCCCCAATTACTCCTTCAGTACACCCCATTCTGGTTCAGTAGTGGCTGCAGGGTGGACGTGACAACTCAGCCATGCTAGGAAGGGCCCTTCTTATTGTGGACATCCCCAGTCTCTATAAGATTGTCTCCAAGCTGTCCCCCATGGGACATACACTTGCTCCCCCCTCCTACAGCACCCTCAGGCTGAGGAGCACATGACTCCTTTCCTGCTCCTTCGTGCTCTCCTCCAGGGAGATGTGTTGGTGGTTGGATGTGCTGGGGCTTGGGCCATTCCATAAGCCCAGGGAAAGGAACATACTGACAACCAGATTCTTGTGAACTTTCTTTAGCACAGGTTGTATTTAATTCCTCTTGTTTTCAGTCTTCAATCCCAGTGACAGGATGAGAAATGTGGTTCCTCTCATGAAGATACTGAGACTTTTAGATCTCCTGGCAGTGGCTGGTGCTGCTTCTCTCTGCTACTTTGTAAGAGACTGTCAGAGTTACTTATCTAAGCCCACTGAAGGCATGTCCTACCCAGAAAGGAGGAGGAGGAGGGAGGCACCCAGTGTGTGTTCCCTCTTCTATGGGGCTTGTGGGAAAGAGGAAGAAAGGGAATGGGAATGAAAGGTTTTGTGTTATCATTTAAACGTGCTTTTCCACACTTACACTTTCTGTAATTCTGAGAAGATACAGAGTCTACTCATCAAGGAGAGACTCATGAGTCTAGTAACTTGACCCTGTTTTCTGATGCTAGCCTGTGTCTGAAACATCTTTCCTTCCAGCACATACTAACCTCTTGTGAGGGTGAATTCAGAGACCCAGAGAGAGCCAGGGAGAGTGGAACTTAATCACAGGATGTTTCAAATTTGTTATGCCTAACAAAATTATAATTTCTATGAAATTAGGAACATGTACATCATTTGTTCCCCTGTTGTAGTTAAAGGTAGTACCTTATGAACTTATGTGAAAACTTTACAATATTTATTGAAGAAAGGAATGGGAACACACAAAAAAAGAGGAAAAAGAAATGAATGAATAGCCGGGCATTGTGGCACATACCTGCAATCCCAACAACTCGGGAGGCTAAAGCAAGAGGACCTCAAGTTTGAGGCTGTCTCAAAATTTAAAAAAAATAAAATTTTTTTTAAAAAGTAGAAAGGGCTGGGGATGTAGCTAAGTGGTAATTCCAGTACTGCAAACCCCCCCCCCAAAAAAGAAGGAGAAGGAGGGAACAAATGAATAAGAAACAAAAAATATTGCTTATAAATACCCTAAGTCCCTGATCATAATACCAGCAGTTAGAAGAGAAAGCATTCAGTAGAATCTTGTGGAGCTGAATAAATTGTATAGAACCTTATGTACATGGTAGGTTTCTGTGAACAGTGAGCTTCTCAGAGAACACAGAGATAAAGTCCACTAACAAATAGAACTTGAAGGTTAAGATAGAGGATAAAACCAGGTAAAGTTTTAACAGAATTGAAATCCAGTATTATTTTCAAGCCGTCTTCAGGCCAGCCTGTTTCTTTCCAACATTTTCAGTTGAAACTATTAATTTTTAAAATATTTTTTTTAGTTGTCAATGGACTTTATTTATTTATATGCAGTGCTGAGAATCAAACCCAGTGCCTCACACATGCTAGGCAAGTGCTCTACCACTAAGCCATAACCCCAGCCCTGAAACTAGTAGTTTTATATTCACAAGCCAGTTATGATGCTTGAAGCATGTGTTCAAATCTGACTGCAACTCAGTTATTTCAAAATTTTCACTTGTGCAGAATGATTATAAAATAATGAGACTGCTATTTATGTGTAGCTTCTAGAACCTGTTTTGCTGCTTTATAGCTGCATATCATATTTTCAAAAGATGTTTTTTTTAAACTTGAAGCAATTGCCAGGGATCAATATTCAATCAGTTTGTGCAGAGTATGATGAAGATTGGAGATCACTAAGGTCTGGAATAGTTTGATGACAAAAAAAAAGAATCGATAAATTGTCATTTATTCATTCAACAAACATCTACTGTATATTTATTGGGCACTAGGCTCTGAAGTATAAAGATAAGTGATAAAGTTCCCCTCATCAAGATGCTGCAGCCCCAGGGAACTCAAATGAGCTTCCAGCCAGTTTCAAGGCTGTGGGCTAAGTGTCGTGGTAGAGGCAAGTCACAGTGTCAAGGAAACTCTCAGGGTGAAACCAAATCCAGACTCTGGGAATCTCAGAAAATATTTCCTTGAAGAGGCAATAGATGGGGAGGCTTTGAAAGGATGCATGAGTGGTTAGATAAAAGAAAGAATCCCTGAGGCAAGAGAGGAAGACTAGGAGTCGCCAATATGCAATACGATGACAAGCTTTGTTTTCCTGGATGCCAGGCAGGGCAGTAGAGACAGTTATGAAAGAGGAATGAGGAAAAGCCCAAGAAAATAAGAGACTTGTGTTTCCAAGAGAGCCATCCTGCTGACAATAGCCTCCCTGGATCTACTGTGTCCATTTCCAGGATAACAAGCCCCTTCAGGGCTGGGAAGGAAGTCCCACAAACCCATAGACCCGAAGCAAACGAGGAACTGGTCAGGCCTGAGGGTGCCATTCACTTCTGCAAGTCCTTATTGCTCCTGAAGAGAACTGGGTCTAAATATCTCCTGTTAGAGCTGCATTATGACCAAGGAGGGACCCAGCAGAGGGTCGGGACTAGAACCTTTCAGACAAGCAGCAAAGTACCTTACCATGTTTCCACGGGGGCGGAACCCATCACTGCATCATGAAAAAGAATTAGAGGGTGCTGATAAACTTTGATAATCACATTGTAAAGAAATTATCAGAATGAATCCCAGAGACAGCAAAAATCGTGCACATTGCAGCGACCTACTTTGCTTCAGCTCTATCCATGCATGTGAAATGCTTCAAATCTTTTATTTGATTTTCAGAACTAGTTCTTTATAGAAAATTGTCAGAATATTTTCCTTGTGCAACTGAGAAATAATGCAATGATCTAGAATTCAGTATATGAGAAATATTTTTTTAAATGTGTATTCCTTGCAAACACTTAACTATAAGAAGGCATAAAGTGGAACTATGTGAAGTTTCATTGTGTTTTCCTCAAAACTGCAACTCTTCTAGGTTGCTGAGGTTAAACTTATCTTTTTTGCTAATCAGTTTTAATTTGGTTGATTATATACAGTGACCTAAATGTTCTTTAAAAATTTGATGAATGCGATTTTGGGATTGTGCCAGTGTTAAATATTATATTTTTTAAAAGAAATAAATCAGTGTCGCTTTCATGCAAGAAATAAATCAGTGTTGCTTTCATGAAAAAGAAATTTTAATTAAAAGTTTGAATTGACAGGACATGCAATAGTGTTTAATGGTGGGGATACAGTTAGACACCTCTTCTTCATAAAATGCATGTTCAAAAATGTACACAGAATCAATCCAGCTTTCACAAAATAATAAGTTTCTATGGCTTTGCTGGGCCCTCCTTAGCTCTATCATTTAACTTGTTCTATGGTGCATCCTTTATACCTGAACTTTTGTTTGGCACATAATACACATTCAACTAAGTATTTGTTGAATGAATGAATGAACCATTTTGTAACTTTCTGTCCAGGGAAATAGGAGTGTTTTTCACCCTCCAGCCAGAAACCTTTGGCTATTAAAAAACACCAACCAGCAGCAGACTGTTTCTTTTCTTCATGCCTAATGTCAGCTGTACACAATTATTCCAAAATGGCTGTGTAGATAATGTACATGCATTATGATAGTTCTTTTTTTTTTTTTACTTTCTGTTAATGTTCAATTCATAAATGATAGCCTTACAGTTTTGTAATCATCCAGCCTATCTGTCCATCCAAATTTGTGAATTTCAGCAGGCTTCATAAGGCAGCACGAGATGTTCTGATGTGAAATTCCAGCCATACAAATAATGATGGAAGCGATCAATTGCTTTAACAATACCTAATAGCGCTTCCCTGGTGCTCAGTAGTTTCCAGCTGAAGTACTTAGAGTTTGACTATAGTAAGCCGTTATTACCTTATCAAGCATCATCTTATACCTGCAATGTTTTCTTCTGGACAGAAAAGACCCCATTAATCCTCAAATCACCCACACTTCATTCTTCTTTCATTGTTATTTGCTGCGACTCTTTGTGGCATTCTTTGGGACTTGGCATACTCTTTCTGGTCTAGAACACCCAGATCATGTTTTTTAGGGCCTTCCAATAAGTTTTTGTTTGTTGTTTTTTCCAAATAAAGCAAAATTGTTAAAGTCTTTTCAAATTGTGCCTTCTCGAGGTAAGTTTCAATTCTCATTCTTTATGGTTTCACGAAAATCCACACCACAATGAATATTTAGCATTATTAGTAATTTTCTCCCAATATTCTTTTAGTTTTAGAATGCAACCATTCACGGTTTTGTCTTCCTCTTCAATGCTGATTAAAATTCAAAGATTCTCATGGAGAAATATTCTGCCCCTTCATTTTGGAAAAAGTGTCATAGAAAATTGCAATGGCATTGTTTTGATTTAGTGTCTTTGGAAAATGTCATGACAGTGGAACTTTTTCAACTGATAAAAACTAAGCATATGATGGTCGAAGCATTATTAGTATTCTTCTGAGAGCAGGCATCTGTATCAGAAATCTTATGTTTGAATAGGACCAAATTTGTCTTTGATAAAATTACACAATTATTTCACTGTCTTCGTTCATATTATAGGAATGTAACAAATTTTGAATAATTTTACAATAAGAACTTGTACATCAGTGGAAAAAATCTGATGAATTATTAATATGATTGTTGCAAATGTGTGCCATGCAACTGATCCCTACCAAGATTCTGATATTGCCATTACTGGAAAAGCATCTCAAAGCCAGCATTGGAAATATTGAGTGACATGCTGATAAGATGATCAACAAGTTTGCTGAGACTTAGACTGGAGGAAAGTCAGTCATTTAATTGGCCACTTTAGTCATCTGGAAGGACATCACCTTCAGGAATTTTCATACTAATTACTGTGTTTTCATTAAAATATCTTCTTAATTATTTATATATCATGCATTATGTCACCATACTCAGGATTTTGTTTTTGTTGTTTTATTATTATTATTATTATTATTAATGTTGAAGAAGTAGCACAGGATAATGTTTGGGAAAACAGAATCTGGAATGAATAGCTGAAGTTCAAATCCCAGTTTGGCCCACTTACCAGTTTGGACATACTGGTCCAGTTACTTTAACATACTCTGTGTCTCTGTTTCTTTATCAAGGATAATACATACTGTCTTTAAAGGGTTATTATGAGGATTAATTAAATTAATATTTATATATTGCTTAGAACACCACCATTAAAACATTTGTTGGGCTGGGGTTATGGCACAGTGGTAGTGTGCTCGCCTAGCACAGGTGAGGCACTGGGTTCGATCCTCAGCACCACATAAAAATAAAATAAAGATACTCTGTCCACCTACAACTAAAAAATAAATATTTTTAAAAAACCATTTGTCAAGTACATTCATAGCTACAAAAACGTATCAGGATTCTAAAATTTGATGCTATACACAATACAATTAGGATTTTCTTCATCTTCTGAAACTAGGACCTTTTACACAGTTGTTAATTTTTTTGTTTGTGCCAATGAAAATTTTGATTTAAACAATATGGAAATTAGCATAGATGTACAATCCAAATATCTGAAATTATGATTGTGTCTTGTGATATGAAAAATAATGATTGGATTTTGTTGTTGTTTTTGCCTAAATTCCTTTTGAGCAGAACTGCATTTTCACTAAAACTAAAGAGAATGCTGATCTGTGACTATGTGAGGTTGTAGTTGTAGTCCTACCCAGGATTCATTTGGAGGCTTGGGGAAAGTAAGCATTTGAACAGATAATTCAAAGAAATTAGAGTCTGCATCAATAAGCACAAAAACAACAACTTCAGGGAGCAACTAGGAGACACTAGGGTGGAGTATGTTTGGTGAGCACAGCTTCTTGGATCTTCCCTTGTCCTGAATGGAAGACGCCGTTAATGACTTTGGTCTTCTGTCTGTCCAGAATTAGATCCTGCCACATCACAAGAGCAACCTATGACAGAAGTCATCTGGTGTCTTCCACCCCAGACAGCTGGCCCTCAGCTCCAGCATTGCTCTTCATACTGCAAGGCCATGTCACTTGGGCCTAACACCTAGTTCTAGGAACTGCGTCTTACCAAGCTCTCAGGGCTGTCTCCCTATTTTCCCAGCCTATATCAAGAGGTGCCAAACTATGGCCCATGGGCCAAACAGAGCCCCAGACCTGTTGTTTTTCTTTTCCTCGCCCAGTAGTTAAGAATGGTTTTCACATGGTGGCCCACACCTGTAATCCCAGCTACTTGGGAAGATGAGACAGGAGGATGGCAAATTCAAGTTGCCAGCCTGGGAAACTTATCTCAAAATAAATTTTTTAAAAAGGGTTGAGGATATAGTTTTATAGTAAAACACCACCAGATTTCATCCCCAGTACTGGAGAAAAGAAAAACTATTTTTCATTTTTAAATGTCTGAAAAATAATCAAAAGAAAAAAAACATTTTTGTTACAAGTGAAAAAATTATTTGGTATTCATATTTCAGGGTCTATAAGTTGTTTTATTTGAACACAGTTATGGCAGACAGAATTCTAAGATATTTTTGGTATTTCCACACCCTGGTGTACACATTCTATATAATCTCTCCTCTCCTCAAGCACAAGTGGGACTGTGAATATGATCAAGTATCACTCCAGTGATCATGCTACCTTATATAGCAAAGGTGAAGGGATTTTCAGATGGAATCAAGGTCCCTATTCAGTTGACTTTGAGGTAACCAAATTGGGGTGGCCCTGGTCTAATCAGGTGAGCCCTTAATGATAATTTAGGCCATCCAAGAGCCACCTGTTGAGAGAGGCTCTCCTGCTAATCTTGAAGAAGCTAGTTGCCATGAGTCAAAAAGCTGCAAAGAAACAAATTCTGCCAACAAACCCTGCAACTCAGAAGAGAACTGCTAGCCTCAGACGAGATCGCAGCCCTTATTGACATTTTGATGATAGCTTATGAAACCCTGAGCATAAGACCCAGCTAAGCTAGCTCCTAACCCATAGAAACTGTAAGACAATCAAAGTATGTTGTTTTAAGCCACAGTTGGTAGTAATTTACTATATGGCAATAAAAGCAAGACAACCAATGGCCTGGCTTATTGGTTTATTGTCTGTGGCCACTTTGGGGGCTACAACAATGGGAGTTGAGTAGCTGTGACACAGACTGTATATCCCACAAAGCAAAATATTTACAGAGAACGTTCACAACTACGTGATTATATGATTAGGATCCAGCATGCACACACACCCTACTATAATGCAGCTATATGATAAGCACCAGTCCTTGGTGGCACAGACCCAGATGGAGGCTGAAGAAATGAAAGATTTCTTGCTGTAAGCAAAATTTACCTTACAGTTTAGGTACAAAAACTTACATGCAGGAGCTGGGGTTGCGGCTCAGTGGTAGAGCACTTGCCTCGCATGCATGAAGCACTGGGTTGGATCCTCAGCACCACATAAAAATAAATAAAATATTGTGTCCATCTACAACTAAAAAAAAAATATTTACATGCAGATTGTGGTGGTTCCTCAAGGAGATGAATTCCTTTCAGTAGTCACATGAAAAGGCTCCTTCCTTTTCTACCCCTCATTTAGAAACAAGCCAGAATTTTATAATTAAGTAATTTTGAAGTTCAAACGACTTTCAACTACAAACAAAATAACTATGCCTGATTGGTATGAGAAACACTCAAGACTGTTATCACCTTGTATTGTAATCCACTTTCCCTGGCAGCTACCATTCCATGGGCTCTTCTGCAAATGTCGTTCAGTGCGTCCGTCGGGAGGGCAGAGCGTGCACACTCTCCTGCACAGCCACGGAGGCGCACAGTAGTAGCAGAGTGGGTGTGTACTCCCAAGCCACCACAGTGGCCCTTCGCCTTGTGCCCTTCCCTCCACATCATGGTCTAGTGGATCCATTTGTTCAAAAAACATAGAATGTCTACTTTCTGACTGCTAGAATTCGGCAGTAAAGAAAACAGAGGTGGCCCCGGCTCCATGCTTACAATTTAGTGGAAAGACATTTATGCAATAAGAAAGAAATTAGAAGTGAAGGTAATAAGTAAGGAACTACAGCAAAGTGTATCCAGGGCCCTAACCTATGGGGTGCTCTGCAGGTCTTCTCTGAGGCCGCGCTGTTTGTCTAAGCTGAGACCTGCTGACCTGCCACTGCTGAGCAGGGCTGCTCCTAACCCAGGGACAACCTTGGCAGCTAAGTTGTGCATTCGAACTTCTAGGAGAGCTTGTTTAAACTTCTGGTGTGCAGGCACTACCACAAGCCAACTGAAGCAGAATCACAGTGCTGGAAGCAGGTCAGTATGTGTATTTTCAAGCTTCCTAGGTGATTCTAGGGAGTACCCTAAATGACAACCAGTCTACACTCATCCTTTTCCTTTCTGTTACAACAAAGGTGTGTTCCCCCTGCCAAGCTGAAGTAGATCCCTCCAAACCGTTTTCAATAACCCATCTCACCCTACCTTCTCAGGCAGTCTAGTGATGATCTGTCTCCTCTTCCTTCAACTTCTCTCTCTCTCTCTTTTTTAAAAATATGTATCTTTATTTTATTTACTTTTTTATGTGGTGCTGAGAATTGAACCCAGTGCCTTACACGTGCAAAGCAAGCACTCTACTGCTGAGCCCCAGCCCCAGCCCTCAACTTTTCTTTTCTTTTTTTTTTGGTATTGGAGATTGAACTCAGGGGCACTGAACCACTGAGCCACATCCCAGCCCTATTTTGTGTTTTATGTAGAGACAGGGTCTCACTGAGTTGCTCAGTGCCCCGCCATTACTGAGGCTGGCTTTGAACTCGTTATTCTCCTGTCTCAGCCTCCCTAAGTGCCGGGATTACAGGCTTGCGCCACTGCTCCCGGCTTCAACCTTTCTTTTCTATTAGCATTTAACCTAAGGTCAAACCCAGGGCCTTGTGCATGCTAGGTAAGTGCTCTGCCACTGAGCTACTGCCTCAACCCTTATTTTGTAGCCAAACTTTTCTCAAAGAATGGCATAAGCTGTTCATTCTCACTTTCTCTTCAAAGAACATGACCTGATGTCAGCCTCCAGTTCCTTCTAAGATTACCAGTAACTTCCTTATCACTAATGGCAATGAATTCTTTTCATTCCTCATTCTGAACACTCTCTCAGCAGCTTGTGCCATAAGCAAGCAGTCCATCCGGTCTAGAAGCTGTCTCCCCCCTAGGAATTCCCAAGATTCTAGGCTGGTGCTTTTTCTCACCCTATTCTCCTCTATTCTTTCCATAGAAGATCTTATCTCCCCTAATGGCAGCAAATACACTCATGTACTGCTGAATTTTTGAAGAGTATTTATCAAATTAGGGTCTCTGTATAACCTAGGAATTCAGATCCCTGAGCCTAGCTCCAGGCTTACTGAATTAGAATATCTAATAGTTGGACCTAGGAATCTAAATTTTTAAGAATCTACCCCCAAATGAGTGATTTGACAGGCACTGTTCTGGCCCCTGCCTAATAGCCTATGGGCTATTTCTTCTTGGCTGTTCCACAGGGGCTGCGTGTGCATCATCTGTCTGATGGGCATTCTTAGTGACAACACCCAGCTTTCCTTCTTCCTGGGCACACACAGGACTACATCACAAGCCCTCTTGCAGTTAGATAAAGTCACGTGATAAGCCTTGCATGGGAATTGTGAACCCGAGCAATGAATGTCCCTTCCAGTTCAAGTCATTGGACTTCAGATCTTCCTGCCCCTTCCTTGACAATCTGGAAGTCCCAGTGAAATGACAGCCACAAGATGAAAGCTACTGGATTTCTTTCACTGCTTGGAAGATCGCTGCCAAATACACAACAGGCATTATACAAGCAAGAAGCAAGAACTACACCTTTGCTGGTTTGGTCCCTGAGATTTTGTGATCAACTTATTATAGTCACATACTATAGTTCATCCAAAAGAGAATTCATTGTCCCTCTGTCTTATTCTATTTCCAATCTGCTCCGCTTTCTAGTGTTCTCTTCCTACTCAATTGACGAGACTAGTAATTAGATGTCAGCAGCGAGTGGATATTCTCATTTATTTTTCATGTTCTTAGAAGGAGTCATCCACTCCACACTGCAGGAGGCAGTAATCTTGAAGAAAAGTTTCTTCCCACCATCCCCACCCTTCTCTTTAGGAGGGAAAGATAAGTTACTCACCTGATTAGTAAATTCCCTTATTAGTGAGATTCATTGAACAACTATTCTAGTCACTTCTCTTATGTAACCTGACATTGTACTTTAATCCTCACCTAATTCTTTGTGTCTGAGCTCCGCTGACATGGAACTAAGAGGGAAGGAAATAAAAGATTAATGGCCTCCCTAAATCCATACTACAGAGAGACAGAGGCATGGCCTTCGTGTTTTGCGGTGTGATCCCAGCTCATGGCATATGGAAGCCGTCAGTGCATGCTCACCCACTGGCTAACTTCATTCCATTGCTATTTGCTGAGATACATGGTAGTTCAGTTGTGGCAGAGAACAGAGTATAGAATAGCCGACAGGAAGACTCTTAAGTAAAGCTTGGGTCACATAGGTACCATGCTTTCTTTAGCATCAATACTTTTCCATACCCATTTCAAGCTTCATTTTTCAGGAACAAGAGAAATAGAACACAGCTTACAATATTCCTTTCTGCTTCTCATCTCTTTTTTTGTTTTATACATTTAGGGTGCTAAGGACATAGTCTGCTTGTGTCTTTGTCATATGTCAGTCTAAATGTTCATATTTCCATGTTTGTGAAGTTTTCTGAATCTCATTACATGGTGCATTATTCTATTCTAGGATCCCTCTGTTCTTACCCTTTACGAATTTAAATTAAACTAAATGCTGACAACATGGCATTTTCCTCCTTATTTTAAATTCCCTTCATTTTGTTTTTTAGTAAGGTCTTATAGTGCAGTAGTTACATATTTACTCATTTCAGTTATTTATTCAAATTATTTCACGAGCGCCTGCAAGGTGCCAGACATTGGGTTAGGTATAGGAAATAAAACGATGAACAAAAAGAATGCAGTCCCTACCCTGAAGGAATTTACAGTCTTGTGGAGACAGGAGACAAGCTAATTAATTGATCCCACTAATGAAAGTGAAATTACGAACAGAGATAAGAGCTCTGGAAAAGAGAACATGATTCTAGACAGCATTTTAACAAAGTCATCTGACAAAGCCTGGAAATCTCTAGAAATGCTTTTCATGCAGGTGTGAAAAGGGGGGGGAGCATGAATGGGACACATCCAAGGGCTCAGAAGGGGAATGAAATTGGGTTGAAGGTGAGTGGCTGAAGCACAGAGAGCTGGGAGAGTGTCCCGGGGAGGCTCAGGGAACTGGAGCTGACACATGACCAGGTTAGTATTTTGGCAGGATTTTTTGGACTTGAGCATGAAGAATAGATGGTGGTGGCTAGTAAGTGTAGGGAGGCTGAGTTAGCAGGCTAAGACATCTCTCCAAGCCAAGATGATGAGAATTGGCCTTAGTTGTGGGGGTAGGGGAGAGAAGCGATTGATTCAAAAAATGTTTGAAAGGTAAAATAACATATAACCCTCGCTAGTAGCACAGATAACCTTGTGGCTAAATAAGTACATGACTGAGGACTGGTCCAATTTGAGGTGTGCTGTAGGTGTAAAATACATGCCTGATTCCACAGACCTGGAACAAAATAAGAACGTAAAATATCTCAATAATTTCATAGGAATCACACATTGAAATGATAATATTCTAGCTATATTGGGTTAAGTAAAATATATTACAATTAATTTTCCTTCTTTTTTTTAAATAGGGCTACCATGAAATTTAAAATTACATGTGTGGTTCACATACTACACTATTTCACAGTGTGGTTCAAAACATACCAACCCTCTTAATTCTACCAACAATCCTTTAGGCTAAATGCCATTTTGTGGAAACTGGGGTGGAAGAACCCCAGCTGTACACTGTCACTCAATTAGTTAGAGGTAAAATTTGAAGTCAGAATCTGGTTCTAGAATCTATGCTCTTAACCACTGTACTTGCTCTGCCTCTTAGAAAGACCAAACACCTAAATTTTTTAGATTTTGCTATGGTGTCCTAAAATCTGGTTAGTGATTGGCACAGTGTATTTTTCAGGGTTCTCCACAGAGAACTGATAAATATATACATATACAAAACACACACATGCACAACACAATACATACATATTTTTAATGAAGAACTGGCTTACATGATTATGGAGGCTGAGAAGCCCGATGATCTGCTGTCTACATGCTGGAGACCCACAAAAGCCAGAGGTGTAGGTCCAGTCTGAGTCTGAAGGCCTGAGACCAAGGGGCAGCCAATGGCCTAAGTCTTGATTCAAGGATGGGAGAAGACCAACATCCCAGTTCAAGCAAGAAAACAAGAGGGCACAGAGAGGTCTGCTTTTTGTTTTATTCAGGTCCTCAATGGATCAGATGATGTCAATCTACTCTGGGAGGCCAGGGATAAGATGTTCTACCTAATCTACCAATTCATATGCTAATCTTTTCCAAAACATCCAGAAAACTGGGCATCCCAAGTTTCAGTCAAGTAAACACATACACACACACAAAAAAATCATCACACACAGAAAATATATGTACCTACAAAAATCAGCTCAATATCTTTTTTATGTATTTGCTGTGAATACGTGCTTTTTTGTCCAATACAGTTTATCTCTCTGTGACTCTATTTTCTCATCTATAAAATGCTAATAATAAAAGAATTGTTGTGAGGATTAAATGAGATCATTCATATCAAGCATTAGAACAGTGCCTCACACAAAATAAGCTATTATTATTATCATTAAAGGAGAACAAAGTTTATATTTTACCAAGTAACATGTTTTGCTTCACAAAGAAATAAAATCTTTCTCAGAAAAGCAAAAAATTGAGCAAATACATTGCCACCAGACTGGTCTTATAAAAATTTCTTAAGGGAGTCCTACATCTAATATATTTTGCCTCACATTTTGTACCTATTTCATATTAGTCTTTACCTGTCTCTTACTTTAGTTCTTACCTTGTGGTCTTTAGGCAAGGTTGGTTTGGCTATAAATAGTTGGAATGCAGACCTGAAGCCTATGCAAAAATACACACAGAAATTTTCTTATTGTACTAGAATTGTAGCCCAGTTAGGATCAAAGATACTCAATATGTGGCATTCTATGTATGCCATCATTTAGAACTGTTTATCTCAGTCCAGGGCTTACGAGAAGTGCCAAGAAGTGTCCTTGGACTGATTTTACCACCTCCTGCCTCCCTTCACATCAGTCAAGTCAATACAGAGCGGACATTGAGAGCAAGCAGGTATCATGGGGGGTGAAGTGTTTGAGACTATTCCCTCTGCTTATTCTAAAAGGGGTCTCAAAAGACTCACTGCTAAAGATAGGTGTGGCTGAGGTACAGGGGATCAGTCTTTCATTCCTGTTAGATGACTGCATAGCTAAAGACTTGGTGAACTGTCCCCAGTGCTTGATATGTGTAAGAGGGTCATAGTCCATTTTCTGTTGCTATAACAAAAGACCATAGACTTGGTAATTTATAAAGAATGGAGATTTTATGGGGCTGGGGTTGTGGTTCAGTGGTAGCATGCTCACCTAGCACACATGAGGCACCTGTGCCATTCCATGGCAGAAGCAGAAGAGCAAGAGAGGGATGAACTCATTTTTTGTTCTTATTTGAAGTGCTGGAAATGGAACTCAGGGCCTCACGCATGCTAGTCATGTGCTCTACCACTGAACTACATCCTCAGCCCTGAATTCACTTGTGTAACAAAACCACTCTCTCAATAACTAACCTACACCCACGACGACACCATTAATCACCTCCTGTTAGGACCTACTTGCCAACACTGTTGCATTGGGAATTAGGTCTGCAACAAGTGAATCTTGGGGGATACATTCAAGTCACAGCAAAGAGAATTATGAAGCTATGTCACAACAGGGCAAGAAAGGTTAGATTGAGACTTCCAGAAGAGAGGAAGCCAGGACTTCCACCTTGAGTCTTGGTGGGAGGAAAGCATATAAAATAGATCTTGCACTTCCAGAGAGTGAGCTCCAAATGGGAGCAAAGCTTGGGGACTGTCACAGCATGAAGAACAATAAGGTACCTCCATCAGAGGAATGAAGGAGAATGCCACCAGCCTGAGATCCACTGTGAGATCCAGATGTATCTTTAAAGGATTAGATTTCCTAATGCTTGGGGAACTACTTAGGAATGAGCCTCTTGTAAGTGGAAAATGACAAGTGACCATCATCCATATCACTCCTGCATGGGCCATGGACCATGATGATCAAGGGGAGCATACAAATTCACCCAGGATGACAAGGAAATGTTTGTCCTTTTCCTACCCCTCCCCCAGCACCTTAGAGAACTTATTTCTCAGAAGAGGGAAGAGATGCCTGTAAACCAAACCAAATCCCTGCCATAAATACATGCAATCATGTGCACACACATACACACACCTACACACAGTCACGTGCTTATACATATGCACACCAACACACAAACACATGCACACACGTACTAAACGCACAGGTTCTTCAAGTCAGCAGATTCACAGTCCTAGATATCTTAGTCTGTTAAGGCTGCCATAACAAAACATCTTAGAATGGTATTTTAACAACAGAATTACTGCTCACAGCTCTGGAGGTGGGGAAGTCCAAGATCAAGGCACCTGCAGATTCAATGTTTAGTGAAAATTTCTTTCTGTTTCATAGATGGCATCTGTGTCCTC
>CM053408.1:89965503-89986202 GCA_028644305.1 Xerus rutilus
TTCTTCCCTCCCCTCTCACTTCTGGGCTCAGGGGCTCCTGCAATCCTTCATTCTCATAAAGAAGCTGGTTCAGGGCAGTCTACTGTGGCAGAGAAATGTCAGGGAAGGAAAGAATGACTCCTTCACATCCAGAGGGTAACACAGGAAATTAAATCTTTCCCAAGAAACCCTCTGCCCTCAAGTTTGCACATTCCCGATAAAGTATCTCCTTCATGCTTCTACTTCGTGAACCTCAATCCACCTTTTGGGACTCCCTTGCCTCTCCTCTTTGAGACTGGACTCAATCCTAAAACATTCCCTTCCCACACCCCAATCCAAGGTATATTTCTCCAAGTCTAAGCAGATAAGTCTAGAGCAACCCCTGGACCAGAGATGAATTCAGCACAGAGGGTTAGCAGGGGAGATGCCCAGGCAGGGCACAGCCCAGGATACGGAGGCACAGACCTTCCAAAACAAACCCATTTGTGACCTCCACACCCATGAGTATGAACTAAAGGCACATTGATTTGTCCTCCTGTTTTATAGCTAATACCTACTGGGCAAAACAGGCACATCCTCTCCAAAAACAAAGAACTCTCATTTGTTCATTTATTCTGCAAATATTTATTTGGCACCTCTGTGACCAGGAACTCTCCCTGACTTTGGGGAGTAACTCCTCCCCTAAGGCTGTGTTGTATAGAGGCATGTGCTGGGTATCTTCTGTGTGTTCTGCCAGATCCTCTCTCCACTCTTTTCAAGCTGACTTACTCTGTGTCTTGGAAGATGGACCTTTATGGACTGCAGTGATTGGGTTCTGGTTGGGTTAGGCCAGTGAGAAGCTCTAGGAGAATGGATAGAAACAGGTGAGTGAGAGAAGCCTGTTTGTTCCCTGATTCCCTTCTCTTCTAGGTCCTGACAGATGGCCTTTCCTATAAACTGCAGCTGTTCTCTCCAGGTTCAAGTAGCTGCTCTCTGACCCTCCCTATTCAGGCCTAAGGGTGGTAACTGTTCCCTGATGCTGTAGAAGGAGCACCACCATCCCTGTTAGTCTTTGTATATGGTCACTTTATTAGCCCTCTTCAACTGTCTCCTTTAAGTGGGATGCTTTCTGCTGGTACCTTGGCGATGGCAGGTAACTTTCCATAACCCCAGTGATTCCTGAGACTGCTTATAAAGTCTAAGTGTCATCAAAGGAGATAGACTGCATTTGGTTAGGAAAGGCTCTGTGAAGAGGTAACCTGACTGAGTTGAATTTAGCAATGCTCTGAGACAGAGCATTCCAGAGGGAAAAGCAAGTACAAAAGACGGAAGCAGGAAGAATTCTACATGGTCAAAGGAGGAAAAGGAGCCAAAGTAGTGAGGGTGCAGTGTAATACACGTGGAGAAGGAGGCAAGTCCTGGCATAGGTAGGAGTTGAGATTTCCTTCTAAGGCAATGGGAAGACACCAAAGGGATTTAAAGAGGAGGGTGACACATGATCAGCTTTACATCTTCGAGAGCACTTCCACAGGCTGAGCTGTGAGATTCTTGGGAATAGGCAGGAAGAAGGAATATCCATGGGAACCTCTGGCAGCAGTCTAGGGTGGGTGTGATGGTGGCTGGACCAGGTGAGAGTGGTGGAGATCAGTAGTGACCAGGGTCAGACTAGGACTTATCAGTGAATGAGATGTGAAGAGTGAGAAAAAAAGGGATCCAGGATGACCAGAGGATTTGGGACTTGAGTAGCTACCTGTATGGTGGCGCCATTTAAAGATGGTGAAGACTTGGATGGGGAGGAGGAGGATTGGGAGAGAGGAGGACACTTTAGATAAGACATCAAAGTGGAGATGCCAGATATATATGTAGGCATGATCAGCATATAGAAGGGGCTGAACCCAAGCAGCAGAGGGAGGGGGTGCAGGTCATGGGCACCATCAAAACCTGGGAAGATGAAGAGAAATCACTTCCTTACTTCTCATTTGTTTCAAGGTGCTGCTCTCTCAGTAGACTCTGTATGTCACATTAATATGCTGAACAATGTTTAGTTTTTTCCCTTCATTTCCTACTTCCAAATTGGATGTCTTCAGGCCTGCAGAAAATAAGAAGGAGGCCTGGCTCTGAGTCACTGGCCTTTCAGCGGTTCCCTTACAAATGCAAAGAGAGGTCTGGAGTTCGCAAGAGTGACCTGATTGATTGCCCGCCCCCCATAGACCCTCCCTCTCAATTTCTGTCTGGGAAAAAGAGATGCCTTTATTGGTTCATAGTTTCAACAAACATTTACTGATTACTTACTGTCAGAGCTTAGAAAACAGTACCCCAAGCCCCAACTTTAAACCAAAGAAAGAGCCTCAAGTTTTCTCTCTGACCTTCCTCCACCACTGCCCTGTCTTTTAATCCCCTTTCTCTCCCAAAGCACAGAGAGGGGCTTCCTTTGAAGCTCCATCCCAGGGGGGACGCAATTGTGAAGTCTCATTAGCAGGAATGATTAACTATTAAAGAAAAAGAAATTAAAGGTCTCCAAGCCCAGGGCAGCCCCTCGGACAGACTTTTCATCTGTTCTGAGGGCAGCTCAGAGATCACCTGAGAAAGCTTACATACATGATCGACAACCTGTGTGTATGCATTCCTCCACTCGCTCCTCTCTTAGCTTGCCACCTCCACGATACCCCACACTCCTTCCCAACCAGGACTTTATTCTTCTCTGTCACTCTGGAAGTTATTTATTTTTATTTATTTATTTATTTTATGTTTTTGGTACCAGTGATTGAACTCAGGGGCACTCAACCACTGAGCTACATCGCCAGCCCTATTTTGTGTTTTATGTAGAGACAGGGTCTCACTGAGTTGCTTAGTGCCTCGCCCTTGCTGAGGCTGGCTTTGAACTCGCAATCCTCCTGTCTCAGCCTCTCAAAATGCTGGGATTACAGGCGTGCGCCACTGCGCCCGGGCTCAGGAAGTTATTTAAACCTCAACCATCTGGCCTTTCAGGGAGGTTCATACTTTGTGAATGACTCCCATGCTGTAATTTTTTTCCTGTGCATGCTAATGAATTTGTACAACTTTCCTCCTGTTTAATTTGGCCATTATCTGTTTATTCCAGCAAACCTCCAGAGAGTGAATGGGAAATTTTCTCAACATTTTTATACAGTACCTAGGTTTGGGGGTTATAACTGGGAAGAAGACAGACAAAAATCTCTACTTAGAGAACTTACCTTCTGATGGAAGGAGATAGAAAATAAAATGGCAAATATGATTTTAAAAATTAAATGGTACAATGTCTTAGAAACTGATAAGACCTGTGGGAAAATGATAGGGTGAAAAGGCGGCAATTGGAGAATAGAGATGGGTTTATGTTATAAAAGGGTGATCAGAATAGGTCTCCTGCTAGCAGCAACATGGAGGTAAGGGATTAGCTAAGCAGATACGAGGCTGAATCTAGGCAGAGGGAAGAGCCAGAGTGGGGACCTGAGTCAGGAATGAGCCTGGTACTAGGGAGACAGCAGAGAGGGTGGTGTCACTCTGGAGGCCAAGCTCCCACTCCCAGCACCACTGAGCACCACTTGCCTTTGAAACCAGTTCAAATCACACCTCCTTACTATGGTGTGGGTGTGTCCCAGAGTTCATGTACTGGAAACTTAATCCCTAAAGTCCTATGCTAGTGGCATTTGGAGGTATGGCCTTCAGGAGGTAAATATGATTAAGTGAGGTCATAAGGATGGGGTCACCATGATGCAATTAATGACTTTATAAGAAGAGGAAGAGCTACTCAAGCTAGAAATCTTGCTCTGTCTTGCCATGTGATGCCCTGTGCTGTCTGGGAACTCTCTGCAGAGTCCCCACCAATGAGAAGGCCCTCACAAAATGTGGTCCCTTGATCTTGGACTTCCAGGAGCATAAGCTAAATACATTTTTATTCTTTATAAATTACCCAGTTTATATTATGCAGTTATAGAAACAGAAAATGGACTAAAACTCCCTCCACAAAATTCTTTCCAAATACTACAGTTCACATTCCCCTTTCTTCTTTCTGTGGGTACCTTAGTAGTACCCATAATCCAGGTCACATCATTTATAAAAGTTGTTTTCAAATGGTTTTATGAAACTGTTGACTCCCCAACTAGATTCCCACACTTTCTAAACACTAAGGACCATTCTTGGTACTTCTTTGTATCATCTATGGCATAAAAGGTGAATAATAAATGCAACTAATTATTTATGGTTGACTTTGACATACAGGAAGATAAATATACATATCATGTCTAATATCTTCCCCTTAAATAGCACTGACCCCTTCTTCAATTCATAGCTGCAAAATCAGAAGATTGGGACCAAGATGGACAGGAGAGATGGAAGAAAGAGGTTTGGGGTGGTAACAACTTGTCTGAAAGATCGATGCTTATGCCACAAACACTTGGGAATAGATTAAAAAACAACAACAAAAAATTCAAGGCAAGAAACATATAACTCTAGTGTCTCAGGAAAAAAGAAATGAGCAGCAGAAGAAAAAAGTAAAAATATTTTTCTAAATTTTTTAACTTTAAAGTCTATTTTTAAAAATAAATAAATATATAAAGACTTCAGAAAACTTATTAGCAGAGAGCCAAATAACCCAAATAAAAAATGGGCAATAGACTGAAACGGACATTTCTCAAAAGAAGACCCAAATGGCAAACAGGTACTTGAAAAATCGCTCAACATCACTAATCACAAGGGAAATGCAAATTAAAACCACAGTGAGGGGCTGGGATTGTGGCTCAGTGGCAGAGCACTTGCCTTGCACACATGAGGCACTGGGTTCGATCCTCAGCACCACATATCAAATACATAAATAAATAAAATAAATGTTTAAAAAATTTTTTTTAAAAACCACAGTGAGATTTCACCTCACCCCAGAAACAATGGCTGTTACCAAAAAGACAAAAGTTAGCAGGTGCTAGTAAGGATGTGAGAAAAGGGAACACTGTATGCTATTGGTGGTAACGTAAATTAGTAAAATCATTATGGCAAATAGAACGGAGATTCCTTAAAAAATCAAAAAGAGGCTGGTCATGATGGTACATGCCTGTAATTCCAGCAACTCAGGAGGCTGAGGCAGGAGGATCTCAAGTTCAAAGCCAGTCTCAGTAACTTAGCAAGGCCCTAACCAACTTAGCAAGACCTTATCTCAAAAAAAAAAAAAAAAAAAAAAAAAAAGGCTGGGGATGTGGCTCAATGGTTAAGCACTCCTGGGTTTAATCCCTAGTACCCCCACCCCCAAAATAAATTAAAAATAGAACTACTGTAAGATCCATCAATCTCATTCCTGGATATATCCCCAAAGAAACTGAAATCACTATGTTGATGAGACATCTGTACTTGCATGTTTATTGCATTATTCACAGTAGCCAAGAAGTGAAATCCATCTAAGTGTTCACCAATTGATGAATAGATAAAGAAAATATGAAATAAATGTACAATGGAATACTATTCAGCCATTAAAAATGGAATCTTATTATTTGTGACAGCATGGAGAGACATAGAAATCATTGTTAGATGAAATATGCCAGGCACAAAAGTTACGTACCACATGATCTCGCTTATACATGGAAACTAAAAAGGTTGATCTCATAGAAGTTGAAAGTAGAATGGTGGTTACCAGAGACTGGGGAGAACAGGGCGGGGCTGTGAGAGGTTAGTCAATGGGTGCTAAATTATAGTTAGAAGTAAGAAGTTCTGGAGTGCTATTGCACCGGAGGATGACTATAGATAACAATCAGATACTGCACATTTCAGAAAAGCTAGAAGGAATGTCTTTACTGTAAAGAAAAGATAAATGAGCCAGGCGCGGTAGCTCACGCCTGTAATCCCAGCACTTAGGGAGGCTGAGACATGAGAATCACGAGTTCAAAGCCAGCCTCAGCAATGGCGAGGCACTAAGCAACTCAGCAAGACTCTGTCTTTAAATAAAACACAAAATTGGGCTGGGAATGTGGCTCAGTGGTCAAGTGCCCCTGAGTTTAATCCCCAGTACCAAAAAAAAAAAAAAAATGTATCAATACATCACACAGTACTCCATAAATACGCATAATTTTTATGTTTTTATACACCAGTGAAATAAATAAGTTTAATGTAAGTTTAATTTAAAAGCCAGGTGCAGTGGCACACACACACTTGTAATCCCAGCAACTCTGGAGGCTGAAGCAGGAGGATCATATAAGTTCAAGCCTAGACCAAGCAAGACTCTGTGTAAAAATGAAAAATAAAAAGGGCGAGGGATGTTGCTCAGTGGTAGCACACTCCTGGGTTCAACGGCCAGTATTGGGGGAAAAAAATGTTTTTTAGAAAAAGATAAATAATGCAGGAGAGACTGTACTAGTAACTATGTCTGTAAACCTGACAAACAATTTTCTCTTCAACAGGATTTCTGAAGTCCAAAAGGAACACTAACAACCTCAGTAATTTGCAGCATTGGTTAGAAAGATATGGCCTCACTTTGCAAGTAGACATCCCATTTTCCTTCCCCATTGGTACAACACAAAAAAATACATGTGAGCCATGTTAAAGGCACCTGTGCATCCATCCCTGTGTTCTCACCTAAACCACAGAGGAGACTCCAGCTCGTGCCAGCTAGGGCAGAGAACACCTGTACTCTCTCTCTCCTCTGTCACTTGCTCATTCCCATGAGACAGGAAGAGACCAGAATGAGCAGGACAGTTATGGGCCTCATTACCCAGGAAACAGGGCCACTCCAGGGAGCAGCGACCAGCTTCGGCCCACCCATTTTCATCTGCACTCTCCTCTCGGATCTGTGGTTGCATGATAGGTAGCTGCATTTCCAACAGATAAACTGAGATATCAGACCTTCTGGTAGGCCTGGCCCAGCCTGGACCTCTCCAATATGGGCTGAGAATAGCTGGGTTAGCCCTGGAGGGTAGGGTCAGTCCTCTTAGGAGGGGAAGGAAGAGAACCTTGCCACATCCTCCAGCGTTACTGGTCGGAAAGCTCATCAGCACTTTGTTTCTTACATGCTCAATTGGGAAGAATCTGTAGAAGAAGGTTGATAAATTAGCACCCACAGACGTGGAACCCACTTGAATTCTCCTGATAACAAAGCATCTTAGAGAAGTGCCCAAGATACTTACACATTCAAACCCATCCACATCATTCTGTCGCATGACAAGAACTAAAATGAAGAATCTTCAACTGCTTTTCCAAGAAACAGAGACAGGTCTATGACTGTTATTTCAGGTAGTAAGATTTTCAAGGAGAGTTTCCCCACCAAGGAAAACTCCACAGTCTTCGTTTTAACAAATAAGAAGTGAGATTCTGATGTCCATGGTAAATTTCAAACTGACATTGTGTATCCCCTGAATGTGGCACTAAGGAGACTTTGTCACTTGAGTGGTATTTCTGACAAAAATTTATAACTTGAAACAAATCATAAGGAAACAATCAGACAAACCCAAAGTGGAGGACATTTTAAGAAATAAGGGGTTTATGCTCTTCAAATATGTCAATGTTATGAAACACAAAGAAAGACCCAGGAATGGATACAGATTAATGGAGACTAAAAAGAGATGAAACCTAAATGCAATCTGGGCCCCTAGGATGGAAAAAACAGTTGCCATAAAGGACACAGTTGGGAACATGAGCAAAATTTGAATATGGATTATATATTAGAAAATAGCCTTATATCAATGTGACATTTTCTAGATTTGAGAAATTCAAAATGTTGACACAATTTAATATTTTTAGAAAATATTTGCTGATACTGTCACAATCTCTGCAATTTACTCTCCAAGAGTTCAACAAAAAAATAATCAAATAACATGTATTTCATACCATATATCATATGAGACATATGATGTATAATATACATTGACAGCAAATGTGACAAAATATTAATAATGGATTGATCTAGGTGAAGCTGTATGGCAACTCATTTTATCACTTGAAACTTTTCAGAAGGACTGAAATTTTTCAAATTAAAAGTTTAAATTTTTTGTTAAAAAAGCTGTTTCCAACCAGATACCATAATTCTTACATATTCTTGAAACTTGGAGAAAAGATTAAATAAGTCTCATGGATGCCAAAGAAGAAGGAAAATAATTTTGTAACAAATCCCCTGTGTCTCAGTGCACTGAGGCTGTAATTTAGGTCACATCGCATGGGGATCCAACTGTCTGAGCATTGCTTTCTAATCTGCATGTCGAAACAGATGTCACCAGAAGTTCAGGGTTAGAAAGTGGTGGCCTGTGGAGTGAAGCTTACTTTGACTGGTTCCATTTGGGGGTGCTTCTCACTTTCCATCCCTCCCTGGGTTTGTGTCCTTCCATCTTCTCTGCCCCTATTTCAGTATACCTTTACATTGAAAACACACCTGTGCCTTCATAATGGCAAAAAAAAATCATAACTATTCAATACTCAGACTCACCTATACCACAGGCTGTGCTTGTAAAACACATCCACACTGCCCTCAGGTCTTTGCCACAGTAACATGCATGCATAAATCCACTGTGGCAGGCATTTTTGTTATGCCAGTATAAAAATGTTTCCCTGAACGGGGTCCAAGATAGACATGCCTTATGCCAAATAGTGCTAGGGTAAAGTTTCAATGTATAATTATGATCATTTCATATAATTATGACCATTTCTATCATAAATGTCAGGTAATTTGCAAATTCTGTCTTAGTTACACAACCACAGTAACTTTATCTCCTCTTTACCAGCCCATTTACAAGCTGATGGCAACATTTATGGAACCTTAGTGTGAGTTAGGTACTGGGCTCTATGAATATTACCTTATTGGCTACTCACTACATTATTAGGTATAAGATAGTATCTCTGTTTTACCAACAGGAAAATTGAGGCTCAAATGGTTAAGTCATTTGCACAAAACACACAACTTGTTAATAGCAGAGCCAGAATTTGAGACGAGATGTACCCAATTCCATAGTCTCAATCCTAACATCATTCTATATTTATTGTCTTGGTTAGGTATGGTTTGTTCATGTGCTAGCATGTTGGTTCCCAGTGTGACAGTGTTGAGGTGGTGGATCCTTTAAGAGTTGGAGCCTGATGGCAAGTAATTAGGTCAGGGGGGCACCACCATCAAAAGGGATTACTGCAGGTCCTGGGAGACTGGATTAGTTCCTCTGAAAAAGGGTTGTTATACTGGAGCCTGGCACGTCCCTTTCCTAAATGTGCTGCTGTCCATTCTCACATGCACTCCTGCAAGTCTGATGTCATTGCTATCAGACACTCACCAGAGCTGAGCAGATGCCAACACCATGCCCCTGGTTATCCAGAACCATGAGCAAAACAAATCTCATGAAGTCCAAGTCACAGGTATTTTGTTATAACAACAGAAAATGGACTAAGACGTCTGTCAACTGTAAAGCACCATCTTGGATTCCATCAGACCAACATGAGGCCATAAAGAGACAGTAGAACCTTAAGAAAACTCTAGGACAGGCATAAACAAGGGCAGAGCTGTACAAACAAACAAGAAAACAAGAACATGTCCTATCATAGGAAGATTGAAAGACTTTTCTGTTAAACCTCACTTTTTGCCTCACAAAAAAGAAAAACAAACAAACCTAAAAAAGCTAATGTATCTTATTGCCACCTGCTCTCTTCCTGAGGTTTTGTTTTTGTTTTTCTTTTTCTTTTTTTTGGTACTGGGGATTGAACTCAGGGGCACTAGACCACTGAGCCACATCCCCAACCCTATTTTGTGTTTTATGTAGAGACAGGGAATCACTGAGTTGCTCAGCGCCTCACTTGTGCTGAGGCTGGCTTTGAATTCTCGATCCTCCTGCCTCAACCTACCAAGCCGCTGGGATTACAGTCATGAGCCACCATACCTGTCTCTTCTGAGATTTTTGTGGACAATTTAGAATGGTCTTGAACCAGAATTACATTCTTCTGCCATCAATTCAAAAGTTCAAAATGCCTGTCTTATACAGGCTGCACCAAAAGCTTTAGAACATAACTCACACATAAAAAGTATAATACTGAATATGAAAATCTGGAATACATACTGCATAAGTAATGGCAGTAAAAAGCCAATGATATTTTAAAGATATTTTAAAGATTTAGTATTTATCATTGTAACACAGCTTTTATGTTTGATGTTATACGAAGCTATGAGCTCACTTCTGAATCAATGCTATTTTATTGCTTGCTCTTATATTTATGGAATGTTACTGTGAACAAAGCAGAGCAGGCCAAGTCTATTCCCAACATAACCTATAAATAATGTAAGTAAATAAACTAAGCAAATCTTCATGAAGCAATACATTATTTACTATTTCTTGTTGTTGAAATATGACTTTAAATTTTGGTTACATATTAATATAAGAGCTAAGCCTTTCCTAGGTCTCCCTGGGGATCAAATTCTAAAACTTAACTCAAAATTAACCTTGTGGGCCTTCCTAGCTCTGTAGTTAGAAGCCATACTCCTCTCCAGAGTCAGGAACCAGAAGCGGGACTGTGGAAGCAATATCTCCTCCATAGGCCAAAGATCTCACATTATCCCAAGAAAGTCTATATCAGCATCATGGTATAACAAACCCACAAAGTATTCTAAGGTGTTTGACCAGTAGGGTTGTGCAAGACAAAATCACCAAGCTAGGAACTTACATCACAGGTCAAGGCTATTTTAATTTTTATATATTGTGCTCCAAGTGAGAGTGTCTCAAACTTTTTTCAAGTTCTAGAGTGTACTTAATGACTTATTATTTCATTCCCCCCCCCCAAAATAGGTCCTGCCATGATGCCATTTTTTGTTCACAGTGAATAAGACAGATAAGGGTCTCTTTATAGAAATGACAGTCAAGGTAGATAATTAAATAATTATAGTATATAATTAAACAGCAAAAAAGTAAATAGCTTTTTTATTAGTGATGAAGAAAATAAGAGTATGTGATGAAAAATAATGAGAACACTTTTAAAAGGGAGGTTATGTAGAACATTTCTAGAAGGAAGCAACATTTGACCTGAAAAATTCTAAAGACAGATTAGGGCTTTTTTATGAGAAAGAGAATTATCTTCTTCTTTTTTTTTTCTTTCCTTTCTTGTCTGGGAAGTGCCAGCTAAAATTCATTGTTGCAGGGTGCTATGGTTTGAATGTGTTTCCCAAAGCTCATGTCTCAGAAATTTAATTCCCAATGTTATTGGGAGGTAGGACTTAGTAAAAGGTGATTAGGTTATGAGGGCTCTCCCCTCACGAATGGATTAATACCGTGGGGATGGGTTAGTTATTGCCAGGGTGGTCTTTTCATAAAGCAGCCTCTTCTTGCTCTTTGTTGCTCTTTCGCCCTTCCTCTTCTGCCATGGGCTGATGCAGCACAAAGGTCCTCACAAGAGGCTGGAGCCATACTCTTGAATTTCCCAGCCTCCACAACTGGAATAAAGTTCTGTTCTTTACAAATTACCCAGCCTCAGGTATTCTGCCCTAGTGAGGACACATTCCAAGGTGATCTAGGGTAGAGGCTTCTTAGAGGAAACTGATAACACTGGGCAAATGCCAAAGGGCGAATGTCATTCTTTGCAAAGAGCAGTGATTCAAAATGATGCCTAGGAACAAAATTTGGTGGTAAGAGATGGATCAGTCCATGGGGTGGTTACTAGGACATCACCACAGGAATTGGGCTGAAATAAGATAGTTGCATACCAACCAAAGGTGAGTATAACCATGGGAAGCTTGGGTGGACTCAGGAGGAGGAGGCTGGGGAGAGGCTGAAGAGACATTACTGGGCTGAAGATGTCCTAAGTGAAGGGCCAATCATGCCAACGGCATCCTATCTACCTTCATCTTAGCATGATCCCTGCTCAGCTCCTGTTCCTGAGAGAGAGCAGGGGTGATCTCACTCAGCCCCAGCAAGTTGGAGGCCTTACTCCTTTGAGACCGCTGTCCTCACATCCTACCCATGCTCAAAAAGTTCAACACCTTTGCCAATCATATATACCGCCCCTGAACTATCTTAAATAGAAAAGGTCCAGAAAGATCTGCAGGGGGTTCCTAATCAATGTCCTGCCTCTAAAGAGAATAAATGAACAGACTACTCTGGACGGAGATTGAAAACTTAGTTAGATGACCAGGCCCTAAGCAAATTTGTGAAGAAGGTAAAAGTTGACTTTTACCTACAATTTCAGCACCTTTCACTGTGTGAGGTTAATGGGGCCTATTTTCCTAATGCCTAACATTTATTTCAAGCTGTCTGCACCTGTTCTCTCTATGAGGCTGCCCCCTCAGTAAACTATCAGGAAGAAAAGACTATAATAAATGAATCCGCTCTGAGTAGTCAAGGATTCATGCAGTTTAATATTAATCAATTATAACCCCTATTAAAAATTCACTCATACAACAGGAATGGGATGAAAGAGGAAGAATAGCTGCCCTCTGAAAATGACACTAAATCACTAAATAGGCCGACTAAAGGGAAAAAGGAGCACAGGAAATTGATTTTTTAAAAAATCATTGTTGATATATATAAGAAAAGTATCCTTACCCCAAGCATACAGCTCGATGAGATTTTGAAACCTTAACATGATCATGAACTCAGCACCCAGGAGATGAAATTGAGCATGACCAGCGACCCCCTCATGCCCCTTCCTACCGTCCCTGCACCAGGGACCACAGTTTTCCTGACTTGTAACTCCATCCACTAGCTTCGACTGCTTTTGAACTTGTAAATGGATTCACAGTGTACTCTCTTGTTCCGGCTTCTTCTGCTTCACATCAGGTATGTGAGATCCATTCATACTCTTGCATGCAGTCACAGTTATCCATTCTCATTGCTGTAGAGTATAAGAAGTCATCTTGTAAATGTCAATATTTGACCCTCAGGACTGAATTCCAAGCTTGCTTAAAGAGGAGAAATATAAACTCATCCCTAGAGTAAAATTAACTCCCCCGGCTGAAATCATTTTTATTTTGTTCAATGAGCACTGAGCTCACAATGCATTCTCTTAGACTCTCTTATTTAATTTGAAATTTACATCTGAGCTACTCTTAACATCAGGATACAGACAGATAAGTTCAAGTCACAACCCTTTCCTTCTACCAAAGGAATAAAGCCAAGCTGTTCTCTTGCTCCAATTTTATTTCTTCTATTACAAGTAACTATGCTTGAAGATACATCAACAACAGCTGCCAGCGACCCGTCCTCTGGGGGACTCATCCAGCTCAGCCAATCATTCAATTTTTGGCATTTGTTCACAGGTTGCAAACATTAGAAAGTGCTTGTGATCATTATCTAGACAATTTTAAGCCTTGCAGACATACACGCACAACGGCATGGGCTACAGCTGCTCTCTAATTCCTAAGTGTGTGCTCTGTCCATTCTGCCAGCCTACCTCTCTTACAGAACTCGCAGCACGTCAGACACCTAGGGAATAATGACCAGTGTTGGACCAAGAGGCTTCCGTTCTCACTAGAGTGTAGATCATCCCTAATCTTTGCTTGTATGGCAGTAACATATATAATAAGACAGGCAAAAGCTGGTTTGACTTTAGGCCTCATGCCAGATCTGGCAAAGTGGTCATGGCTAGCCAAGGAAATTCTTTTTATATACTCAGTATCTTGGAAATCAAAGAGTTTAAAACAGCAGGACTGTATGATACTTATGGCTCATTACAACAGCCCGTAACACCCTCAAAGATCTTCTAAATTGGCAAAGGAAAGTCATTTCCATTTGGAATAGGCTTAGTGCCCCATGCTTAGAAGCAGTGTGGGGCAGTAGAGAAAGCACCTTGTTCTATCTAAGTCAGAGAATGGGACGCCAGAGCTTCACATCACAAGTGAGGAGACCCAGAAAAACTTCATAAGCCCCTAAGCCCTTTCTTTGGGGGCTGATCACACATCACAAATATAGGGCTTTTGACTCTAAGTCTTATACACTGTTCTCATTCATGTGTTTTTGTTCAGCATTGGTGATTTGAGTCTAAAAGGAAATACTGGAGAGTGCAGGAGCTGACTTCCAGAGCTCTCAGGGAGCCTTCATTCCTGGAGAGCATCTGAGACATATTTTCCAACTAGAGGAGAATGTGCCTACTCTCAATAAGGCAGATTTCTAACTCTCAGGAAAATGAATAAAAATCAGGCAGAGGCAAGAAATAATGCCAACAAGCCAGGGGACCCCATGTCATGATCTCATATGGTTGTTTTGGCATATTAGTGGTTATTAATCTTAAAAGAAATGTGTGCTCCTTACAATAAATGATACATTCTAACAATGCAAGAATTCATGCATCTCCTTCACCTCCTTCCATTCTCACCCTCTTTCCAGAGAAAACCAACATCAACAGGCTGGACCTACACTTTCAAGTTTTTTTCTGTGCATATAAAATATAGGTTAAAAAAATTGAATCCTACTCTTCACATAGTTCTGTACCTTGCTTTTTTTCCCTTTAATTACCACATGGATAGTCTTCCAAGATGAAAGATAAAGGTGGAATTTACTTTTTTATTTTTATTTTTTTTTATATTTATTTTTTAGTTATAGGTGGACAGAATATCTTTATTTTATTCTTATGTGGTGCTGAGGATCGAACCCAGTGCCTCCCGCGTGCTAGGCGAGCACGCTACCACTGCGCCATAACCCCAGCCCTGGAATTTACTTTTTTAAATGGCTGCATAAAACTCCAATGTGTGGATCTTCCTATTCAATGGTTCTATTGATGGACAGTGGAGTTATTTCCAGGGTTGTTTGTTTGTTGATAAAAACAATGCTATAATAAATAACCTAGTACACATGTTCTTATAGACTAGTGCTTTATCTCTATTGGCTAGAATCCCACTCACTTTGCAGGGTCAGAACTAAAGTGCATTATTCATTTTAATAGATATTGACATATTTATAACTTTCTTTAATTCATCTGGACTTTATGTATGAGGAGATGAGGGGTGTAACTTTTGTTTCCTTCCACATGTCTATCCAATTTCACCAAAATCACTTATTAAATGAGCCACCCTTTTAGTAGGCTGCAATGCCACTTTTGATATAAAATCTCATAAACGTCAGGATCTTTCTCTGTAGTTTCTACTCTGTTCCTCTGATCTATTTATCTTCTTTGATATCAATAATATCTTATGTTTAAATAGTATTTCCTATATTTAAATTTTGCTTAGTTTTGTCAATTACTTAATTGTATAAACAAATATTCTGTGATTTCTATCCTCTTTTACATTGTTGATTTAAGAATTATCCTGCAGATTTTCATCAATAACAATTTTATTACAGTGACTCTAAAGCTACTTTTAATGTCTAATAAAAGTTCCTTATTGGGGCTGGGATTGTGGTGCGGTGGTAGCGTGCTCGCCTAGCACGTGTGAGGCACTGGGTTCGATCCTCAGCACCACATAAAAATAAAATAAAGATATTCTGTCCACCTGCAACTAAAAAAATAAATAAATATTTTTTTAAAAAGTTCCTTTTTTTTTACATAATTTTCTTGACTGTTTTAAGACACCTATTCTCCCATTTGAACTTTATCAAAAAAATTCCCATTTAGATTTTGAATGCATTTGCAAATATTTACAAGTATTTACTGATTTTAGAAGTAAAAAATTTCAGTTTTAAATCTTCCATGTCAACAATTACATCTCTCCATTTATCCAGTGTGATTTTTAATCATTTTTAAGAGGTATAAATTTTGTGAAATTACTCCTAAGTGTTTTAAATTTTTTTTGCCATTATAAATGGATATTTCCCTAAAGTTCATTTCTAGCTGCTAACACTATTGAGAAGAAAAATTACAGAATTTTTGTATTTAGTATATATCCAAATACCTTATCAAAAGTACTTATCAGGGGCTGGGATAGTGGCTCAGTGGTAGAGCATTTACCTTGCACGCGTGAGGCACTGGGTTCAATCCTCAGCACCACATACAAAATACATAAATAAATAAAATAAAGGTTTAAAAAAATCTTATATAAAAAAGTACTTATCAAATCTACTATTATTTTTATCTCTTGGGTTTGCTAAGCATCTAGTCATACCATCTGTAAACACAGCAATTTTATCTTTTTTAACATTTATTTCCACTGTTATGGTTTGGAAATGAGATGTCCCCCAAAAGCTCCTACATCAGTGCAGGAATATTCCGAGATGAAGTGATTAGATTATGAAAGCTGTGACCTGGTAAGTCCACCTTATTTGAATGGACAGACTAGGTAGTAACTGTAGGCAGGTGGGGCGTGGCTGGAGGATGTGGGTCACTGGGACAGTGCCCGGAATGGTGCACCTCCCTTTCCTGGCTACCTTGAGTACAGTAGTGCCCTTCCATCACTCCCTTCCACAATGAGGCTCTGCCTCACCTTAGGCCCAAAGTGTTGGAGTCAGCCCACCATGGACTGAACCTCTGAAACCATGAGTCAAAATAAACTTTTTCCTTTTTTAAGTTGTTCTTGTCAGGTGTTCACAGTAACAAAATCTGACTAAAACATCTACTATTTCATTTTCTCATCTTATTGCACTAGCTAGTACCTCCACATCAATGTTAATAATTGCATTCTTAGAGGGGAACTCTGTTTTGCTCCTGATATTAAACACAATAACTTCGTTATTCAATTGTTTATTATATTTGCTTACAAAAATTTGATAGTTTTCTTACGTTTAAATAATATTCCCTATATTTAGATTTTGTTTAGTTTTGTCAAGAATGGTTACTTAATTGTATAAACAAATATTCTGGATTTCTATCCTCTTTTACACTGTTGATCTAAGTAAGAATTATCCTGCAGATTTTCACTTACTGGAACACCTTCACTTACAGAAATAAATCCTGCTAGTCATAGTGTGTTCATTTCACAGTGCCAGATTTGGTAAACTAATGTTTGAGTTAGATTTTTTGGCATCCATATTTATAAGTGAAATCAATATATAATTATCAGATTGCCCTAGTTTTGTGGAATAAATGAAGAAATTGTCCTCCCCTTTAAATTAAATATAATTTAAATATTATTATACTTTAATAATATAAGAAGTTTTATTTTCCTTAATAATAACTTAGATTTTAGATATGATATTGTTATATATCTTTTAAACATGATAAGAAGCTAATTTTCGGAAAAGTATATAACTGAAGTCAAGCACCATGCAAGGAAAATCTGAAGGTGGAACACCAACTTTCTGATTCCAGGCCCAGTATCTGATCTACCACTTCTTCTATCCAGGGATGACCTGAAATCCTGACATGCGCAAAGATGAGCAGAAGTTCCACAGTGGGACCCACAGAAGAAAGCCATCCTTTGGAGAACACACAATAGAGCAGTCACAGGCCTTGCAAAGAAGAGTTGTGAACTCTTGGGAAGCTACATTAGAATGATCTCCTTGGTGATTAGTCCTTTGAAATGGGATGGCCCAGAGGGAGCAAACAGACCACTGTCAGTGATTCACGAATTCATATTCATGAGGTGGAACTGTGTTAGGTGTGAAAACCTAAGTAATGATAATTCATGCACACATACTCCTTTATAACTTACAAATAATAAGTTTAGAGAGGTTCAATCATTTGTCAAAGATTATAGCTCGGGGGCAGTGGACTACACCATAACCCCTTGAATCATGCTTCTTATGTGTTTTTTTCAGAGTATTTATCATACATACTGCAATTATTTTATTTATTTGTGCTATTTGTTCTTTGTGCACCTCGACTCCCCCACTAGAATGGAAGCAACATAAGAACATGGGCCAAATTGCATTATTGCTTTATCCACAAGTCTAGATATAGTGAAAAAACACACAAAATATATTTGTTCTAAACAAAGGAAAGAAATACATTTGTCCTATGATTAAAAACATAAATACCATACACCATTTATAATTAAGGTGATCCCTGTTTGAATTCTATACAGAAAGGACACCATCTTTCCCTCTGGCATGGTGGCCCTGTTGCATACAAGGTTAGTAATCACAGTTTGCTGCTACCCCCCTAAATATAAAATGTGCAGTACATCCAAGTCAGAGCTGTCCATATCAATCTTATACAATCACCTTATTTGACAGTGACATTCTTTTTAAAGGCAAATCAGTGTGAACTCCCAATATCCCAAATTAGATCAAGCACACAAGTTCAAATGAGTTGGCCATTAATTACTTACCCCATGGCCCAAGTCTGAAACCACCAGATCTCATTTTTCACTGGGCTGACATGCTGAAAGGCACCATTTGTCAGGAGACCTCCCTTGTATTTTTTTCTTTTTCCTCCATTGTTTCACTGAATTAACCAACACAATATTAAATAAGTTGCTAAATACAGATATTAGTTCATTTGTAGCTAATTATTATAGGTAAATGATGCAGTAAATGAAGCACCCTACACCTTCCCTGGCTCTTTTTTTTTTAAGCTTTTGTGATGTTCTCCAGGTAAATCCCATGCATAATGTAAGAGTGGCAATGTTGTTTGCATAATAAGCTATTTTCTACCACAGAAGCAGAAACATTTTATCGCTATAGAGAAAGCTCAAATTATGAATACATTTTCATATAAGTTGATTTATGTGAAAATTACAAATAAATGCAGAGCCGAGCTGCAAGTGAATTGTTTGTTCCCAGTTCAAGGAGTGGTGTTATTTGAAATTAAAAAAGAAAACAACCCTACCACATCCTGCTAAGAGAAATATTTTTAATGGTATTCAGACTGAAGCACATACCGTGGCTCCAAAAAGAAAGGCATTACCTGGTCTGGCAGTAGAATCCAAGACGACAAAAGCTAAGACAAAGTTGTCCATTGATTTCTGAAGCATATATACATATATTCCATGATATGTGTATTTTTACTTGAACTTGAACTACACAGATGCTCAGCAAACTATTTCTTCAATAATCAAAGAAGGTTGAATTGTCGCCTCTGTGCAAGTAAAAGCTGCATGTGTGCTGAAGACATGAAGATGGATTTGTACAGGACCCGAAGTTTCTCAGACACCTTGCAAGGGTCTCAAAGTAGGATGCCTGTCTCTAATTCTACCAGAATCATCTCTATGCCATCAAGATTTTTTGTTTTGTTTTGTTTTTATTAAGTGTATTCCAGTTAAAGCAGAAGCAAAACTTATGTAACTTGACCAGCCTTGTTAGATCAGAGACCTAGTCCCTGCACTGTGCCGGTATTAAAGGGACAAGCAAGGATCTCTGCCACATTCATCCTGTTTCTGTTACTTATGTGCTGTCTTGTGTTGATTCTGTGCTTTCCCTCCTGAGAAACAGGAGAACTGGCAGTGTTGTAGGTGGTGGAAATAAGTAATGGTGAGTGAAACACTGTCTTGATACACTGTCTTGGATTTTTACATTCTGATGTCCACACTGGAGGGTAGAAAGACTTGGTCCATCCTTCCTGTGCTATTTGGATTTTAGTCTAGGAGCAAATCATACTTGGAGCACAAAAATCAGAAACTTGAAGCAATCTATCTGTATCTCGTCCTCTTCCATTAATCCTTTATTCTATAAGTACAAATAGGTCAAGAATAAGCATACTTCTCTTCAGATAGAAAAGATTCAATTTTATAAACACCATCGCATAGTTTATAACCTTTGCTAATTCAAAAAGATAAAATGCAAAGGCTTTAAAAAGATAAATACCATATGGTTCTACTTATATGAGGAATGTATGTGTATATCCAGAGTAGACAAACTTGGAAATACAAAGTCAAGTCGACTGGTGGATACCAGGGGCTGAGGAAGAGGAAAATGGCAAGACATTCTTTAATAGGTAGAGTTTCAGTTTTGCAAACTGAAAAGAGTTCTGTGGGTGGATGGTGGTGATGGCTGCACAACAATATGAATGTTCTTAATGCCACTGAACTGTAGCTTAAAATGGTTAAGGTGGTAAGTTTCATATTAAATATATTTTACCACATACCAAGGAGAAGAAGAGGAGGAAAGGAGATATGCCAGGCTACATTTTATTTTATTTATTTTTTGAGAGATTATTTTATTCCTGTAAATTGCTGTTACTAAACATTATGATAAATTACCAAAAAGATGCCTCTTTACCCCTTTCTGTAATTTGTTTTTTTTGAAAGTATACAGAGTATATTTTCCAACAACAATGGAATTAAAGAGAAATCAATAATAGAAAAATAGCAGGAAAATCTCCAAACATTTGGAAACTAAACAACACACTTCTAAATAATCCATGGGTCAAAGAGGAAGTGTCAAAGCAAATTTTTAAAAATGCATTGAATTGAATGAAAATGAAGATACAATCACATGTCCCTTAATGATGGTGATACGTTCTGAGAAAAATGTCACACTATTTTGTGATTGTGGAAACATCATAGAGTGTACTTTAAAAAAATAGGACAAAAAAAAAAAAAATAGGACAACTATGCTGTAATCTTTGGGACCACTGACTAATACACCGTCATTGACCAAAATATCTTTTTTTTTTTTTCATTTCTCTGGTTGTACGTGATGTAGAATCACATCATGTATGTAGTCACACATGAAGCTAGGGCTATGATGTCCATCTCATTCCACCATCTTTACTGTCCCCCATGTCCCTCCTCCCTCCCTCCCCTGTGACCAAAGTTCCTCCATTCTTCCCCTGTCCTCTCCTCCATTATGGATCACTGGGCTAAATTTTAAAAGAATAAAAAGTTTCTTTTACAAAATATCAGATTTTCAAATTTTAACAGAACAACTATTGTGTTATGGATTTGTCAGCTGCTACGTAAGTATTTTCAGGGGCAATCAGCTGTGCTTGCAAGAAGCTGCTGCCCCTTTAAATGTCAGTATGTCTCTAAAGTTGCTTTTTTT
>CM053408.1:89986702-90058188 GCA_028644305.1 Xerus rutilus
GGCACTGAAGCCAATGCTTGAGGGGTAGAGAGTTCACTGGGAGAGTAGCTTCTGAGCCATGCTTAGTCTCAGAGTTCTCCACCCAGGATCTCCCCATCAAGGACCCTATTGGGCTGTCTGGATTCCTACAATGCCTTTTTCTGGAGACCAGATTCATACAAAGGCAAATATCTTTCTTTTAGGTTAATTCCAAATACCAAAGAGAGTGGAACCTCTAGGTCAGTGACAGAAGGGATGGCATTTAAACCTCCTATTTTCACATTCCTTTCCAAAGCTCTCAATGGCATACACTGAAGGACAGAATTCTCTAAGGGTCTGATAAGGTTGTTTTACAAGATTGGAAGAAATCTTAAAAAGGCAAATGATTGAATAAAAGTTTTTCATTAACTGTCATGACTTGGATCTTGGATCTGGAATGTCCCTTAAAAAGCTCATGTGGGGGCTGGGGTTGTAGCTCAGTGGTAGAGTGCTTGCCTAGCATGAGTGAGGCACTGGGTTCTATCCTTGGCACCACATAAATATAAACAAATAAAGTGGGGTATAAAAAATACAGTAACATTATAAAAAAAAAAAGCTCATGTGTTATGCAATGTAGCAGTTTCCATTGGTGAAAAAACTGAATCATAAGGGTTGTAACCTCATCAGTAAATTAATTTATTTGATGGATTCATAATCTGAATGGACTACTGAGTGGTAACTATAGGCAGATAGGGCATGGCTGGAGGAAGTAGGTCACTGAGGACATGCCCTTGGGTACCCAACCTTGTCCCTGGCTCCTTATACACACACTCATACTCACATACTCCCCCACCACCATGATGTTCTGCCTCACCTCAGGCCTGGAGCAACGGAGTCGGCCAACCATGGACTGAACTTCTGAAACTGTGCACCCCAAATAAACTTTTCCTCCTCTAAGTTGTTCTCGTCAGGTATTTCGGTCATAACAATGAAAAGCTAACTAACAATGGTATATTGCATATTTTCATCTATGTTTTCATACAAAACAGTGCTTCTCAAGCTTCAATATGCACATGAATCACCTGGGATTTTGTTAAAATGCAAATTCGGATTCACTGGAGTAGGGCCTGAAACTGCTTATCTAACAATCTCCCAGATGATCCCCCATGCTCCTGTTATCTACAGACAGACAACACTTTGAGTAGCAAAGGTTTAAAGCACTATGCACAATATTGGGCATTATCAGTACTCCAAGTATTAACAGTACTCCAAGGGCTGTACTGTAATAACAATTGTGTAGAAGCATCTCATTTCTGCACTCCATGCAATAATTCTCCTTAAGTGCTATGATTTTTTTTCAATGTCTTTTAAATGTCCCCAAGTCATTGATTAACTGCAATGAAAAAATCATGATAAATCCATTTGAATAAGGACCCCAAACCTCTGCTAGGCAGCATCTTTAAGCTCAGTGGTGCCATGTTGTTGTCATGGCCTTAGCTTTTCTCCTCTTCAATTTGTTGTCAAGTCAGCCGACCAGACTCACATCAAAGTCAATTTGAATTCATTTTGTACAATTTCAACAGATTCTATTTCAAAAGGCTCTGCTAACTTCAAAAATAATATTCATTACCTGGTCGTTGAAGGAAACTGCTCTCAGGATATTGTACCCCACCATCCCCTAATTTGGTAATTCTATCAGGAAAAGCAATTAAGTTTGTCTGACATGACTTGTTTTTATAAATCCATGATGCTTACTGCTCTTAATTTAATTCTCCTCTTACCACTTATAATTTCATTCTCATCTGACAGTTCATATTTTCCTTCCGAATGATTTTTCCCCTTATATTACTAATCACAGAAAATGCAGTGAATAACATCAGGCTTTGAGTAGAAGGAGACTAGAAAATGATGGGTAGTGCATAGGTTTCCCTCAAGGAGAGCAGGAATTTTGTTCCTTGTAGTTTCTGCAGCTTCTAGAGCAGTGCATGACACACAGATAGTGCTCAATAAATATGTGGTATCAGGAGCCAGGCGCGGTGGCTCAAGCCTGTAATCCCAGCACTTAGGGAGGCTGAGACAGGAGAATCGCGAGTTCAAAGCCAGCCTCAGCAACGGCGAGGCGCTAAGCGACTCAGTGAGACCCTGTCTCTACATAAAAACACAAAATAGGGCTGGGGATGTGGCTCAGTGGTTGAGTACCCCTGAGTTCAGTCTCCAGTACCAAAAATAAATAAATAAATAAATAAATAAATAAATATGTGGTATCAGGTACCATGCCATGGAATGCAAAGACAAAGAAAAATCTGGCCCAAGCCTTGCCCCACATGTCACATTAGTTGGAAGACAGACACTTAAAGAGATAACTATAAAGTGATATGGCAAATAAAGTTACTGTGACAGATTTCCAGAAGTTAAACCTTACAGTTTTATTTTCAGTGCTGGAAAGACTACCGGATTCAATTCCAGTACCACAAAAATAAGAAAATATAAATAAAAAATGAAACACTGTTGGCAGTTTCCATCCTAGTGGTTCAGAGACCTGGATTAGCTGTCATTATGTATGAGTCATAGCACAAATGGCGGGTAGGGTCAACTGTCTTGAAATGCCTGCAGTCAGGAAAGATGACAGGAAATAGAAGCCACCTGGAGAAGTCTTAAAGAATGGAGGTAGGTTGGAAGACAAGGAGGTAAAACCCCATCTTATACAGAGGAGTGTTTTAGTCAGTTGTGGGTTTTTTTGTTTTTTTGTTTTGTTTTGTTTTGTTTTGTTTTGTTTTGCTGTTGTGACTAAAAGACTTGACAAGAACAATTAGAGGAGGAAGAGTTTATTTGGGGGCTCACAGCTTCAGAGGTCTCAGTCCATAGATGACTGGCTCCATTCCTCCGGGCTTGAGGTAAGGCAAAAGATCATGGCAGAAGAGTGTGGTGGAGGAAAGGGACACAGGACATTACAACACAGAAACAGAGAAATAAAGCTCAGCTCACCAAATATACACCCCAAAGGCTCAGCCCCAATGACCCACCTCCGCCAACCACACCCTGCCTACAGCTACACTCAGTTAATCTCTATCAGGGATAAATTCACTGATTGAGTTAAGGCTCTCATAACCCAATCATTTCACCTCTAAACCTTGCGTTGTCTCACACCTGAGCTTTTGGGACACACCTAGAATATAAACCATAATAGGTAGAAATGTGTGCAAAGACATCAATGTGTAAAACTCTGTGGTATGTTCAGAGATCTGTAGGCATTTGCTTGGGCTGGACCATAGAGCTCTAGCAGGGAAACAGCCAAAGATGGATTTGACTTTGGATAGAAGCCAGATCCTAGAGGACCTCATAAGCAGAGCTTAGAAACTCAATCAATGGGAAATAGGAAGCTACTGAAGTATTAAGCAGGGGAGAGAGGTAGATGATGATTTTTCTCATTATTATGAGAAAAATTAATAGTGATTGAAGGAATTTAAAGGAGTTTGACAGGGGCAAGACTGGAAGCAAGAGAACAGGAAACATTTCCTAACAGTCTAAGTTACCACAAATTCTAACAGTGGTTTGGATCATCTTCTAAGAACAAGAAGAAGGCGCTGGGGCTGTAGCTCAGTGGTGGAGCACTTGCCTCGCAAGTGTGAGGCACTGTGTTCGATCCTCGGCACCACATAAAAATACATAAATAAAGCTATTGTGTCCATCTACAACTAAAAAAATATTAAAAAAAAAAAGAAGAACAGGAAGAAGTATGGCATCCAAGTGCCAGGTCCAGAGCATTTTGGACATTATCTGATTGAATTCAGAGAGCAAGGGCAAAAGAGGAAAAGAGTTCTGAAAAACATAAATGAGACAGAATGAATCTCCAAAGTCACTGATTAGATATGAGGAGAGAGAGGAATGCAGGATGATTTCCCTGTTCAGTGACTTGTAGATGGCAGTGTTTTGTTGTTGATGTTGTTTTTTAAAATAAATTTAGGGAAGACTTGAGGAAGAATTTTTGGAGGGGAGCAAATGCCATTAGTTTAATTTTAGACATGATGAGGCAGAGGGGTTTATGGGACCTCCAGCTAGAAATGGATAAATGAATAAGTCCACAACTCAAAGCAGAGTTTTAGGCAGTTGATAGGCTTGAAATTCCCTTGACATAAATGGAAATAAAAGTGGTGGATGTGGGCGGGGAAGAATACACAGACAAAAAGAGCAACCAAAGCAGAAGGGGAAAACACCAATATTCAACAGATGGACAGAGAAGGAGACTTCAAAGAAATATTAGAGAGGGAAAGATGAGTTCCAGAAGATGGTGTCAAGACAGCCAAAGGAAAAGAAAAATTTTAAAAGAATGGAATGGTCAGCATTTTCAAGTGCAACTTGAGGTATATTCATTAAATTTTGGGGGGAAGGAAGGCATTCATTCAAAATGTGAGGTCTCCTGTCACACACTATAATCCTCACTGAAAATATTCTTACCTGTCAGAAAATGGTAACAAGCTGGATGAAGAGGCACCCTTTGAAGTCCAAGGTAATAATGATCAATATCTAGTCCTTGAGATTAGCCATCTGCCACAAGTAACCACCCTAAGATGGTTCCACAGCACGATGACTAGAGGAGGGTACTGAAGTATCATGAAAATATAAAGAAAACTACCACCTCCCATATTCTACTGTGACTTGCCTAACATGAATTCCTGGAACATCAGAATTGAGTGGGAGCACTGTGCTTTTCATAAATAATAAAAATAATATGGAGAACAAATGACCAATAAACACATTAAAAGCTGCTCAATATCACTAATAATTAGAGAAATTCAAATCAAAACCACAATGGGATACCACCTCACACCCATTAGGATGGCTATTATCAAAAGAATGGAAAGTAACAAGTGTTGTCGAGGACATGGAGAAATTAGAACGCTTGTGTACCACTGGTGGGAGGTAAAACGGCACAGCCACTGTGGAAAACAGAATGGCAGTTCCTCACAAAATTAAGCATATGATTAACATTTAATCTGTCAATGTCACTTCTGTATATATACCCAAAAGAACTGAAGGCAGGGGAATCACACAGATACTTGTACACCTATGTTCATAGTAGTAGTATTCACAGTAACCAAACGGTGGAAGCAACCCAAGTGCCCATTCACAGATAAAGGAAATGTGATATACACATAAATGGAATATTATTCAGCTTTTAAAGGGAGTAAATACCTGCTACATCATGGATGGACTTTGAAGATGTTATGCTAAGGGAGATAAGTCAGACACAAAAGGACAAATATTATGTTTCCACTAATATGAGGCATCTGTACTCAAACTCATAGAAACATAAACTAGCATGGTGATTGCCAAGGCTGGAGGGAACAAGGAATGGGGAGTTCTTGTTTAATGGTGCAGTTTCTGTTTGAAAGATGGAAAGAGTTCTGGAGATGAACATGGATGCACGTCATGCCAAAGAATTGTACACTTAAAATGGTTCAAATGGCTAACTGTATGTTATGTGTACATTACCACAGTAAAATAAATGGGTATTGTCTAGAAAGTAAGGCTGTTTTCTTTCAAGTTTATTTAGGAGAGAAAGGGTTCTGACTGTAGATAGCTAAGATGAGTTTTTCAGAAGAGAGAACAAGTAGGAAGAAAAGACCCTTTGTGGTGCCACTGATACTACCATTATTACTATTTATTGAGTGCTTGTCATTTTCTGGGCACACTAAGTATTTTATATACATTGTTTAGTTTTCAAAAAATTTGTTAAAGTAAAAATTACTATCCCTATAGAGATAATGAGCTCAGGGTTCAGAAACTAGGTAAGTTGCCAGAATCGTAAGGAATAAGAGGCATATCCAGGATTCAAATCCATGGTGTCTGACTCCAGAGCCCTTGTTCGCAACCACTTGACTGTGGGTGAAGATTTTGCACCCAAATACCAAGCAAGGCTTCCATTTGTAATACAGGTGGACTTCTGCAGAATACAAACATACAGAGGAAATTGTCTTGTTCATTAAAGTGGGAGTAATCCCCATTGAAAACGATTCAACACATACTTCTGTCCTATGAATCACTTAGTAATCATTATAGAGTAATAGTAATAGTATGAGATATCCATATTATATAATATGAGTAAAGTTTCCTGGGTTCCTATCCTGTTTTGGCCCTTCTAGTTGAATACTTTTATATAAGCTACTTAATCCATTGGAGGCTTAATTTTCTCACCTGTAAATGGGGGCAACAATACTTTATAAGAGTGTTGCAAAGATTACATGAATTAATACGTATAAAACACATAGAATGGCACCTAGTCAATAGAGTCAATAAGCATTAACTATCTTTTATATTATTAGTCACCTTAAGCCTCTGGGTGCCTTGAACTAACCCATCAACACTGAAGAACAAAGTTGGAAATCTGGAAATGCTTGAAGAGTTCTGATACATTCTCAGAGCTGGCCTCCAGCCTCACCTCTGCAGCTGTCCCCTGGTAGTCCTGAGAAAAGAAATCAAGCAGAGAATCTATCAAATGCAAAACCTTGTACTAGAAACTAAAAGGATGAAAATTTCATCTAGATCTTGAAGAACGCCTCCCCCCAAGCAGAGATGAGCATAAACAAAATATAACAGACATAATATGATACAGAATGCAAAAGTTGTTGTGCTTGAATTATGATGGAGACAGAAATCTAGAAATAAGAAAGTTTCTCCATTTCTTACTCACTCTTTTGCCCCATAGAGTCTCAGTCAAGGAAAGCACCTCAGGCATCACCAACTGAATCCAACCTTACATCATGGAAGCCCCTGGGATGTCCCTTGAGAACTACCTCATAACGCAGAACCAGCTTTGAATCTTTTGTTTACTTCTATTTAGTAAATATTTCATGTTTGATATCAGAAAGCCCCATTGAAAATAGAAATTTAAAGACATTATTTCACAAAGGACAATTTTAGTATGTATATGTGAAAATGTTATACCCTTGAATTAAAAATATATAGAATCGGGCATGATGGTGCATTCCTGTAATCCCAGCAGCTCTGGAGGCTGAGGCAGGAGGATGGCAAGTTCAAAGCCAGCCTCAGGAAATTAGCAAGGCTCTAAGTAACTCAGTGAGATCCTGTTTCTAAACAAAATATAAAAAAGGGCTGGAGATGTGGTCAGTGGTTAAGTTCCCCTGGATTCACTCCCCAGTACCACACACACACATGTGTGTGTGTGTGTGTATGCACAGAGAGGGTGGAGGGCACACTTGCCTTTGTGCCCAGGGAAAAGAATGCCCAGACTCCTCTTCAGGGCAGAAAGTTCCAATGGAGAAAAGCAGGCCAATCCCTTGAAATGATAAATATAGGTACTGACATGTATGTGGATGTTCTTTGCCAAACACTGGAGACAACCCAAATATTCACGTTGCAACAGAATGATAAATGAAATGTGGTACATTCATACAATGAAATACTACCAAGTAATGGAAAAGATCTATAGCCACAGTCAATAATCCAAATGAGCTAAAGAGCTACATATGCAAAAAATAAAATACATATTGTATGATTTCATGTACAAAATCAAAACAAGCAAAACGAATCTATACATTAGAGATCAGGATAGTGGTTATAGCTTGACAGGGAGGATGCAGAAGGGGATATGCCTGGAGCTGATAGATCACTCACCACTGAGCAGGACATACGAGAGCCAGAGACTTGTGCCCACCAGCTCTGGTCCAGTCATCATTAATACAGGCTCTGTGAAGCATTGTTCAAGCACAGTGGCATCTGAGCTTGACCTTCACGGTCCCCAGTGGAGAAAGCATTTGCTCAGCCTGGATATATTGACCACAGACAGGAAGATGCTCTACCACCTGAGACATCTATCTTGGCAACCAGCATCAAAACACATTGCTGCCCATTCTGAAAGTGGGGCCAAAGAGCTTGTGGGAATGTAGTTTACATTCCAGGTGCCCAAAGAACTTAGTGTGTCACCCTACATGCTGCTACCAGTTGGAGGTTGGAGGAGGTAGGAGATTGAACAGGGTCTCCAATGGATATGGTTCTAGTGATGCCCAAATATGCTTTCTTCCCATATATCAAATACTTCCCTCTACATAACAGGGCAAGTCTTCAGATAGCCTTGGTGATCCAGCTCTTCCCCCACTTATTGCTTGTAGTTCTCCAAATAAGTATAAAATGTGCTGGAAACAGTATTTTGAAAAGAGAAGGAGGTGCTTTGAATAGCCCAAGCTCTATTCCTGTCCCTTCTTGAACAGGAAGTCCTATAATATTCTAGCTCAGCAAGTTGTAATGTTCCCAGGCATAAAGCTCAAGAGTAGATGGCTTTGGGGATCACTCAGATGCATTGTGGCATGAGGGAGGCACACACAGATGAGACTCCATCTGCCATGCACAGCTTTCCTGAGTCTTGGGGGACAGTCGCATCATGAATCCTAGGCATTATCCCCTGCTGCCTAACTGTAAGGAACAAGGTACTTTGCTTAACTAGTGTGAGCGTTCTGTCTCATCAGACTTGGGCAAGCCATATGAACTGCAACCCAAGATGTATACCCTATATGTCAAATAGAATAGAAATTTGATATATCAAATAGAATAGAACAGATCTTGGAATGACAAAGCTCCAGTATGGTGCATCCAGAGGGGCCCTTGAAGAAGCCCTGAAGTAATTCTCTAGTTATTTGACAAATGAGGGTATGGAGAAGAAAAGCAAGAGTGTGAGCATCAAGGAAGTAAAATAATTTCTCCTACCTAATTTCATTACCAATAGCAAGCCACTGACTATGTGGACCACTATGGATGCCTTGAATAAAAAGTAGATGGATAGGGAAGAGCTATTTCCTGACCCAGGGCTTCCCTGAAGGGACAGGAATGAGAGACTGAGAGAGCAAAAGATAAGCATGGGTGGCACCAATAGGAGAGGGACTGTTTGGTTTGCCTGAAACAAAACTGAGAAGGTATTAGTGAAAGCTTAACAATGGAGTTCCAAAAACCAAGAGGGTCCCTAAAGACCTTATTAGACCACTTAGGTAGGGGAATGTGACAGTGGCTGAAGATGAGTTTTGCAGACTGGGGTCATCCAAGAATTCCAATGCCATTCAAAGGCCACCCATCCATGTTAATGCATTATATGGTAACTTCTGTTCATTTATCAACTTAATAAAATTATAATGTTGCCACAATAGTGCTTGTCCTGCATGCTGAATAAAACTAAAAATGCTGGGAAAAGCAATGTTCTTTGAAATGAATTACTTAAGAGAATTCATGAACAATTAATGGGAATAAGAGGTGCTTCAAAAGGGACTAAGACCTCATTTCCTTCAGTCATTGAATGAAAAAAAAACTACCTGGGTGCACAGACATGTATTCAATTATCAATGTGAAAATACTCAGGATCAAATGGATAACAGGTAAAAGGGCACTGTAAACTGTCAACCACAATACACATCACACCTAAGGCTTATTAGTATTATTAGCAGTAGCAATATCGTCAAAGAGCAATTCCTGATCTGGGCTAACTTTCCTCTACTGAAGGTGTATAGTCTTTCTCTCTGATCATCTGAATAGCTTCTAACCAGTGTCTGTTTCTAAAAATCATTATTCTCTGCAAGTCTATGTCTGTCACTCAGCTGTGCATTAATGTTGTTTTTAACCAAGCTTTCTAATACCAGTTCAGTTGGTTATATAATCCTCCAGTATCCACCCTCCCCCAACACACACTTTGAATATCTCTTTGTTGTTTATTGCTCTGCTTTTGCATAGAACTTGTCTGAATGGTCTGGATGCTTTCAATTGGGCCTTATCAGAGATCATGGTTATTGGAACTCTCTATATTTTACAGCTTCTATCTAATTAATGCCAGCACTAATTTGTGGTCCAATCCAATACCACCCCCATAAGATCTGCATGAATACACACTGGATTTCAATCTGCCATTCAACAAGCATGAAGTCCTTTATGTTCATTACTAGCCAATCAGACAGCCCTAGATTCTTTTCTCTGCATTTTTTTTCCATAGTGAAATCATTTTGTTATTATCCTGAAGCAGTTGCTTGGTAGAAAATATTAAGAAAAACAATGGCAACAATAAGAGCCCTTCTTCCTTTTTTTTTCCCCTAGCAAATGCCACTGTTTCAACCTGGAAAACTCAAGGTTTCCTTAAAAACTCAAATTGAGCCATCAACTTGTTTACTAAAATCCTCATTCCCTAAAGTAGCTCTTACTCAGAAATATCTTGTGGTATGTTACAAAATGGGTCTTTTTTTTACCTTCCAAGGAGTGAAAGGACTGTTAAGATTAAAACAAACTTATGCTCTAGTGTTGAATCAAACCAAGTCCACAAACCCAAGCAACCTAATAGATCCAATGCCACATATACCAGGGTGACCTCACTCCAATGCCTACTATTTTCTCCTCTGGAATACTAGGGCCTAGGGTCATTATCACAGAATTCTCCTGTGTTCAATGGACATGGTTAAATGATTTCCCTTTCACATCATTTCTACCCCATGCATCATTACCAGAAGTACTCCATTCTGCTGTAATGTTCTGCATTTCCTGTTCCCACAAATGCCTGGTCCTTCAAATTCCTCATGTAATTTTCTGTTCTGCAACAAATTTCAATTGCAAAATTGGTTCAAGTAGGCTTGGCTGTTCACATCTTGAGATAAATTAAAACTAAAGCGAATGTTAGTAAATAAAGAGAAATAACAAATGGCAGAATGTCTCATTCAGCAGAAAGAAGCAGTCTATTTCCAGAGGGGTCATTTTTTTGTGCCCTTTTGAATGATTGAAGGTCTCAAAAGTGAATCTTTTCTCACATAAGAAAGGCCTGAGAAGTAATTCCTTTCTACCTCCCACTGAGACCTGGTTTTGCATATTCTGTCCCCAGGAAGTGGGCTCTGCATGATGATGTGTCCTGAGATGTGTTCTTGCTTCTACAGCACTGGAGGGAATGGGAATGGGTGGAGGGAGAAACTGGGTTGCAGCAGGGTCACAGGATGGACTCAGCCAACCTTCCTGCGCTGTCTGGAGTGGGACAAGTCCTTCAGAGTTGTCCCAGTCCAGGCAAAGGACTTTTTCACCTCACCAGCACCAGCCATTGGATGTGGGCTGCCCCAAGAAGGGGGTAGGCCTTGAGCAAGAAGACTTTCTCTCCACCAGAGGGAAATTCCCAGAGAATGATATCAGCCAACAACCTTCTAGCCATTAAAAGAATAAATCCTTTATTCCTGGAGGGGATCTGACGGATGCAGTACATAGTAACCCTTCATCCCTCAAAGTACCTGATTAGCTACCTTATGCAGAAACAGGCGACAGGAGGAGATCTTTTGCCAAAATGACTTAATCCTATTTGGTGGCTAGCACTGGTCTTCTAAATACACACACACACACCTATTTTAATAAAGTGCAAACCTCTATTCCTCATGGCAAAGCAAAAAGAAGGGAATTGGGTTTCTGTCTCCAGGCAGCTACTTCTGTGCCTTAAAATGACACTCAACCTCTGTAACCCTTTGCTTCCTCACCAGTAAAACAAGAATGAAAATAGAATTACTACATTTTCTTCATAGGGTTATCAAAAGAAGCAAAGCACATGAAGCACTGTATAAACAATAAACTGCTCTACACTTAAGAGTTTGTGATATTTGGCAGGGTAAGTGCTCAAAAATAGGTGTTGAATAGATAGAAAATTGTGATTATGCCTGCCCCCGCCCCATTTAATCAAGAATCTTTGGCTGCTGGCTTCGCTCCAGCACATTACCAGTCTGGGTCTCTCAATCTAGCAGCTTGTGCAAAATACAAGCAGGATGGAGTGTGGTGTGAGGGCACACCCTCTGCTGTGACAAACAGCACAGCAATATTTCTGTCTTCCATGACATCATGACTTTAGTCTCAAAAACCATAGGAGGTCTCCAGGAGAAACTAACACCGTTGCTCAACTGAGTCTAAAAAGTAGCTCTTTATCAATTATGCCTAAACAAAAATTACTTTATGATGGACATCCTCTAATGTTCAAGTGCAAAATATGAAACTAGCTCATGCAGTTAATCAACTTGTTTTCAAGTATCTTGAAAGTGTGATCATAAGATACAGGTCTGTAATCCTTTATCCACTATTCCGAAACTCAAAACATGCTGAAAACCAAGTTTCCCCTAGCCTGACAAGAGCCGGTATGAGGTTGTCAATAACCTTTACTTACTCCTCTTAGTGCATTTCACTGCAGAAATATGTCCTTGTTTGGTCAGGAAGTGACACACAAGCCAACAATATGATATGGCAATATGATAACCTATGGTATATGGGCCTTATGACTTCAGACACAAGACCAGGTGGACCTCTGGTCTTAGCCAACACTTGTTAAGGAGTTGCTATGAATCAGAAACTAAGCTAAACGCATGGCATTTATTATCTCAATTAATTCTCACATAATCTTATGAGGTACATCTGTCTCATCTTATAAATGAGAAAACTGAGGTACACAGAGAGCAGGTAAGTGGTACAGCTGGGATTGAAAGCAGACAGTCTAACTCCAGAGTCCATTTCCTCCCTTTGCAGCAAGCTGATCCTGGTGAATCCTATAGGAGCCAGAAACAGGCAAAACTAGTTACCCCTAGGGACACATATTGAGAATCTGTGGTGATGAGGTATACAGTATCTGCCAATTGCATTAGTTAGAGAAATAGAACCAATGGGGTGTGAGGGTTGCAGGGAGAAAGAGAGAGAATATTTCCAATAAGTTGGGGACCCAGGAAAGAGTTGATGTTGCAGCTCAAGTCAGAATGTAGTCTGCAGGCTACCTTCAAATGTTCTTCCTTGGGGGAGTGACTCTTTTTTCTGTTTAGGTCTTCAACTGCTTGGATGAGGCCCACCCACATTATGGAAGGTAATCCGCTTAACTCAAGTTTACTGATCAAAATGTTAATCATATCTGTAAAAAAAAAATAAACAAAAACACCTTCACAAGGACATATAAACTAAATACCTTGGTATTATAGCCATGTTGACACATAAAATTAACCATCATACTACTCTCAAAATAATTAGACCCAATGGTGCCCCTAGAAAAAGATGTTCCTGGTCAATGGCTGTTACCTACTTCCATGTTCTTCAAAGTAGACTACATCTATACCATTGCATTTGTTAGTACTGTTTGGTTCACAAGTGACAGAAATCCAACTGGAACCAGATTAAGCAAATAGAGGATTTATAATTGGGATTCTTGGACCAATGAAGATAGAAAGAGCTTTACCCTCCTTCTATGCTGAAAGTCAAATGGTTACCAAAAGCTTCACCATTGTCAACCAAAAAGTAAGAGACAAAGCAGAAGTTTCTGGCCAAGCCCATCCTTGAGCATGACCTTTGGCCCCTGGCCCCCAGCCATCTTCTACTCCCCAAGCCTTGCCCATCAGTGTAGTAGCAGGAAGTCAAAAATGGCTACTGTCATCACTTAATTCTAAATCTGAAAAGAAATGAAGTGAAGCTACGTGGTTACGTTTTCCCTCTTTTGGTTGAGAAACTTTAGAAATGGCTCCTAAGAAAAGAATAATGAAGCCAGGCGCGGTGGCTCAAGCCTGTAATCCCAGCACTTAGGGATGCTGAGACAGGAGAATCGTGAGTTCAAAGCCAGCCTCAGCAATGGCGAGGCGCTAAGCAACTCAGTGAGACCCTGTCTCTACATAAAACATAAAATAGGGCTGGGGATGTGGCTCAGTGGTCGAGTCCCCCTGAGTTCAATCTCCAGTACCAACAACAAAAAAGAAAAAGCAAAAAAAATAGAAAAGAAGAATGAAATGGGAGGAGATGTCCATGATCCCATTTTTTTCTGCTAGAAATGAAGTTTTCAGGGCTCTTCCGTGAATTGAGGCGCAGGGGGTGAAGGTGGGGGTTAGGAGCTTATGGGATAATCTGAAGCCCCAGGGCCTTGGTACACAGGAACATGATCCACCCCTATTAGCTGGGCTGGATTCTCACAGAGGTCATTTGACAACATCAGAATACAGAACAGAGCTTAGGTCTGCAGATGGCTTCCCACAGCTATGGCTACTTCCTCCCTGTTTCCCCCACCCTACCCCTTTTTAAAAATCTATTCCCGAGGTGAGAAAAAGTGGAAAGAAAACAAAATATACAGTCTTCAAATAACTTAGAGTGGGATAAAATGAGATCTCAAATGCCAGGGAAGAGTTGAAGGAAATTCAATCCCATTACATTAGAGCAGAGAGACTTCGTAAAAACTAATCACGGTAAGCACTAAAAAAAAATAAAAAAAGAATGAGATGACAAGAAACCATCCAAACACACTCAGCAAAGAAGAGGTGGAAGAAATGCCAGGCTAGAAGGGAGAAAAGGAGGAAGGTGAAGGCAGAAGAGAAAGGGGGGAGAGCCTAGTGGGCAGGGCCTAGGGGTGTGGCCTGACCAGATCCTCACATGGCTGGCCCTCCCTTGGTTCCTGCCCATCTTCTGAGTGAGTTTCCCTAGCTTTCTCACCTGTGAGCTACCCAATAGCGTTTTGATTAATTCTTTTTCTGTTTAAATTAACCAAAGTTGGTTTATATTGTTTGAAACCAAGAACCTAAATTGATACATATGAGGAGAAATTAATCCATTTAAATAGAAGACTAAGATTAAATAACTGAGGGAATTAGAACTACAAAACAGGTGTAAATGTTATAAATTTTGCCAATATATAATATAATAACAAAAAGAGGAGGTGGAGGAGGAAAGCAGAAGGAAGCAGCAGTGTTAATTTCCTCATCTTTCCTAGCAGGATTTAATAGACACCAATTCAAATGGAAACATGCAGTTTTAAAAACATAATGACTCATAATACTTCTTGTAATCATTCTATAAATTTGAGAGTGATACTTCAGGGAATACAGGTGAGGAAGCTTAAGTTCAAAAATAATAACTGACTTAACCAAAATCTCACAGCTGGTCCACTCAATCAAAAATTCAGCAAATAGGTAGGTGGCTCAGTGGTAGAGCACTTGCCCAGCATGACCAAGGTCCTGGGTTTCATTCTCAGGATCATCAAAACATTTTTTTTTTCAGTAGATGTACCTACAAGGTGCCAAGCATAAGTGCTGGGGTCGCAGTGGAGGCCAACCCATTTTAGTCCCTGCCTTCATGAAGCTGATGGTCTAGTGGGAGAATCAGACATAAGTGAACAAAGAGGTCAATATGAGATTGAAATATTGATCAATGCTGTGAAGAAAAGAAGAGAGCGCTGTAAGAGAGAATAACAGGTGGAGGCCCACTTGACATAGGGTACACAGGAGAGGTGACACATAAAAGGGGACTTCCAAGTTGGGAAGGAACCAGACTTACAAAGATCAAAGAGCAGATAATTCCAGACAGAGGAAACAGCAAGGTCTCTGGCTGGGATTACTGGATGACATGATTTATGGAAATGGTGATGGCTTTAGGATCAATGTTTCAGGAAGTGACTATTAAGAATTTTACAAGCCACATGTGATGGCGCCCACCTGTGATCCCAGCTTCTTGGGAGGCTGAGGGAGAAGGATTGCAAGTTCAAGGATTGCCAGCCAAAGCAACCTAATGAGATCCTGTCTCAAAACAAAAAAATAAAAAGTGTTGGGGATGTAGCTCAGTGGTGGTGTACTACTGTAAAAAACAGATAGAAAGATAATTTTGTAAACCTTTCATGACTGAGATATCTGTAAAACCTTCAAGTGGAGATGTCACTTAAGCTGTCAGATCAAAAGCTTGGAAGAGGAGTTGGGGCTGGAATCATTATCACACAGACGGTATTTAAAAACATGGGATGGTTGGGGTTGTGGCTCAGTGGTAGAGTGCTCACCTACCATGCACAAGGCACTGGGTTCGATCCTCAGCACCACATAAAAATAAAATAAAGGAATGTATCTACCTATAACTAATACACACACACACACACACACACACACACACACACCATGGGATTGAAAAAGATGACAAGAAACAGAGTATGAAGAAAAAACAGGACAAATGACCAATCCATGAGAAAATCCAATATTCAGAAGTGGAATACAGGAGAAGGATCTAGGCAGATAGATATAAAATTGAGAGGGCAGTGTCCCCAGAAGCCCAAAGAAGAAAGCACTTTGGAGAGGAAGGGGTTGATTTTGTTGACTGCCGCTACCCAGCTAAATAAAACAGGACTGAAGAGGGTCCCTCATGTTGGGCTATTAATGAAAACGACAGCCGCATTTTGGGTAGAGCTGTGGAGACAAAAGCCAGACAGCTATTTTCGGAGGTTTGACAATGATAAGAAGCAGAGATGTGGAGCAATTACGAAAAACGACTGGGTTAAAGGAGGAACTCAAGGACGCTCATGTGATTCAGTGGAAAGGGGAGACAGCAACATGGAGAAGGCACAGAGATAACACGACCACGGAGGTGACAGAAAAGTGAGCCTGTGAACGAAGACACAGGAAGGTCTGCAGATGTGGTGCTGGGGAGGTAAATGTGCTTCCATTTGATGGCTTCTGTTTCTCCAAGAAGGTAAATTCATCAGCTGAAAATTAGTTGGGAGAACTGGAGGAAGGGTGGGAGGCTTGAGACATCCAACAAGTCATAAAATAGTTGCAGGGACAGTGAGAAAGCAAGCTTACCTGAAGTCGGAGGTAGAACTGCCATCCACAGTACACTGTGGCAAGGCCCAGGTTCTCGGGGGTTGCTTGGGATCATCCAAGGTGGGATTTTTGCCAGGTGGATGTCACAAAAGACAGAAGAATCAACAGGGCGCAGTGATGCCTGCTTTCTAATTCCAACTACGTGGGGAGGCTGAGGCAATAGAACCACGAGTTTGAGGCCAGCCTGGGCAATTTAGTGAGACCATAAAGGACTGAGGATGTAGTTCAGTGTCCAGCACTTGTCGAGCTTGGGTAAAGCCCTTGGTTCAATCACCAGCACTGCAAAGAAAGAAAAAAAAAAGATGAAAGACTCAAAGGAATTCGGGGTATCTAAGATACTGATTATAATGATGTGTCATGTACTGAGTTGGGAGCTGGATAATGAAGGAAGGAAGATCAGTGGCAGAGATCACCATTATTTCAAAGGAATGCGACAGCAGTGATTTAAGCAAGAGAACCCCAAGTATCAAAGGTCTCTGAAGAGTGGAATGAACATGGCAGTGAAATGTCGCACCATGTGGTGATGACGAATGTGGTGCCTGCAGCAGGAGGGAGATGGGGAAAGTCACCACACCAGGTGCGGGACGGGTCAGCTCCCAGACACTGAAGTCAGCAACTATGATGACATGCATTGGGTGACTAGGAAGACTGTCGGCCAAGGCAAACGTCTCCGCGCACTGAGCGCGAACAGTGGCACTAGGAGTCCTTAGCACCTGGTCCAGCACCAACTCCTCTTCCCTCGACTGCCTCGCCTTCACCTGCCTTGTGCTGCTGAGAGCTCCTTTTGATTTCCTGAAGTTTCACACTCAGACACTGACCTGAGGAGGTGAGGAGAGGGTGGGATAAAGAGAAAACTAACTTGAGTCTGTCAATCCCGACGCGGAGTTCGGGGTGGAGGCCAGAAAAGTTAACTTATTGATGAGGAATGGACTTGATCATTTGTTTCCCACGGAGGCTCCTAACTAGGGGTTTTGACAACTCCACGCAAGATGTAAACTGCCCAGAGTTACCAAGAGGAGTGCCCTGCCTAGAAGAACAAAAGACAAGGTGAATTAAGGAAGAGAAGAGGAAATGTGCACTAAATCATCACCTGCCGTGTGTCATACTTTGGGTTGTTCACCTTGGAAGGTTGCATACTGCACAAAGGAATCACATTCAAAGTGTACACACCATAGGTTTCTATATTTATTTGGATCATTTCCTGCAGATGACAGGTTAGTGTTTTGCTCTGATTATCGATGTATTAGGACAATTTTTTAACACGCAGAAATTAAGTTGTTTGAGGTTAAGTGTGGGTTTTTGTAATTCACATAAAGATGCCATACAGGCTAGCAGTGGCCTTCAGAGTCCTGGAGCCAGAAGCTTTCCTTTGTGTTGTCTGATCTAATCAGGATACAACCTTACAAAATAAGAATTTTAAGATGAAGAGAAGTTCGTTAACTTGATAAGCGTCAGCTACACACTGGCATGAAGCTGAGCTAAAATTTGTATCCAGATCAGCCACTTCCCAAATCTGCTCATTTTCCACTCTACCCCACTGCCTGGCACTGTCCATTGTAATTCAAAAGATGCCACTAGCCACCAAGTGAGCTTTTATTCTGCCTCACCCCACACTTCACCATTGAATATTCCTGCTTTTCATGCCTACTTTATCTGGGCAACCCACCAGTACAAAATATCCTTTCTCCTGTTTATTGTATTATTGATATCCCTTTAGAATAATCACCATCATCAAAAATCTTTTCCAAAATAAATAAGGTAGCAATTATCTGATAAGGCACTGGCTCCCCAAAAAATAAATAAATGAAGATCACATAAGAGTTAACCAACGGCTTCATTTCATTGAACATATTTTGAGCTCTTTTTCTCGATGCGTACAGTTTTTATTTGGTTGACTATGAATTTCACCCTGAAGATTAATTTGGCCCTCCACATACAGCCTAAGAATTAATATTCAGCCAAGATATGAACCTTTTTTCATTTTCATTTTAGTGGAAATCAATTTGTTAAACTACTGTTGAGTGCAATTTGCTACTGATTCACTCCCACTTTTCTGCTCAAGTCGAGGTATTTGGAAATATCTGTATAAACGCTGTCAATACCACCACGATTTATATTACCAAGTTACCGTAACCGTCATCTCCATGAGCACTATGGATTATGCCTTGCAATGTTAGATTTTATTGAACTTATGTAACAGAGAAGTGATCAATTAAAAAAAAACAACCTCGCAATGAGTTTTGTCTCTTGCAGGTAGTATATAGAAAGGACTTCAAGATGGAAAATAAACAACCAAAGAAATGGATGTGGCCCTCTTGGTGTTACCTACTCTGCTCTGCAGGCATTTCCATGTGGTCTTTAAACCACTGGCCTTTGGTGTCCATGAGGCAGAATGCAGCACTAACAATACCACATAGCCAGAGCCTGAGAATTGGTACCTCCTCAGGGGTTGGCTGTTATTTTCTCTGTCTCTCTCTCTGTCTCTCATTGCATCCTCTCTATGTCTTTCAGTTTGTAAGTACTGCTATGTAAAAGTATCTTAAACAACAGGAACTTACTGCCTCACAGCTCTGGAGGCCACAAGTTAGAAATCAGGGTGTCAGTGGAGCCCAGCTGTCTCTGAATATGTGAGGGAAATGTCTGTTTAGACCCCTCCTCTGTTTTCTGGTGGTTTTCTGGCAATCTGATGTCACTTGGCTTGTAGACACATCATCCCAAGCTCTGCCTTCACATTCATATGGAGTTCTCCCTGTGTGCATGCCCACTTTATTATTAGAAGTCCAGTTCCACCAGTCCTTTTTCTGTTACTATAACAAAACAACACACAAGAGGCTAACTTTATAAAGAAAAGAGGTTCATTTAGCTCACAGTTCTGGAGGTTCAAAGACCTACTGTTGACATCGGCTCAGCTCTGGTGAGGACCTCTCTGGCTGCATCACTTCATGAATGATGGCAAAGGCAGAAACGCATACACAGGAGAGATCACACTGCAAAATCAGAAGCCAGAAAGACTCAAGGGTCAAGCTCATTTTTTTTTCCTTTTTTTTATTTTGTGGGGGGGATTGAACTCAGGGGTACTTGATCACTGAGCCACATCCCTAGTCCTATTTTATGTTTTATTTAGAGACAGGGTCTCACTGAGTTGCTTAGCGCCTTGCCATTGCTGAGGCTGACTTTGATCTCACGATTCTCCAGGCAGCCTCTCAAAGTGCTAGGATAACAGGCATGCACCACCGAGCCCGGCTCAAGCTCACTTTTAAAACATCTTGCTTTCAAGAGAGCTCAGGGCTCCAACAAGAGCTATGTTAACCCCTTCCAAGGGCAGCTCCCCGACGAGGCCCCACCTCTTCATTTTCCACTGTCTTCCACATTGCCACACTATACACCAACCTTATAATATTTTGGAGGCCATACCTAAACTATGGCTTCAGTCATGTTGGATTTGGGGGCCTGCCCTGTTCCAGTATGTCCTCTTCTTAGCTAATTCTGCAAAGGCTCTGTTTTAAAATAAGGTCACATTCTGAGGCACTGCAGGTTAAAACTTCAATACATGAATCTGGGTGACATAATTCAATCTTAAAACTCTCATAATCCCTCAACCTATAAATATGTTCTCCCCTCTCCCTTCTTATAAACTAAAATAATAATAATACCCATTTTTACCTTGATTCTTTCTTCCCTTTCACAGCTTTCTCAAGGAAATAGTCTTTTATTTCCCTCTCCACTTATTTCTCAATTCACTTTAATCTAGGCTGGCTCCACAAGTTTTCATCAAGATCACCAATAACCGCCTTTTATTTTTTTATTTTATTTTTTATAAGATTAAATGATTAAAGATTAAATGAAATAGCATTTACTTTATTTATTAGTTTTTTATGTGGTGCTGAGTATCAAACCTAGTGCCTCACATGTGCTAGGTTGTAGCTCTACCACTGAGCTACAACCCCAGCCCCCTGTCTATCTTTTAAATCATCTTACTTTTTACTCCTATTTTTTAAAAAAATTTTTTCTAGTTGTCAATGAACCTTCATTTTATTTTTTTATATGTGGTGCTGAGAATTGAACCCAGTGCCTCACACAAGCTAGGCAAGCGCTCTACCAAATGAGCCACAACCCCAACCCTCCTAATTTTGTTAAACTTCTCCATGGCTGTTGAAACTGTGAATCACATCCTCCTTCAGAAACTGCATCCTCTCTCAATATCATCAACACTACCTTGCAATCCTCCTCTTCCCTCAGCAGGATCCTCTGAAAGCGTTCCAGTAATTCTGTCCATGCTCATGTCATCAACCATCTCCTGCACACCGATTCTCAAGTCTATAAATCTAGCATACATCTGCCCTCTGAGCTCTAGTACATGATCAACGGCTTTACGTCCCACCTTCTGTGTGTCGCAAGTCACCTAAAATGCAAGACTCCTAAACAGAAATCTTTCCACTACTGTGACCTCACGGGAGAACAGTCCACCACCAACCCAGTTGCTCTAGTCAGAAATCTGGTTGTTACCCTGCCTCTTGTTAACCCCTTACCACAGTCACATGGAATGCTAACAGTCTTTCTAGTAAGAGGCCGTGGAAGTGTTTCGGTACAGGGCTTGGAGAGGACTCGGGAGTAATCTGAAATGTGTTGTTCTCACAAGGGGAAACAATAAATTATAGGTGCTCAAGGCCACTGGAGGAGTAGACCGCGTTGTTCCACCCTGCCTTTTAGAATCCTACACCTCCTGTGACACTCCTCCATCCCTGTGTCCCAATCCCTGAGCCTCTCACCTGGGCCCAGAGCCAGCTGGTCCATTAGACATGTTGTCAAAGTGCTTAAGGCTGAGGTCCATCGTAGGATTTAAAAAATATATGTTTTAAGTTTCCTTAAAATTTGAAGGGAAAACAATACAAGCCAGCCTGGATTATATAGATTTATATAGGAAACCAATAGTAAAATATTGTTTTTTAATTTTATTCTATGTTTTTAGGAGGAAGATGACAAGTCTTTTTTTTAATTTTTTAAATTTGTTATTTTTAGATATACATGAAAGTAGAGGGTATTTTGACATATTATACATACATGGAGTATAACCTATTCTAATTAGGTCCTATTCTTGTGATTGAACATGAGGTGGAGTTTTCACTGGTCATGTATTCATATATAGGAAAGTTATATCTGATTCATTCTACTGTTTTACCTATTCCTACCTCCGCTCCCTTCATTCCCCTTTCTAATCCAATGAACTTCTATTCACTGCCCCCCATCATGTGTTAACGTTCTCATATCAGAGAGAACATTCAGCCTTGGGTTTTTAGGGATTGGCTAATTTCACTTCACCAGATAATCTCAAGTTTCATCTGTTGCAGGGAAACAGATGGGATGAGAACCAGCAAGCAGCACTCGGAGAGGAGAACTCCAAACTTTATTTTACACTGGTGGGCTCAGAGGAGGAAAAATTCCAAATTCTGAGCCCTAATCCCTAGTTTCTCACAATAGTTTTAGATTATTTGGTGTTATCTTAGACCCATCCCATCATTGGAGCTTTTTTCCTCTTTAAAAAAAAAAATAGTAGTGCACGGTGGCGCAAGCCTGTAATCCCAGCACTTAGGGAGGCTGAGACAGGAGAATCGCGAGTTCAAAGCCAGCTTCAGTAATGGTGAGGCGCTAAGCAACTCAGTGAGACCCTGTCTCTACATAAAACACAAAATAGGGCTGGGGATGTGGCTCAGTGGTTGAGTGGCCCTGAGTTCAATCTCCAGTACCAAAAAAAAAAAAATTCCTAATCTACATGGCTGAAGGCCTATGCAGGGTCTCCAACATAAAGCATGCTTACAGAAACAGGTAAGAAGAAATGGCTCTTTTCACAGGCCTCTGTTAAATATCTAGCCTTGAAAGTCTAGCACAGGGGTGTTTACATATCATAGTCAGATTCCTAGAGCAGTTATTTATAATCCAAAAGATAAGGGACCCATAGTTAACAGGCTTCCTAAAGAAAGGTTGAGAGGGGGCTGGGGTTATGGCGCAGTGGTAGCATTCTTGCCTAGCACGTGTGAGACACTGGGTTCGATCCTCAGCACCACATAAAAATAAAATAAAGATATTCTGTCCACCTACAACTAAAAAAATAAATATTTAAAAAAAAAAAAAGAAAGGTTGAGAGCAGGGAAGGAAACTGACTCCCCCCAGGCATTGGTTTTGTTTTTATAATTTCATTTCACAACCAGGTCTGGTTTTGCCATCATACATCCTCTTACTGGCAAATGCCATGATTTCCTTCTTTTTTATGGCTTAGTAATATTCCATTGTGTATATATGCCACATTTTCTTTATCCATTTATTTGTTGAAAAGCACCTAGGTTGGTTCTATTGCTTTGTTATTGTGAATTGAGCTGCTATAAACATTGATGTGGCTGCATCACTGTTGTATGCTGATCTTAAGACCTTTGGGTATATGCCAAGGAGTGAGACAACTGAGTCAAGTGGTGTTTATATTCCAAGTTTTTTTGTTTTTTTTTTTTGGTACCGAGGATTAAACTCAGGGGTACTTGACCACTGAGCCACATTCCCAGCCCTATTTTGTGTTTTATATAGAGACAGGGTCTCACTGAGTTGCTTAGTGCACCCCACACCCTCAGTTGCTGAGGCTGGCTTTGAGCTCACGATTCTCCTGTCTCAGCCTCCCAAAGTGCTGGGATTACAGGTGTGCGCCACCGCACCTGGCTTGATTCCAAGTTTTTTGAGGACTCTCCATACTGCTTTCCAGAGTGGTTGCACCCATTTGTAGTCTCACCAGCAATGAATGAATGGAGGTTTTCCCTACATCCTGGCCAACCCATATTATTACTTGCATTCTTAATAATTGCCATTCTGAATGGAGTGAGACAGAATCTCAGTGTAGTTTTAATTTGCATTTCTCTAGTTGATAAAGATGTTGAACATTGTTTCATATATTTGTTGACCATCATATTTCTTCTCCTGTGAAGTGCCTGGCCAGTGCTTTTGCCCTTTTATTGATTGGGTTATTTGGGGGGTTTTTTGTGTGTTGTTTTTTGAGTTAGAAGCCCACAAATCTTGAAGCACAAAGCAGCTTGCCTAAGCCCATCTTCTCTCCCCAACTACTCTGCCAACAGCTCTTCTCTTAGCAATACAAATAGAAATACAAATTAATTCATACTGCAGCACCGAAGACTGATAATTTAATTAGGTGGCCATCCAAGGAATATTTGCTTCAAATTTGTCTAAAACGAACAAACAAACAAGGCCCTTTTTATTTTAATTGTGTTACATCTTCCCTTTTATTTTAGAGTATGAAAAAAATACATAAATATTGTAAAAACTTCAAGAACTCACAAAAGTTAAAAGATAGAAGTAAAAATCAACTATAGTCCAGGGTGGTGACTGTAATCACAGAAATTCGAGAGGCTAAGGCAAGAGGATGGCAAGTTCGAGGTTAGCCTCAGCAACTTAGTAAGACCTTGTCTCAAAATAATATAAAGATCTGGGGATATAGCTCAGTGGTCCAGTGCCCCTGGGTTCAATCCTCAGTACTGGAAAAAATAAAATAGAAGAAACAAAAATCACTTATAATGCCAAAGATAATCAGTATTAATAATTTGAGTGTACACACACACACATTCACATATTCTTTTTTTTAGTTTTTTTTTAAATTTTTTTAGTTGTAGATGTACACAATACCTTTGTTTTATTTTTATTTATTTTTATGTGGTGCTGAAAGGATCAAACCCAGTGCCTTACACGTGCCAGGCAAGCGCTCTACCACTGAGCCACAACCCCAGCCCCTCACATATTCTTTTTTAAATGGCTTTATAGATGCATAATTCATACTTTTTTTTTTTGGTATGAGGGTTGAACTCAGGGGTACTTGACCACTGAGCCACATTCCAAGCCCTATTTTGTATTTTATGTATAGACAGGGTCTCACTGAGTTGCTTAGTACCTCGCCATTGCTGAGGCTGGCTTTGAACTTGCAATTCTCCTGTCTCAGCCTCCCGAGCCATTGGGATTCCAGACGTGCCCCATCGTGCAGGGCTGCTATGTATTTTCTTAATGGAAACTGATCTTTGTTTACTTATAATCTTTTTTCTTTTTCTTTTTTTTTTTTTGGTACCAGGGATTGAACTCAGGGGCACTCGATCACTGAGCCACATCCCCAGCCCTATTTTGTGTTTTATGTAGAGACAAGGTCTCACTGAGTTGCTTAGCACCTCGCCATTGCTGAGGCTGGCTTTGAACTTGCGATCCTTCTGTTTTAGCCTCCCAAAGTGCTAGGATTACAGGTGCGCGCCACTGTGCCTGGCTTACTTATAATCTTATGAGTAAATTCCTACAGCACTAAATATCTGTGATTATTAATGCCGCAACTAATATTTTGTATGAAGATTTTTGTCCACGTTTCCAATGATTTCCTTGGGATCAACACTTTAAGTGACACTGTAACGGAACACAATTCACTTCTTGGTGAGTGCGAAGCCCATGGGCACAGCCAGGGCGTAACAAAGCCAAGCCAGGTCTCCTCCTTGCAGCAGATGGGAGCACACTGGGGATCATTCCCCAAGCAGTGTCTCCCCAAGCTAACAAAGCAAGGGGCTTTATGGCAAAGCCATACATACTCCTGTAGGTAAGAGTCATCATCACAGGTAGAGGCAGGGACTTTCTTGAGCATGCTCAGTTCAACATCGCCCTTCTTCATACATCATGTGTTCTCAAAATGGTGGACCAGAAAGCCTCTGGGCAGAGAATCTAATATGATAATGAGCGAAGTTCACTTCCTGTCATCCAAAAGGGCTGGGTCAGAATGACTCAGGGATTTTGGCTGGCTCTTTGACAGTTCCCCAGGGGGCCTTACCTGAAACAAAAAAGCAAATTCAGAGGCGTAATGACAGTCATTTAAAGGGGCAGCAGCTTTTTCTTGAAAGCACAGCTGATATCCCTGAAAATACCTGCCTAGCAGCTAACAAAACTACTGGGCCAAAAGTTATAAACATATCTAGTTTTGGATACACGCTGCCAAGTTTTTCGCCAGAAATGGTGTGTAAACCTCTCCTCCATGATATCTATTGCCCTGTATCCCACCAGGACTAGACATTTGGCTTTGTCTGAGAGTCTCCTATGCAAAATACAGAATTTGTTTTCAGTAGCATTTATTTCATTACTCATGACATTAAAGGTGTTTTTAAAATAATTACTAAGCAGTTACGTTTCTTCAGTGAACTTTCTGTTCATGGACTTAAATTATGATACTAGGGAGATGATCTTTTCTATTTATACAGCCTCCCTAACTAAGAGAGATGTTAACTACAAAATGGCACATTGTTATCCAAGTTTATAAACTTTCCAATTGAGTATAATTTTTAATCATATGGAAATTCTTATAAAGTTCAGTAAAGTCAAACAATCCTTCTTAATCTGCTTTAGAATTATCCCTTAAAAGCCTAAAATATTTACTTTGATTCTAAGATTTTTATGATGTTTTGGGTTTTTTTTTTTTTACATTAAAATCTTAATCCAAATAGAACTGATTATTTTTTTGTTTGTTTCCAACGATTGAACTCAGGAGTACTTGACCACTGAGCCACATCCCCAGCTCTATTTTGTGTTTTATTTAGAGACAGCTGAGGCTGGCTTTGAACTTGGAATTCTCCTGTCTCAGCCTCCCAAAGTGCTGGGATTACAGACGTGCGTTACTGCACCTGGCACAGAACTGATTTTGATGTAAAGCAGTAAGGAAATACATTGATCCTTTTTTTCTAAAAAATTAGAAAATTATACAAAAATCATTTTTTTGAGAATCCATCCATTCACTAATTATTGTTTTCCTTTTCAAAATTGAAAGTGAGACTGCTTCTTGACCTTCTAGTGTGACTCATCATCTGCTGCCTGATTCCTGGCCAAGCACTATTTTAATTTTTGTAACCTTACAATATGTTTTAAAATCTGCTAGGCTCAGACTCCACTTGTTTTTTTTTTTTCTACTTTAAAAAAAAAATTTTTTTGTTGGATACCTTACTGCCTCTATTCTCAGATGAAGGGAAAGCAGCAGCAGCAGCAGCAGCAGAGAAAGACAGATGGACAAAGAGAGAAGGCAGAGAGAGGACATGGAAGATGAACCGATTCCAGGATTATTTTAGTCCTTCCTCAAACTGATTTTTTTTGCCGTTGAAGAATTTGAGATTCCATTAACTAACTGTACTGTGACCCCGATACACAGATGTAAATTATGTCAGTTCTGTCCCTGTGTCAACATCTAACTTTTCATGAATTACAAGTGATTTACACTTTAAGGTCCAAAGAACATAGACAAAGCTTTTATGTTTCAGAACTAAAAGAGAAAATTATCAGAGCAATGATCATCCCCAGGACCAATATTTCTAGATTTCTCCATTTCTTGAGAAGGAAAAAGACTTTTGAACAAATATATCTTAATATTAGTTTATGGCTAAGTTCTTAAGTTTTACTATGTCATTTTTTTAAAAAAGTACATTTTAAGAGCTGGGCGCGGTGGCACATGCCTGTAATCCCAGCATTTAGGGAGGCTGAGACAGGAGAATCATGAGTTCAAAGCCAGCCTCAACAATGGCGAGGCGCTAAGCAACTCAGTGAGACCCTGTCTCTACATAAAACACAAAATAGGGCTGGGGATGTGGCTCAGTGGTCCAGTGCCTCTGAGTTCAATCTCTGGTACCAAAAAAAAATTTTAAGTGGTGAATCTGTTCCTAAAAGAACACAAAAATGCTGATATATTAAATTCCATAATCCTGAACATTAGACTAGTTTCTTTGTGGTCACCAATGATGGGCTTAAGTGGATGTATTTTCACAGAAGAGGCAAAGCATGTGAAACTTCTCTCTATACCTCGATCTAGACTTCCACCTAGATCCTTCTGAATAAACCACCTTTCCCATCCTGGGAGATGGCTTCCCGCAGCAGCCAAAGAGCAGGCCTTGAAGTCCACGATCACAGCCTGGGCTCAGCTCCACTACATCTTTCTTGAGGATACTAGGTAAATGGCTTTGCCTTCCGTGATGTGGTTTCCTTGCCCATGCAATTGATAAAGCAGTGCCAAATTTGGGGCTGTTGTGGTGATTAAAAAGGTGAATTGGGGCTGGGATGTAAGTCCATGGTAGAGTACTTGCCTGGCACACATGAGGCTCTGGGATCAATCCCCGGCACTGCAAAAACAAAAACCAAAAAAAGTGAATGCATGCAAAACATTCAACACGGAACTTGGCAGTGAGTGGGGTTCCTGTAGATGAACACATACTTTTACTGAGGTTTTGCATTTTAAAGGAGTTATGGCTTTTTAAAGAAATCATATTTAAAACAAGGAACGGAACCCAGCACATTGTTGTCACTCAAGAAATGTCATGTAATAAAATGACAGTACTTCTTCAGGATAAGGAGATTTTAAATTCCTGAAAATTTCATAGATTGTCAAATTTCCAAAATTCAAACATTAGATTTTTTTTCCCATTCACCAATGTAATACAAAGAGAAAGAGGCGAAAATGACAAGCTGCATTTAAAATGTACTATGTTTTTAAACCTCCACTTTACTTTGCAATCAGTCCTCCTCTTGATTATGAAAGTGTTCCTAAAGATGGGTGTGAACAATACATCCATTTTGAACAGACTTTTATTCCCATACAACTCAGAAGTGTTACAAATTCTCTATATAAGTCTCAGCTTTAATTTTGTCCTTTTCCTTTGTAGTTAATACAAAGGAACAATACAACTAGCTTAAATGCAGATGGTCCGAGTGAAGTTAAGACTCACCAAAGATAATGGTTTCCATCTTTGTCTCAATAGAATAAAATTTATGAGATATTAATTCCCTATCACTGTAACTTTCTTACTTCACACTCATTTTGATAAGTATCACAAGCAATATGAAGCATTAACTTCTAGAAAAATTTTAAAGCAATGGAAATCTTTCTTAAAAAAAGAAAAAAGAAATTATCCACCTGAGCATGGTGGCTCACGCCTGTAATCCCAGCACTTTGGGAGGCTGAGACAGGAGAATTGCGAGTTCAAAGCCAGCCTCAGCAACGGCGAGGTGCTAAGCAACTCAGTGAGACCCTGTCTCTACATAAAACACAAAATAGGGCTGGGGATGAGGCTCAGTGATCGAGTATCCCTGAGTTCAATCCCCTGTACCAACAACAACTACAAAAAAACTATCCAGAAGACTGATATGTAAAAATAGGTCAAAGTATAGCTTCCCAGATTGAAGGGAGATGGGAAAACTGGACCTCTCCTATCAACAACCACTCCCAGCCCAAGAACCTAGATCTCTGCCACTTCTAAGATTTGTTGAATAAAACATAAAATCAGATCCAGTACACCATGCTCAGATCTTCCAGTGGTTTCCCGTCATATAAGATTAAAGCCCCAAGTCCATGGGACATGGTGGCATAGGCAGGATGGTCACAAGTTCAAGACCAGACTCAGCAATTTAGGGAGACCTCCGTCTCAAACAAACAACAACAATTACAAAAAACCCAAGCCCATACCTGTCCAACTGAGTCTGGCCTCTGATTACCTCTCAGTCCTTTATGTCTTAACAGATTTTCCCTCCCACCCTCTGCCATCCATTCCACCATGCAGACAAATCACTTCTCTGCTGCTACTCTCCCTCCTATTCCTTGAACAAGACAAATATTCTTGCTCCTTGGTTCCTCTGCATTTGCTTTGCCCTCTACCAAAAATGTTCTTCCCCCACAAAACCTCATGGTTTCCCTTTATTTCCTTCAGGTTTACTAAAATGTTATCTCCTCACTGAGTCTTCCTGGCTGCCCTATAAAGGCAGTACACTCCCATCCCCATCACTCTTGAGCCTCAATCAACTAAGGAATAAATGCTCCTTAGCATTTACAGTTAATGACACTGTGTGTGTGTGTACACATACTTATTTATTGCCTGTGTTTCCCAACTCAACATGAATTTATTAGGATAAGACATTTGTTCTGTTCATGACCAACTTATAATAGTACCTGACACATAGTAAGCACTCAATAAACACATGCTGGTATAATGAATGTTCAAGAGGCAGTTTTAAATCACTTTGTTGAGGCTGGGGGTATAGCTCGGTCGGAGAGAGCATATTTAGCATGTGCAAGGCCCTGAGTTCAAACCCAGCACCAAAATAAAACAAACTCAATCAAAAAACAAAACCAAAAAACCCTCTGTAATAAAAATTTAAGTACTTGTGTAAGTTGATACTCTTCTATAGACCAGCATGGAACACTGTCAAAACTGGATTACAAGAAAGACACTGAAGCTGTCACATTATATAAGGCCCCAAAGTGCAAAATATTTCAACATCCAAATTTTGTGATTCAGGAGATGCAGGGGAAGCAAAGATAGGCTTTTGAATGGTGGGAAAGAATCCCACGAATGCAAATTATTTTTAATCACAAGTTTCATGAGGCATCAAAAAAGGACATGAGAATGACAGACATAGGCTGATGCTGGATGTGTCCTCCAGCATCCATCAAGGTTGTGGTCCATGAAGTATGAAAAACCCACCAGGCCCAAAGATCCACACACCCAGGTCCCTGGCTTCTCGCTCCTACCCACATTCTTCCAGGAGGGTCATGCCATGCTATGGTCTGAACAGGTGTTTCCTCTCCAAATTCCTATCTTGAGATTCTGACCCCCATAGTAATAGAAACAGGAGGTGGGGCCTTTGGGAAGTTATTGAATTATGAGGGTGAAGTCCTTATTAATCTACTAATGGGATTCATGCCTTCATGAAAGAGATTTTAGAGAGCTAACCAGCTAGCCCCTTCTATCATATGAAGACAGTACAAGAAGGCACCTTTTGTGAACCCGAGAGTGGGCCCTCACCAGACACGGACCAGCTAGTGCCTTGATCCTGAACTTACCAGCGTGTGAGAAATAAAAGTTCATTGTTTTTATTTTTTATTTTTGGTACCGGGGATTGAACTCAGAGGCACTCGACCACTGAGCTACATCCCCAGCCCTATTTTGTGTTTTATGTAGAGACAGGGTCTCACTGAGTTGCTTAGCACCTCACCATTGCTGAGGCTGGCTTTGAACTCGCGAATCTCCTGTCTCAGCCTCCCAAAGTTCAGGGATTACAGGCATGTGCCCCTGTGCCTGGCTAAAAGTTCATTGTTTATAAGCCACCTAGCATTTTGTTTATAGCAGCCCAAATGAACTATGACATACCAGTTCTTTAGACCCACATACAGAGCATTGATCATATCTGTCCCCAAGCTGTGGGCCCCAGGCCTGGCACACAGGTATTCTGAAATTCTTGCGGTGTCATTCTTATGCAGTGTCTTCCCCTTCACCTGTGCTAAGGTTTTTTCTTACACGCGTTATGTCCACTTAGGGGCCTTCCATGTGATAAAGCACAGAGCTGAGGCCCACTTTGAAAACACACCCAGAAATCATGAAATGCCCTGGCTGAAGCAAATGATCAAATGAAACAAACTGTACCTCAAAAATCGCTTCCCCTAGTCCTGGCATTCTCAAAAACCTTCACTTAATGCAAGTTTTACCAGGGTAGGAGGCAGGTCCAAAGAAATGTGGCCTGAATCACTAGAAATAAGATGAGTCATTTTGGATATTAATCAAACATTAACTACAGCTCATGTTTAAATTGAAGTTATCATGCTGGAGCCTACTGTTCTGCTACCAATAAATCAGAGTTTGATGTAAGAACCTGTGGTCTTAAGACAGTTTGTGTTGTTTCCTCTTTCTGGGGCATTCTCTTCTTTACTCCTCAATGGCTCCTATTCATCTTGAGGTCTCAGCTTCTCTGTCAGTCCTTCATGGAGTCTGTCTCTGCTCCTCTCTCACATCCCAGGAGGCTGTCTTACTGCTCTGCCCCCAATCTCAGAAAGCCTGGACGTTGCCTTCAGTGCTCTCAACTCATCCAGAATCGGCTGCATTTATCTGTTTAACATCTGTCTCCCCTACTGAACTACAGGTGAGCTCTGGGTGGGCAGGAGCCATGCTCTTGACTCGCTAGTTTTCCCATCATCTGTCAGGAAGTGCTCAATCTGATGAATCAAGAAATGAATGAAATACAACCCGAACCATGAGTTGACACTCCCATGGATGTTGGTCAAAGCTCAGCTTTATTAGGGTGACTGCCTCCCTTACCCAAGGAAAAAAAGCAGTGATCCCAGGAGCAGGATGTGGGTCATTTTCTCAAGGCTGTCATTCCCAGTCTTCCTCATGGGATAATTCAAATCCTCACGGGAGCAACCACTGAGTCAGGAAGTCCATGGAATCTTGGGCTTGAATTTTAGGGAAAACTGACCTTAAGGCTTTTGAAATATTGATAGGAATAGCAAGGGAGGTGTAGAAGGGCTTAGGCAGCCAGGACAAGGTGGCAAGTGAGGAGGTCGGGGCAGGGCCAGAACAAAAGGGCATGGGGAGGGTCTTCTGATGACGTCAACTTCCTGCTTCTCCCAAGTGCTCATGGATACAAGCGAGGACCCAATCAGACAGGCACTTCTATACTTGTGTCCCGAAGCAGGGGACCTAACAGAAAAACTAAGGCAGATGTGTGGACAGAGCGGGCACCAATAACAGTGAGGAAAGCATGGACAGGGGAGGAGATAAGGAAAGAAGAAAATTCTAGAGACCATAAAAAGAAAAAGCCAAAACTGCCCACTGGAAGTGTCTGTATCACCATCAGTTTTGCAATACACCTGCTGCTTGCTTGCTATCTCTCTGTCCTGTATTTCAATTCTTTGCTGAACGGAGACAACAAACCCAGCACTCCTTGATGGCAACAATAGTAGAAATCAGGTCAACTGTTTTTCAAAGCTTCAAACAGACAATTAGTAAACAAAAGGAAAATACATAGTGTTTTTCAACACCCAGAGGGCAAATATAGCAATGCTCTCGGCACTGGGTCATTCCTCCACTTATCATTTATTCCTGGGCACCCGGAGAACTGGCAGCTTTGGAGTGTAAGAAAACTACTTTCTTGGCATATAAACTATGACAAGCTTCCAAGGGACACCACCAAGGATGATGGCGTGAACTTCCAAGTGGTGTTTTTGACACAGGCTGTTAGCTAAGATGAGCCAAGGCAGGAGAGAGAATTGCAGACAGTAAATGGCATCTACTCCCAGCTTCCAAGTTATAGGGCTCACCTTTGAGCACTCAAAAATATATTTGCGAGGTCTTTTCAGGGCAAGAGATGCTGCAAGACAAATGAGGACACGAACATGAAATCTCAATTCCTAATGTTGTGACTTCATTTGTGTCTGCAAGGTAATGTATTTGGTAACCTTTGGATAATACCATTACACATGAGGCACAAGGAGACGTTAAAGAGAGGAAAGTTTAGAACACTATGAATGTGGAGTAAGAGAATTCTGACAATTGGGGGGAAAATAAAGCTCACCTTGGAGACAGAGATAGTAGAATTGCCATCATGGATTGCAATTATCAAAAAGGAGCAAGAACTGATAGGTAAATGCCAAGACAGCAAGCATCCACAGCCTGACATTGATGCCTGGAATGTTACAAGCTTGGAAGTTTTCCTAATCCTTGTTTAATCTCCGGGGAAAATTTTCCCCATAAAAATGCATATTTAATTCCATAATAGAAGCCAAGAAGCAAATGATTTTACTTTATAGCCAACTTACAAAAACAAGATCTGTTTCATGAGTGGACATCTGTATTTATAAAGGGAAGAGGTTCTTGGTGATGATCACTTAGTCTCTGAGAAAATGGCCTCTGATTCATTCAGTTGACAAATGTTCATTGAGCCAGGCACTGTTCTAGTGCCTGGGATGCTGCAGTGAGTAAAGCTCCACCTCTAGGAGCTCACATTCGAGTGGGAGAGAGATGACACACGGAGAAATCAAGCAGAAAGGTTGCAGGTGAGGAAAGCTGTGGAAAGAGGAGGGAGGAGGTCTGTGGGTGTGGGGGCAGGACAGGAAGGTCTCACTGAGCAGGTGACACTGAGATTTCTCATGCTTGTGCTGAGAATTTGACCAAAGATTTAAAGGAGTTGAAGGAGCCAGTCACATGGCCCTGAAGGAAAGAGAGTTCCAGGGAATGGCAAGCATAAAGACCCTCACATGAGGCTGCTCCTCCAGTGCCCCAGAACCAGCAAGTAGGGCGAAACAGGAGGGTAAGATTGGAGTGCACTGATCGAAAGGACAGGTAACAAAGGTGCCTGCTGGCATTGTGTGGGCTGTGGCCTGAGTGAGAGGGGAAACTACTGTGGGATTTGAGCAGAGAAGAGCCATGATTCAATTCACCTTGAACATGTTCTGGTGGCAGTGCTATAGGTGTTGGATATATTTAACCTGAAGTCACAGAGGGGATAAAAAAGAAAGATTAAGACTTAAACTTCCAAAGCATTCCTCCTCATCCACCAACTCACCTTCAACAGTCCCATGGAGATTTTCAAAACTAGGCTGAGAGGTCATTTTGCAAAAATGCATAGAACAGCATTTCTGTCACTTTGTATACACTACAGACATGCCCAAGATAGTGCAGGATGGAATAGAGAGGCGTCTTTCCACAGTACGTTAAGCTAAACATGACTTTGAGTCTACAGCTTCTGGATCATATGCAGAATTCAGTTTTGGTCCAGTCAGCAGTTTGAGCACATAGTGGCCAGGAGGGACATGAGAGGAGAGGAAAGAAAGAAACTAAAGGACTGGGCTTGACTGGAATCCTAAAATTCAGTCTTCATGAAAGAACCAGAGTTCACTCCCCCAGCCGGTAGTGTGCCCTATCTGCTAAGATATAAGTGCTCACTTTGATGCTTGATGGTGACCGTTGGTCCTAGAGATTCTGGGATAGTCATCATCTCATTTATTGTATTCCATTTGTACCAGAAGTCATCAAAATGCCCGGGAAGAACTTTACAAAGCTGCAAACAGAGAACATCAAGGGACTCTGTAACAGAGGGAAAAAAAAGAGAAAGTGTAAAGGGGAGAGTTTCCATCAATAGCGATGGACCCTTAGGAGTGACGAGGAGGGAGACAAATGCAGGGGGCCGGGTCCTGGGCTGGGACACGGTTCCAATCCTGATTAAGCAAGATAATATGTGTAGAATTCTCCACAAGAAGGCAAACTCCCTGCTCTCATCCCTCAGCCATCCATAATCATCTTTTAGGAAGTCAGGAAGAAAGCAAGCAGGCTTGAGACAAGCTGTATGAGAGAATTCTATTTTTGCTAAACATCCTAACACATGCTCACATGCTACCACACAGCATCAAGAAGTAAGTCCAAGCGCTGACAGTCACCATCGGTGGATAGTGGGACAGTGGTATTGTAGGTAATGGTTTTGCTGTTATCTGTACTTTCTTCCTTTTCCATAGTAAACATGGATTACTCAAATTTCCTTAAAGTCTGGCAAGTATGTATTAATTGTTAAAAGGTTTCGAAGACAAATGGTTCACATTAAAAAAGAAAGTCTCTGAGAAGCTAATGTTTTAACATCTAAACTACATATTCCTGGCCATGCCTGAGAACAGTTCTTGGGTTTTGGAATATTTGGCCAGCACATCACCCAACCCTAAACAGACTGATTTGAGCACATAATGGGCTTTAGGTATTAGAGTATATCTTCCACATCTTTTTAATAAAATGGGGCATAGGCTTAGCACAGTGGTACACACCTATAACCCCAGCAATTTGGGAAGCTAAGGCAGGAGGATCACAAGTTCAAGGCCAACCTCAACAACTTATCAAGACACTGTCTCAAAATAAAAAATGTAAAGGGCTGGGGTTGTAGATCATTGGTATAGTAGCTCTGGGTTCAATCCCCAGTACCAAAAACCAAACCAAAATAAAACAAGAACAACAAAAATGTGCTCTACCTTCCCTTTTGTTTTGTAAGCCTGCCAATAAAACCATGCAAACTAAGTGACTGGAATTTTGAACTGGATTTGCTAGGGTAAGGGCTCACTGCTGTCGCTGTGTAGCAAGACACAGAAAAGGTCAAGGACTGGAGATTGTGACATTGTGCTTTCCATTTTCTCTTTTTAGTATCTGGGAGTTTTTATTGCATGTACCCTCTTTTACCTCCATTATTGTATAATGAATGTTTTGGAGATGATTACTCACAGGTTGGCAGACAATAGAGTCACATTTGAATTTGACCAAGAGGAGAAGGCATTGCCCAGAAATGCTACCCTTGGAGCAAGATGCAGTTACTGGATGTGACATTGGGTTGTTTCTCTCACAGGGAGTATGTGAGTGTGTTTTCCTTGAATAAGAGATAATTGTGAAAAATGAATACATTCGTGTGACTACATGCATTTGTATGTCAAGTGACCAAGGGATGGACTGTACTGTTCTCTGATGACAACTACCACATTCTTTTTCTTCTGAGAATACTCTGCACTGGCTACAGAGGTAAGCATTGAACCCAAGCCAACCTTAACAATATCCATCCTTTGGCAAAACAGACTGGTCCAAAAGTTGAGCATATGCCCCAAAGTACAGTGAATCAGTGTCCTTCCGTGAGATCTATGTTCAAACCCTGGATAAAAGAGCTCTTTTTTGCTAGCAAGCCAAGCTGAGGCTGAGGGTGACCATATCCCCTGACACATGGACAGGGTCAATCTACAGTAGAAAATGAGGTTGCTTTTCAAAGAGAAACTGAGACTAGCATAGATAAGGAGTGGTTGGGGAGGAAAGGAGGCTTGCCAGCACCAAGCCTTTGGTTCCAGTGGCTACAGCTTTGACTGCTATAGTGATTCTGTTACCCCTGTGTCTTTTCCAGCTACGTGAGCCAATATGTTTCTTTTCTCCTAGCTAGTCTGAGTTGGTATGATGCTTCATTTTACATGTCAACCTAACTGGGCTGCAGGGTAGCCATATATTTGGTTAAGCATTATTCTAGATGTGTCTGTGAGGCTATTTCTGATATGATTGGCATCCGTAAGACCGAGTAAGGCAGATTGTTCTACCCAATGTGGTGGGCTTCATCTAATCCATTGGGTGCCAGAGAAGAATAGTTTGAAAAGGAGGAGTAAGAAAAAATGAGCTCTCTCTCTCTCTTTCTCTCTCTCTCTCTCTCTCTCTCTCTGTTTCAAGCAAACTCTCAGTTTTTTCCTGTACTTGAACAGGAACTTATACCAGCAGTCCTCCTGGTCAGGCCCTCAGACTTAAACCAGAACTTACACCACTGGCTCTCCTGGTCCTCAGGTCTGTGCATTCAAATTGGAACTACATCACCAGCCCCCTCCTGGTTCTGTCTCCAGCTTGCAGACAGCAGATCGTAAAATTTCTGCACTTCCATATCATGCGAGCTGATTCTGTACTGTAATCCTCATCTATCTAATCTGCCCACCTGCTTACCTACCTTCCTATCTATTTGTGCTGTTTCTTTGGAGAACTCTAGTCTAGTTGGGTTTATTGAGGAAACTTGCATGTAAGGATTCAGCTACAGTCACTATTATCAAAGAGGCAACAAATCCAAACTCAGGTCCCTTTGTCATCAAAGAAGCCTAACTAGTTTATTTTTCATTCAGCTCCATGATGATCCTCCTGTGCTTCATCTACCTTCAGCTGGTGTTGAAAGGCCTCAGGATTATGCCGAGACATCAAATAAGGAATGTAAACCTCTTTTCTTTGGGGCCCCCACTTACACATCATTTCACACAGCAATAATTGCTGAGATAGACTCATGCTTCCCCTGTGGAATTCCCTGGCAACTGAACATAAATAAAGAAATCAGCCCAGGGAAGGGGCTCTGGGCATCCACTGGGGTGGGGAGGAAAAACGGAATGCAAGGCTCAGAGAATAGCATTTCCTGCGCTACCTCAAAGACCCCGGCACCTGACAGAAGTGCGACCGTGACAAATATGCAGAGTGTAGTCTCTCACCATAGGAATTACCAAAGAAGCTAAAAACAGAAACATGCACTGCATAATCTCTAACCTCAGGGGACAACAAAAACAGAGGATTGCTGTGTCAATCTCATTTCCTCGTTAGGCGCATTATCATAAGTGGGGCCTTTCGTTCTGAACGCCACACTTCACTAACATTTACCCGGCTTCGGCTTCTGAAATATTGGATTCCATAGTAATTTTATTTTTTGCTTTTGATCTTTACTGTTTTGCTCATTTATCCATAAACATGAGCTACTGAACCAACTTAAAATTAAATAGCTAAGGTTCAAACCTGAGGCCATCCAGACTGGACTAAGCCAGTAGCCCAAGGAGGACCTTGCTGTTGACATGAGTAACAATAATAAATGTTAAATGTCAATCTGTGGGATACTTCCACGTAAGATTACTTGATGATGATCCATGTCTTGATTTATATTGCTCCTCTGGTTTAAGAAGGGAGGAGATTTATACGACATATGGATTTTCCTGGGTATGGATGGTAAGAGGAGTTCTCCTAATGTGAATTTTGTAAATCTTCCCGTGTGTCAAAACACTGTCTTACAGAATGGTTCTGTGCAGGGAATTGGTAGAGCCCACTCTGCAAAGCAGTGCTTTGTATCACTTGACTAATTTTAAAAGTAGCTTGTTCAACCAATTTTGGCAACTGAACTATTTTCTGAAATCCAGAATAGCAAAAACTTGAGAGCAAGACGGGGACAAAACAGAAGACTTTAGAACAAGTCACAGTGCAGTACAGGGTGTCATTCCTTTACTGGAATATCGTCAGTGAGGAAAGAGAGATGGGGGTGGATCCTCGGTGGCTTCACCCACACTCCCTGTCACCCACTGTGTCAAGCCTCAGGCCCGGGACAGCTGGTAGATGTGGGCTGCTTAACCTGTCTGCGCAGCTGAAGACTGAGCTCAGTGAACATGTTTTCGCAATTGAGGAGAATGGGACCCAGAGGTGTGCCTGACCCATCCAGGATTATTCAACATGCCGAGGATCTAACGTATAACAGCAGAATGAGAATTTGGTTCCAGAGATGCTGGTCCCTAGGTCTGTGACCTTGTGTGGCTTCACACAGTGGCCAGCAAAAGAATCTAAGCTCCAAGGATTCCCTCTTGCAGAAAGTTGTTCAATTTTGATTAAGATAGGCACAGAGGACTTAATTTGACTCTAATGATGAAGAGGAAGAGGGAAGCCACTTTTCACCAGGTGTACCAGGTACTGTTTTGTGCTGTGTGTTAATTCCTTCAGTCCTCAGAACGGTGCTGCTACGTGGACTCTGTTATTGTCCCCATTTTACGGGTGGGGAAACCAACTCACTGATTAGGACATACATCATAAAACCCAGGTGATTGGCTCCAGAGCCCCATGCTCCTAACTTCTTTTTAGTGCTGCTTCTCAGACACATGCATACGGACTGGTTAACACAGCCCACAACCTTGTAATTCTACACTGTACCACCTACACTTACATTCAAAACAACAATCATGTTACCCTCCTACTAGCAAAAATGAGATACTCGGGACATGGAGCAGCTGACAAGTTTCTAAGAAAAAAAAATCTCCCTAAACTATACTCCACAGGAAAACGAATCTATATTTGAAACCAGATCTGGGTTCTTGGAAATCTAGAATGCCTACAGTAGTTTCAACAAATTGAAAACACGTCTCCCCCATAGATTTAAAGGATGGGCTCCCCAAGGCAGGGTTCACCCCCAGGGGTCTGTCCTTATCTTCTAAATTCATGGATAACCTTCCCTGGGAAGTCTGGAGACCCACTTGAACATTTGAAAAAATAAGTAAAAACCAGGCTCTTCTCATTAAAAGTAAAGTAACCTTAGAAAAGCTATTGTCATGCATATTAGAGAAAAGATATGGCCTGCTTCACAGAGAGCAGGGCTCAGAGAGCAGTCAGGTCTGTTTGTGCAGGTGTATCCGTCTGTGAACAAACAAGTCCGGATCAATCCTAAATTTCACCGTCTAGGACAGAGAGATAGCAAAGCATAAAATTATCTGACTCTCACTTCTGACATTCATGATTGTCTGCCTTTGTCCTTTCATTTTCCCCTTACAATTTCACAGAAGGTTTTTTACTTGATTTAGGGAATATTTTCATCCCACAGAAACGGCTTTTATTAAAGGTTGAAAGAGGAGCTATTAGTTCACTTGCTCTCAAAGATGCAGGAGCGAGCAGATGCTTTTGTCTACCCAGCGTCCCTTGCTTAGGGAACCACTTCTCCCCATATGTAGCTCTGGGGGTGCCTTGTGGCCCAGGCCATCCATGCAATAATGACTGGTTCAAGGATGGCATCTCACAGCTCTTTCTGATATGGATTTTAATCTGGAAAAATAATACCTAGTGGCTACTAGAAGCTGTCATGCCTGCAAATAGGAAGATGAGAGTCAGATGGAAAGAGAAAAATTTTGGAATCAGTGAGTCCATTTCTAATCCTGAAGACTAATTCCTGCAGTTCTTTCTTCCTTCTAGTGAGATAGCTTAACATACTTCAGAGTTAGTCAATAAATTTCTCTTTGTGCTTAATCTGGTTTGCATTAGATTCTGCCTCTCACAACCAGAGGAGTCATAATAGGAAAGACTAAAAGTGTGAATCACTGCCTTGACCTCTAAATGGAAGGTGCCTGCCTGAGCTGAGTGTATTTTTTCTTCTTAAAAAAGACTGAATTTCTTTTATACCCAATAAGCGTGTCATCTTGCAAGCCTCAGTCCTATTTGTATTAAATTCATTTCTTCCTTTTTGGCTTTGCACTTGGCCCAGACTTCAGGAAAACATGATTTCTCTCTAACTGCAGTAACTTTGTCTTTGGGGAGACAGAAAAATACCCTATTTTGCTCAAAAATAGCAAAATGCTCAGACATCTCTATAAAATTCTGGTCATCCAAGTGGTCACCTTGACACCATGATGTGTTTGTAGTAGGGACATGGTTGTCATTTCAAGCAGATATTCTCAAGATAGTTGCATGTTAAAATCACCTGAATAGATTTTAAAACACTAATGTCAGCGTCTCATCTGAGAGATTGTTTTAATTGGTCATGAGAAGGGCTCAAGGATAAATATTTTTCAAAGTTCTCCCAGTCAAGGTTAAGACAAACTAGGTTAAGATTTGCTTATACATGTCTGTAGTAATCCTTATGAGTGACTCAGCTAGAACAGTTTATACTCTCATGTTTATACTCTCCATGTTTTTGGTGGTGGGGCTGGAAAAAGCATGGAGGTGTCAGCCCTAAGTAACTGCCCTTCACATTTGCTGGGATGTTCATTAAAGCATATTGAATGCTTCTAGAAGCCTGATAGGAATGAACAAAGGTCTGTTTTTAAGTCACCTGTACAACCGCCTGTGTTCTGTGGCCTCCTGAAAACCTATGGTTTGTGCCCAAGTGTATATCTATTGTGCATTTAAGTCTTCTTACCTACATGTATTAAGTCACACAAGTTCTACAAGACCTACTAAAAAGATCAAATTCTTGATTTTTTGGGGGGAGAGGTGGATTGAACCCAGGGACACTCTACTACTGAGCCATATCCCCAACCCCTTTTTAAATTCTTTTTTATTTTGAGACAAGTTCTCCCTAAGTTGCTTAGGGCCTCATTAAGTTGCTGAGGTTGGCCTCAAAGTTGTGATCCTCCTGCTTCAGCCTCTCCAGTCACTGGAATTCTAGCATGTACCACTGTGCTCAGCAACTTGACCTTTTTGACATAATTCTTTCCAGCTAGTAGATGATTATATAACCTATATAGTATATGGTATACATATTAGTTTTTTCTAGGACTGCAATAAGAAAGTACTAACAACTGGATGGCGTCACAGAAATCTGGAGACAGAAACAGGCACACAAGGAGAATGACATGTGAAGGTGAAGGCAGAGACCGAGCTAATACTTCTACACACCAAGGAATATCAGAGATCGCAAACCAAACAGCAGAAGGTAGGGAAGAAACATGATCAGATTCCTCCTCACTGCCCTGAGAATCATCAACCCTGCTGACAACTTTTGGTTGGATCTTGGACCCTTTTTTTTTTGATGGTACTTCTTGCTATATCTCCCAGAGCCTGGGCTCCACAGATTCTCCTGCTTCAGCCTCCCAAGGGCGTGTATACCACCACACCCAGCCTGGATCTTGAACTTTTAACCCCCAGAACCCCAAGAAAATAAATCTCTGTTTATGCCACTCCATTTGTGGCATTTCGTTACAGAAGCCTTAGGAAACTCATATAATCCCTTACAGAAAAGAAGGGTTTAAGACTTTGTAATCAGTCACCTTTGACGCCATACTGGTGGAGGCAAGTCTGAGATGTTTGAAACAGTAAGTTAAACGGTCATTGTTGATCTTTGTGCAATTCCTGAAGTTTATTACCATCTATAATTCAGAGACAAAACTTTTTTCCTATCCCAGAAGACAGATGCAAGAAGCCCAGCAGTCTGCATACCACAAAAGTCAAATTATCACAATTTTTGCAGCAAAAAAACATACTGTTGTGTGTTTACAAAAATTGGTGCTTACATAAGCTTTGTTAGCGCTAGACACAGTGGCACACACTTATAATCCCAGCTACTTGGGAGTCTAAAGCAGATCAAAAGTTCAAGGCCAGCCTCAGCAATTTAGCAAGACCCTGTCTCAAAATAAACCTTTATAAAGGGTTGCAGAGGTAGCTAAGTAGTACAGTGCTTGCCTAGCATGTGTGAGGCCCTTGGTTCAATCTCGTTAGCAAACCATGAAATACTCTAGGCAACTAGAACACTGAACAAATCTAGTTGCTTTCTACTCAGGGCCTAATGGCATGGATTAATTTGTAAAAATTCCAGTAAAGCATATGAGTGCTACAAAACCTCAAGTTGCCAATATTTAAGACTATTCCCCTGGCTCATTTCAGAAACTTCTTCATGGGAATTAGTCATCCTGTGAAACTATGGAATAACCTCTTTGGCTTAAATGCTAATGTTAAGAACTGATCATTTCCTGTTATGATACAGTATTTACAGAAAGTTAAGAAAAGGCAGAACAGACATCGATCTTACTGGTGGAAACTGCAAACTTAATCACCAACAGTTTGACTAGTTGTTAACTGAATCTTCTCAACTTTCTTTTACTGACTGTTATCTTTTTTCTTTCTGGCTTTAATATCCAATTTTATTCTCTTAGACATCTCAAGGTCATACTTCTGTCCACAGTGCTTTCAGCTCTTTGCAAGGAATATTCCTTTAGGAATTGGAGGAAAGTAAAGAATAAGGGATAAAAGATTAACTTTACAAAACCCAACAAGGTATATTTGCTACTTGGGTTAAACAGAAAAAAATTTGAGTGAAATTCTTAAATGATTTGCTTTGTGACTATAGGGAAATTTCTTCTTCTTTGTTCTTCAGTTCTCTTCACTTTAAGGGAAAGAGCCCCAATATCAAAATACTGGAAGTGTCAATGGACAAATAAACTAATTCATTATCACGACCCCAATTGACAATGATGGTTAATTCTGGCACTTCTGCTGGGGCTGATGGAGAAAGATACTCTCTTTCTCCATAGTTGACAACTGCTGGTGGACACTACAGAAGAACAGACTGGAAGAGAATGAAGCAACACAAAGAAAATAGAAAGTGAGAATGAGGAGGTAGATTACTGATAATATGATATGAACGTTCATGCCTGTTTAGCACCACATACATCTCTAGTCTTTATGGTGATGAGGCATAAGCACCATTATGCTTAAGGTGGGGGGCGGTGGCGCAAGCCTATAATCCCAGCATTTAGGGAGGCTGAGACAGGAGAAACGTGAGTTCAAAGCCAGCCTCAGCAAAGGCGAGATGCTGAGCAACTCGGTGAGACCCTGTCTCTACATAAAAACACAAAATAGGGCTAAGGATGTTGCTCAGTGGTTGAGTACCCCCGAGTTCAATCTCCAGTACCAAAAAAAAAAAAAAAAAACCCAAAAAGTATCTAAAAAGAATCTAAAATTCTATCTAAAACAATGAGGTTGGGCACAGTGGCATCCGCCTGTAATCCCAGCAATTTGGGAGGATGAGGCAGAAGGATTGCAAGTTTGAGGCTAACTGAGAAACTCAACAAGACTCTGTCTCCAAATAAAACATAAAAAGAACTGGGAATGTAGCTCAGTGATAGACAATCCCTGGGTTCAATCCCCAGTAAGGGGAGGGTAATGAATCTAGGATTCTATCAGCGAAAATATAATAATAGTAGTAGTAATAGTAATAACTATTATTAACTATTATTATTGCTATTATATCAAAGATGACTGTCTCTACTGTTTAAAAGATGTATCCATTCTGAAAAGGTCCTAGAAACCTTTAGGGAAGGAAAGAAAACTATTATAGATTTCATCTCCCAAAGAATGGGAGAGGATTAAGTTTCCTCTGAATAGCCCCCAAGGGTCCACAGTTGGAAAAAGTAAAGAATTAAATTTGGGTTCAAAACAAAGGAAGACTTTACAGTGTTCAGGGCTATACAATGGAACAGAGTATATTCTACCTAAATTCACTTCCTTCTATCATGATTCCTGCTACACTGGTCTTAGCTTTCATCAGGACTGCTGCCAGAGCCCCCTAAAGTCACACTGAATCAATGTTCATTGATCCTCTACTATGCACTAGGTACTATTCTAGATGCTGTGGGTACTATTCTAGATGTTTTATTTGGAGACAGACAAAACTCCCTGCCCTTAAAGAGATCAATTTCTTATCAGGGGAAGCAATTGATAAACAAGTACAGGGCAGAACCTGACAGCCCTGGGATAGTGCTAGATAGGAAAGGAGATAGGGAACATGAGTGTAGGAGGAGGGACAGGGTTACACCTGTACACAGGGTGACCAGTGAAGGCCTTGCGGAGAAAGGGATACCAGAGCAAAGACCAGGAGATGAAGAAGAGAGATTTGCAGGTATCTGGAGACAGTATTCCCAACACAAGGAATACTGAGAACAAAGGATTTGGGGCCTGTTCAAGGAGAACAGCCAGGCTGGAGGGAGTGGGTAGAAAGGAGTTCTGAGAAGCCTTAGGTGGCTGCAGAGCCACAGGGTCTCAGGTTACAACTATGACTCTGCATTTTTCTGTAATTGGGAGGAAGACAATGGAAGGTGGAGTAGAAACATGAATACATTTTAAAAGGATGGAGGGGCTGCTGTTTTGAAAATAAATTGTCTGTTCTGATCCTCTAGAGTTCTTTGTCCACAAGGCAAAGGAATCTTTTGAAACACAGTGGAATGACCCAGCAATCCATTCTTAGATATTTATTCCCAGAAAAATAAACTTGACCACACACACAAAAAAATCCTGCATGTGATTGATTATTCAGAGCAGCTATATTTGTAATAGCCCCAAACTGGAAACAATCAGAATGTCCTTCCTACAAATTTAGTTACCAACCTGTGGTACATCCATTCCATGGAACACAACTAAGTAATAGAAAGGAACAAACTACTGATACATGGAATAAACAAGGATGGCTCTTAAGGGCACTAAACTAAGAAAACTCTCAAAAGATCACTTATTGCATGATTCTACTTACCTGACTAGTTGCATAAGAATACTCAGGGGAGGGGCTGGGGTGGTGGCTCAGTGATAGAGCGCTTGCCTAGCATGTGGGAGGCACTGGGTTCCATCCTCAGCACCACATTAAAAAACAAAAAACCAAAAAACTAAATAAAGTTGTTGTGTCCATCTTTAAAAAAAAAAAAGAATACCCAGGGGAGCTAGGCACGGTGGCGCACACCTATAATCCCAGCACTTCGGGAAGCTGAGACAGGGAAATCGCAAGTTCAAAGCCAGCCTCAGCAATGGCGAGGCGCTAAGCAACTCAGTGAGATCCTGTCTCCACATAAAACACAAAATACAGCTGGGGATGTGGCTCAGTGGTTGAGTACCCCTGGGTTCAATCCTCTGTACCAAAAAAAAAAAGAATACTTAAGGGAAGAAGTGGACAAAGGGGCCAGGTGGAAAGGGACACACCTGTAATCCCAGTGACCTGGGAGGCTGAGGCAGGATCATCACAAATTCAGGACAGGATACTTTAGCGAAACTCCACCTCAAAATTAACAATAAAAAGGGCTAGGGATATAGCTCAGTGGTAGAGTACCCTGGGGTTCAAACCCCAGTATGGCAAAGAAAGAAAAAAATGGGTGGAGGTTACCTGGGACCTCTCAGTACTGTCTTTGCAAACTCTTGTTTCCTATTTCAAAATAAAGAGTTCTTTTTAGAAAAGCACTGCAGAAAAGAAATGGTGTTTCATTGAAACTTGGCACTGTCTACATGTTACCTGCTTCTACTCTTTCATTCTTTGAACTACTTTGATAACTTTCAATGTTTAAAAAACTGATAGACTTGCAAATTATTGTGTCTAGTAGAGATTCCCTGCCCCCTGTGCCCCCTGCCCCTGGAAAATCCATTCACACATTCAAGTCAACATTCTGTTACACCAACGTATGATTTCTTTTGAACACTACCAAGGCCCGGAGTAAGATAAGTAAAATCTTCAACTTGTGCTCATTTTTATGTCTGTCTGAGAGTCACGATTTTTACCTTTTCTGAAAATTACCTTTTAAGAACATGAATCTGGTCATGTCACTTCCCAGCCTAACTACTTCCAAGACTTCCCACTGCGTTTAGGATGAATCCCAAACATTTCCAGGTATGATACAAGAGCCTGCTCAAGGTGGGCCCACCCACCCTGCTCTCAGGCCTCTCTCCCCGATGAATGCCTGCCTGTCCCTCAGCTGCCTGAGAACACAGGTTTGCTCCCACCTTATGGCTCTTGTTTACTGGTGGTCCTTTGGCCTGGACTGCTCTTCACACAGATGATTTCTTTTTTTTGCCATCAGTGAACTCTCAGCTCAGTTGACCCACCTCAGAGAGGTCTTCTCAGCCATTCTATTAAAAGTAACATCCTCACCCTACTTTTTATTTTTATTTTAATTTTTGGTACTGGAGATTGAACCCAGGGGGACTCGACCACTAAGCCACATCCCCAGCCCTATTTTGTGTTTTATATAGAGACAGGGTCTCACTGAGTTGCTTAGCACCTCGCCATTGCTGAGGCTGGCTTTGAACTCGCGATTCTCCTGTCTCAGCCTCCCTAAGTGCTGGGATTACAGGCTTGCGCCACTGTGCCCGGCTACCCACCCTACTTTTTAAATCATATTTGTACCTATCCAAAATAATAATGTTGTTAGTTACTAGCCTATTTGTTCTTATCTGCTCCCACCTTACCCCCCAATCTCATAATAGTAGGACCTTGGAATCTGGTTCACCATTGTCAAATCCCTCATTGCTTAGAAAGGTACCTAGCACATAGTAGACACTCAATTAATGGTGAGTGTCTGGGGATAAACACCTGAGGAAATGATGTTTCTGGAGCAAGTGGGATCCCCATCACTGGAGGTACTTATGTATGATTTGTATAATCACTGAACAGGGTCACTGAAAAGCTATGGTTATAGGCTTGGTTATAAGACTTAAAAACCAGTAAATTCCCTTCTAGTCCTGTATTTATGATTCTATGGCCACCACACCTTTTTGCTATGCAATAGGAAAAGCAAAGGAATATTCCTTAGTCATTTTCCACTGATAGTATGCATACTCCTGTTTCTCCTGCAATATCATCTCGGCATTAAAATGTTGAAGCTAATCAGACATTTAATTTCAAAGTGGAAGGTCATTATCTTGTCACAAAATTTTATTCCAATTACTTTTTTTCTATTATATGAAATGAATTAAAAGTAGCACAAAACATTGGGAGATCAAACAGTCAATCAGAAGCTCATTAAATATCATTGAAATTGGTGCAATAAAAAGCATTTCCCATGGCTGAGTTATTATTTAAAGGCTATATTCTGGATGGCTTAAGGAGTTGACATGCTGCCAATCAAAAAATCACCCTATCCATAAATAGCCCTTTGGCTTTTAAAAGTTCACAATCTTTTTTTTTTTTTTTGAGATAAGAGTGAGCTATCTAAAAAGATTTAAAGCATGAATATAATTACCATCCTATCAGCCCCTGTGAGACCCCCCAAAAGAAGGTATTGACAAAGTCACCAACTGATAATTTAGACTACAATTTAGAGCAAGATGTTTACAGAGTGCTACCAGTAATTTTATAAATGCTTTAACACATTACATTTGCACCAATGTGTTGTAAAATAACTCTGCTTTAAAATAAATCAGAAAATAGTTTATTCTGAGCCAGATATGAGTTATGATGGCCAGGGAACACAGATTCAAGTTCCCCTGAATGACATGTTCCATCCTGGGAGAGGTTACATGAACTTTCATAGCCGCAGTACAAAAAAGGTCATAAATCAACGTTTACCAAATGCATTTATGGGGGCATCAGGCAGGTAGTCTACAGCAGAGCAGGGCACGCTCTTCTACAATTTTTGGATGTTGTAACTTGATCTTAGGTTTGGTGGAGAGAAGGGGTCTACCAAGCTTATTGACACTTTGGTAGCTTTATCTGGTAGTCACAGGACATTAGGTCATACACAGAGTTAGAGCAAATTTTGGCTCTTGACTTTCAACATTACATCTCTCCACAATCATGATGTTATACTAAGCCAAGGTAAAACAGTCTGCAGGATCTTTAATATAGATGTGGCTTCTTCAGAGAACTTCAGCTCCACACATTTATACACAATACTCAGTTATGTCCAATCTCAGGCAAGAAGGAGTGGTCAGTTACAATTTCAAATTGTGTACAATTTCACATTTGGAATAAATGCCATTTTATTTTCTAAAGAGTGATTGCTAACTTCTTCGTTTTTCTATGGACCTCCACATAGGTAACTGTCCACAGAAGGATCTGAAAGCTCTCCAGTTCTGGGAGTCTCTGAGGAGGCCTATTCCCATGGCTCTGCCAGGCATTGCCCTAATACGGGCTCTCTGTGGTGGCTCTGACCCTCTGAGAAGTCTCTGCCTGGGCCCCCAGGCTGTCTAACACATCATTTTTCTTTTTTTTTTTGTACCGGGGATTGAACCCAGGGGTACTCGACCACTGAGCCACATCCCCAGCCCTATTTTGTGTTTTATGTAGAGACAGGGTCTCACTGAGTTGCTTAGTGCCTTGCTGTTGCTGAGGCTGACTTTGAACTGCGATTCTCCTGTCTCAGCCTCCCTAAGTGCTGGGATTACAGGCTTGCGCCACCGCGCCCAGCTTAACCCATCTTTTGACAGCTAGGTAGAAGCCATGACGGCCCCATGGCTGTGTTCTCTGCACATATGCAGAGCCAGGACCATATGGTTGCCCCCAAAGCCTACTGCTTGTGCCCTCCAGAGCTGAAGCTGCCACATGAGCTGCACTTGGACCTGCTAGAGCCATGTCTGAGGTGGCTGAAGTGTGCTGCACCCTGATGTGGGAACAGTGGCCCAAAATGGCCCTGAACAGCTGAGGTTGTACAGACACCCCTCTGGAAAACTTGCCCTCAAAATCCCAGCTAGCCTCAAAGATCTCTGAAATGCATTCAGGGTCAGTCTCCCACTGTCTTGATCAATAGAACCTGGTTGCCTTCCTATTCATATTACTCTCTTTAGCAAAGGGTCATTTGGCCACACCCTTAGTATTTTCTCCTGTACCTGCATTTTCATTCTTTATATGGACAGACTGCAAATTTCCAAATCTTTCTGCTGTGCTTCTTTTTAAATTATAATTCTGTCTTTAAATCAGTTCTTTCTTCTTTCATCTTACTGTAAGCAGCCACAAGAAGCCATGCAGCACCTTGAATGCTTTGGTGTTTAGATAATTCTCCTGTCAGATATTCTAGCTCAACTATGCCTTCAGCAACCCCCTAGGACACAATTCCACCAAATTCTCTGCAACTACATAATAAGAATAGCCTTTACACCAGTTTCTAGCACCTTGCTCCTTATTTCCATCTGAGACCTCATCAAAATGGCCTTATCACCATATTTCTACCAGCATTTTGATCACAACTACTTAAAGTTATCTCTAAGAAGTTCCATACTGGGCTGGGATTGTAGCTCAGCGGTAGAGCGCTTGCCTTGCATGCGTGAGGCCCTGGGTTCGATCCTCAGCACCACATACAAGGCAATATAATAAAGACATTGTGTCCATCTACAATTAAAAAAATATTAAAAAAAAAAAGAAGTTCCATACTTTCCCTATAGTTCTTTTCTTCTGAGCTATCACTAGAATCATCCTTAACACTCCATTGACAGCAACCTTAAGCTTTTTCTAGCCTCTTCTTCCAAATTCTTCCAGCCTATGCCAATTAACTAGTTCCAAAGCAATTTCAACACTTGCAGGTAATTGTTATAGTAACAGTCCCACTTCTCATTACCTATTTTTTATCTTAGTGTGTTTTGTGCTGCTATAAAAGAATACCACAGATGTGACAATTTATAAAGAAATGATATTTATTTCATACAGTTCTGGAGGCTAGGAAGTCCAAGATCGATAGGCCACATCTGGTTAGTACTTTCTTAACTGCATTTAAATATGGCAGAAGGCATCACATGGCCAATGAAAATAAGAGATCAAACTCACAGCCTTAAGTTCTTTTATAATTGGCTTTAACCCATTCATAAGGATGGAGCCCTCACCACCTAAATGCCTCCCTGTAGGCCCCACTTTTCAACACGGTTGCATTAGGGATTAAGTTTCCAACACATGCTTTTGGGGAAGCACCCAAACCAGAACCACCACTAATTTGAACATTTGGCTTTATAGAACTGACCACTTTTTTTTCCCCCTAGTACTAGGGGTTGAATCCAGGGGCACTCTACCACTAAGCTAAATGCCCTGCCCCTTTAATATTTATTTTGAGACAGAGTCTTTCTAAGTTGCTGAGGCTGGCCTTGAACTAGAGATCCTCCTTCTTCAGCCTTCTGAGTCGCTGGGATTATAAATATGTGCTACCATATCTGGTGAAATGACCACTTTCTGATGTCAAGGATGGCTGGTCCCTTTAGTTGGTAAAATATAACAACAGTATTCCTAACCATCTTGAGTTACCTAATTGGTGAGGAAGGCATTAATTAAAAATACCTAAGAAAAAGAGAAAGACCCCCAGGTATAGTAAATCATTTCTTCAGTAGAAGGACTGAAGAATTTCTCCACTCAACACCCTCCCCACCCCAATTTCTTTTAAAAAGTCAGAACTTATAGGCAAATTATCTGGGAGTAAAGTGGGAGGAAAATATTTCAATGTAAAATTCAGATCTGCTCTATAGAAAGGAAAAGTGTGGGGAGACTTGTTATCATTTATTTCCTCAAGTATATCATTCAATTTCAGCTGTCTCATGTCTCAGAAACAGCTCCCCATTTCTCACTTATGTACCTAAGAAACATCTCTCTGGCATCTCATTCTCTCTCTCTGTCTTTCACCAGCATTTCATTATTTCTTAACTGTCCCTCTTATGCTCATCTCCCTTTTTCCTAGTGATCCACGTGTCCTCATTTAGCAGTTTTCAGAAGCTAGGGAGGAACGTTGCAAATAATGTTAAATATGATTAATATCTTGAATTCCTTGAAATATGACATGCATGAGTTACAATGAAACCTCTTTTATTTCCCCATGAAATGCTTTTGCATAATGAGAAAGAAAATGTCCTCTATGCCCTAATCAGCCCTGACAGTTCCTGGACTCCCAAATACTTTTATTTATGGCATTATTTATTTCATCTCTAATAAATGGGGGGGGGGTGCGGCACCATTTGAAGAGCCTGCGGCAGAGGAGACAATCTAGGGTGGAGAAATAGGAAGCTGGACTGGCAAAGAGGAGAGAGGCTTCCAAAGGAAGGCAGTTCTGGGAAATAAGAAGCCAAAGAACTGGACCCCAGAAGAAGATGGGTCACTTTCCCAAGACTACAAAGAAAGCTCTAAAAAGGAAACTAACTTCAGAGTGGAGAGATGGGGGGGTCATACATTAAGGTGCATGGAGAACTCTACCCAGGATAAGAAAGACTGAAGGCTGGAAACCAGACTTGGGAGTGGGGGTTCTGATGTTGTCTATGACCTAAGGAAGGGTGAATTGAGATAGGAAAGTAATCTGTTCCAGAGTGGCTGGGAAAGACCAGGTCCCTTCTCAATATTTTAAGACATCTGTTGTCCATGGAGATTCTCCTTCAAATTATTGAGATCTCCTGTTATTCCAACACCTACTGAAATTGGGTGCTCTCCAAAAACCCCGGCCCTATGGCACCAGTTGCTGTGAACAGTCAACTGGGCAATTCTGGGAGTGAGATTCCTCAGGCCACCTTGGTCCTGCAAATATAAATATAAATATAAATATACGTATACACACATATATATGTACACATAACATTGTTTAAAGTACTCATCATCCCAAAGGGAGTTGCCAGCCATCCCCCCTCCCTTTTAACTGCACAATTTACTTGCTATAATAGGTAAGGGCTGGAATTAAAATGACTTGTATGTATTACTGCAACTAAGTCACAACACTCCTCAGTTTCTGACTGGGGTATTCCTTTCAACCTTGTAGAGCCTCAGTACTTACATCTGTAGAATGGGGGTAAATTGTGGAGTCATGCACTCTTCTCGGGCTCCACAGGGTACAAACGAAATAATGTGAAAATACCTCGCCCTGTGGACTTTTATGATCAACTTAAGTTCAGAGGCCAACCAGCCTGGTGCAAGCAGGACCCGGGGGCCGCGCAAACACAGCAACCTGAGCCAAGACTATCAAGATGTTCTTTTCGGAAGGTTGGGGGAGGAACTTCGGTTTGGAAGAACTCAATGTACTACACACGCACTCCGGCGACCCCGCCCTAACTACTATGTACCACCCCCTCAGTGTAACTCCGAGAGTTGGAGGTCACGCAGGGGGGCGCCAGGAGCTCATTTCCGAAGCTAGACCCGGTCAGCAGCAGCAGCAGCAGCAGCAGCAGACGCCTCGGGTCCACATCTGGAGCTCCAAACTCTCACCCTGGCCAGGACGCGGGTCCCCACCTTTTTCACCTGCGACCGGGACACTCCCCAGGTCTCCGCTCCCCGCTTCGCTTCCCCCACCCCCCTTCCCCCGGTCTCGGGCGCCGACCGCGCGGGCAGACCCGCGGGCGGCGGCGGCGCCAGGCCCCGCCCCCGCCCCCATTATCATTAGCAGATATTACCCTAAACACTTGCTCTTTACCTCCTTTCTCCCTCCAGGCATTGGTGAGGCGGCCTGTCAATCAGCGCTCGGGCGGCAGCCCCCCGCGCGGGGGCTCGGAGATGCCAGCCTCAGCGACAGGCGGCGGCGGCGGCGGCGGCGGCCACGGCACAGACACACACCCTCCCACACGCGCGCACAGGGGCAGAGCCGGCTGGCTGGCGGCGGAGGCACCCTCAGAGCCCGGCGCCGGGCGGGGAGGGGACGTGCGACGGGGGACCGGCCCTGAGGCGCGGAATGGAGGAGGAGATGCAGCCGGCGGAGGAGGGGCCCAGCGTCCCCAAAATCTACAAGCAGCGCAGCCCCTACAGTGTCCTCAAGACGTTCCCCAGCAAGAGACCGGCGCTGGCCAAGCGCTACGACAGACCCACCCTGGTGGAGCTGCCGCACGTGCGGCCGCCCCCGCCGCCCCCGCCGCCCTTCGCGCCGCACGCCGCCGTCTCCATCAGCAGCAGCGAGCCGCCGCCGCCGCAGCCGCCGCAGTTCCAGGCGCAGAGTTCGTACCCCCCCGGGCCCGGCCGGGCCGCCGCCGCCGCCGCCTCGTCGTCGTCGCCGTCCTGCACGCCCGCCGCGTCCCAGGGCCACCTGAGGACTCCGGCGCCGCCCGCGGCCCCCGCCGCCTCGTCGTCGTCGTCCTTCGCCGCCGTCGTCAGGTACGGCCCCGGCCCGGCAGCGGCCGCGGGCAACAGCAGCGCGGGTAGCGACGGCGCCAGCCTGGAGCTCAGCGCAGGTACCAACTCTTGGGCGCAACTTTCCTTCCCGCCACGGTCGGGGGAGGGGAGGGACCCGGGCGGGAGAAGCGGGGGACCGCCGACACTGTCCCGCGCGCCCCACCTGTGTGTGGCAGGGGAGCCCAGGGAGCGTCCGAACTCTCCTCGGAGGCCTCTCGTGCGCCCCACTCTTGGGCAGCAACTTCTAGAAGATTCCCCGGCTCCGCCGCGTCCCGGGCTTGCGACGGCGCGCGCACTTAACAGGTGGCTTAGCGGCTCGGCCAGGGACAGGGGTGGGAGCCAGATGTCCTAGGGTGACAGCGACTGCTTGTGAACAACCTGGGGTCGCTCGGATGGCTCCGGTGAAGCGCCCTCCTTTACCCTCCGCTTCTTTATTTTTCCACCACTTCCCTTTCACTTCCTCCCGTTTCCATTTGTTTTTCCTTCTCTCTCTTTTTTTTTCTTTTCGCCTGCCTTTTCTCCATCTCTTTGGTGCACTCTGCCCCTGTCGCGGTCCCCTTTGACCGTCTCTTGGGCTTTGTTTCTTTTTCTCTTTATTTTTGCTGTGCGCTCGTGCTTCTGCGCGCGCTGTCTCTGCGGGCCCTTCCCCATCCACCCCATCGTCCCAGCGGTGGCTGTGAGACACCTGGTTCCTCTGCTCCAGCCTCGCGGTGGCCCTGCAGTTCGTCCCTCGAGTGGATTTAGGTGTTTTGGGGTCCGGGGAGAGTGTTCTCGCCCCTCTCCCCAGCTCCGGGCACTCCGGACGCTCACGTCGTTGTTCCCTACCCCCCCCCCGCCCCCCGCATGGGATGGATCAGTTCTAATTTCCTCTGGAGCATCTCGGCTTCAGCCCTGCAGAAATTCCTTAGCACCCATCCCAGGGTCCGAGGAGGAGTTTCCTCTTTTTAATCCGGACTCTACTTGCGACCCTCCCCCCAGCTCCCGGTTCCCCGCCCGGCTGTGCCGCTTTGAGGGACTAAAGCTGGTGGGGAGGCCATGGCCTGGGGCCTGCACTCAAGGGCGCTCTTGGCTCCCTGAAGACGTGCAGCCTCGTTTATGGACTCATCATAACTTAAAAGTTCCTGCTCAGGCCTTTTATGGCACTTTAGACACCCCCTCCCTTCTACATTAGAGTGAATTTGTCCCCCCCCCCCAATGAAAATAGAAGAGTATTGTCTCTAAATGAGTTACAGATGCCTGTGCTAAGTGTTCGGCTGTTTGTCAATATTTTGACACATGAAGGATTGGTTTTGAGAAAGAAAATCTAATTACAGGTTATCGTGAAGACTTGTTCTGTCACAACCCTCACTGATGTGGAGATGTTTGACGATTTTGACTGGGGTTCTTAGGTGGGATTCCTTATTGTTTGCGGGGGTTTTGTTTTTGTTTTTAGTTGCTTTTGGCGCAGTATTCTATTGTGATTTTATAATTCCTTAGGCTGCTTGCGGGCTTCCATTTTCCCCATTTCTCTTGTGTTTTCTTTCCTATTAAGGTTCATATACATTTTTTTGAGTTTTGGGTCTTTTAAATACTACTTCTTGTTGGTGCCCACATTTATACCCCAGCTCAGCATTCTTTTTGTTTTCCATCAGTTTGGGTCCTTTCCCCATTTTCTATATTTTACATACTCCTTTGCATAACCTTGGTTCCACAGTGTCCACTGAGGTTTTCCCATCTTTCATCTGCCTGGTTCAGTCTTTATCTTCCCTTGCCTTCTCCTTTCAGGTTTTGCTATCTTCCAATCTTTTAATTCCCTTAATATACTGTAAATCTACACCCTCTCCTTGCCATTTTCATTCAGTGGGTAAATTTGTTTTTTTCCTGCCACATTTCCTGTATTTTTTTTTTTTTTTTTTTTGTCTTGTCTTTAGCAGTCACTTGAAGTTCTTCCCCCAGATTCTCGTGCTCTGGAAGTTTCTCTTAGTGTCCTTTCTTCATGTGAGGGTTTTGTTTGTAGTTTCCCTCTTCTCATCGTGCTTGCTTTCAGTGTTTTAGTGTCCATTTAGTTTATTCTGTCCCCAGGTAGAAATCAACATCACTGAACCTAAAGGGTTTTTGTTGTTGTTGTTGTTGTGTGTGTGTCTGTGTGTTTTTAATACTCTTAACTTCCCATACTGCTTTTTATTCTCAAGGCTGCTTTTTTTTTTTTGTTAAACAGGTTTTTTAACAGAGGTAAGATTGATAGTACGGAGGGCTGCATGCCTGGTGCTTGTTGAAAACATAGGAAGTGGATGGTAGATTCCTTCCATGCAATGTGGAGATGGTCTGGGTGCAAAAAGAAAAGAAAGGAAAAAAGCCATTGGACTAAGACACCATGGATCGTGGTCATAATATTAATCATTGATGGACAAAGCCATCTCTCAACAGGCACAGAGATGCGAGTGACCATCAGAGGGACAGCCAGCAGAAGAGCTGATTGGCTCTTTGAGGAACTAATGGTTCCACTTTGAACCAATGAGCTCATGTGCACTACACAGCCATTTATATACACGGGGTGGGGGTGGTGCTTTGCCTGTTGCACCCTCACTAAAGTGTATTTGTAGTGTCTTAGGCCACCTAGTTAAACTGAAAATTGTCAAAACATCAATGTGATGAAGTGAGTCTAGAAGGGAAGAGGCACAACTGACCATCCAGAGCAAATGCAGTGAAACGATGAAAGGGTTGAAGTGAATCTTATTTTCCATTAAGAGTCACAATCATTAAAAAGAGAAATAAGTGATTAAAAATAGAATTTTTCAATATTCTTACAAAATCATGTGAAGAGTGTAATTTTCCTTAACAGAGGTGATACACCATGGTTTTAAAAGCACATTTTTCCTCTGTGGAAGGCTTAGAGTTAAAATCCATGTAGATCTTGATATGCAGCCTAAATTTGGCATCAGGAAATGGGAAATTGCATCTTTAAGCAGAGTACAATCAAAAATGAATTACAATAAATCCTATATAATTGCATAGGTCATTCTCTTTAATGAGATTTTATTAACCTGACTGTCAAGCTTTTGAGTCAGGCAGATATTTTATCTTCTTCAACTGATAAAAGTGTCAGCTATAAACCACCATATAAATATTCATAAATCTACACATCTGTGGCAGCCTATCAGCATCATTCTTTTGGACATTAAAAGCATTCTAATTACTTTCTGTCTAGCAGAGCTGAAATGCTGCCTGTTATAGTATGTGCTTGGCAGGCATGATTGCTTTTGTTTGCCATCACAAATAGCAGCATCCTATTTTATATACCGATGGTCCAGAAAATATTCAGGGATTGACTGAGCAGGATGAATATTAGGAAGCACCATCTGGTTTTGATAGCACCGGGTATATTAACTCATCTGTTAATTTTTGACACATCATTGATTTATTTATTTAGAAAAATTGCATCCTGTTTTGCTGTGTTGATGTTTGCCATTATGAAAAAAATTGGATGGCATTTTTTTAAAAGACATTCATTGATTTAAGACAAGGATGATGCTTCCAGAGCATTCATTTCTGCTATTTTCTATGCCATGATGTCCTCTCTTAAAAAGAAGTTAAATTAATGTTTTATGGAAATCATCTATTTTGAACTAGTTAGAAATCCTTTTGGTAGATATAATATGTGGATACATGGTAGTAGGTCACAAAAAAATTGTGCTTCTGCATTTTTAATATTAATATATTTCACCCTTCACTGGGCTAAAATCAAAAGGTTACCACTAATCTTGAGTACTGTGATCTCCTTCATGGAAGCAATTCTCTTGGGGACTTGCTGTGATGGGCACATTCCATTCAAGGCTTTCCTTACAAAGAAGGACGTTTGTAAAGTAGGGAGACTGTGTTTGATTGCCTACTTCCCATCCCTCCTCTTAGTCACTTATCAGATTTAAGATGGATTAAACTACCTAAATGCAGAAGAATTTCAATAAATGATTTTTTTAATTAAAAAAATAATCATGGGTTTAGATTTTGGAATCAGACTAGGCACAGTTTGCAGCATGATATTATCTCCCAACAGGCTGCACGATAAATCAAAATAAATTAGAAGTGGTCATTTTACAGTGCTTTGTGATTGTGATTTAGTAACATTTCATGCTGCTTAATTTTAGGGAAGTTAGGGATAAAGTAGACAATTTTCAAGCCCCTTTGTAAACTGTTGACTTTGTATTTCACTGCCATCCCTTGTGTGTGGAGCATTCTATGACTAGGGGGGAAAAGTTAGAATCAGAATACATGTTCACACTTGGCTCAATTAAGAATCATGGATCAGAGGCTATTGGATTGTGTTCAAATGAAAACAAAACTTTTCTCCATTTCTTAGTGATAATATGCTATGCACAGTACTTGGATTTCTAATTATATTCTGTCTAGGAAGCTAAAATATTGCTGACTGCACTATGTATTAAGTGGAAAGAGTTGCTGTTTTCCCCCACCAAGTGTAATATATTTTTCATCATATCCTTTTCATGTATCAATGTTAAAATATAAAATAGTATTCAGGTATTTCAAGGTACTAAAAAGGGAAAAATTCAACTTCAAGGGTGTATGATTGCTATTTTTGTACATTTCAATTCTAAGAACAGATTTAGAATTAAGCATTTTAAAAACTGCAGGCAAGAACTATTTTATGATTGTAGCTATTCTCTGATATTCTGAGTGCACTTTAATAGATTATCTTCATAATGTAGTATATTACATAATGATTTTTTCTCAGCATGTTATGAGTTTATCCTTCAATTAAGAAAACAAATCACGCTTGTCCCTAAGTCAGATTTTTTCCCCTTAAAATCTATGCTGTAATGTGATTCATCAATATGATTAAAACTACTGAGTGTTCTCTAGGACATTGAACAAATATAATCGAGCAGCTCTTTCCAGGCAGTTCTATTTTAGCCTTTCCTTGTTTATTTGTCCCTTTCATCAAGGTTATGTTAAAGGTGTATAGGCTGTAAATCAATTGGGACTATGCTGATTAAAATGCAAACAGTAAATACAACTTCAAGTCTAGAATGGGATTATAGGATTAAAATGAATGAAAACTGCTCCTGTGCTAGAATTGAACATTCACAATCAATATCATCCTTTGATTTTTACTAATAAAAGAATAAAAACTAGGAAGTAAAAAAATGAGAATGAAACATCTTAAACTTCCCCACTTGTATGGCTCAGCTGTTTACTTTTGGTTTTTGGTTTAGGTCATTGTAAAGAAATGGGATCAAAGTATTTGTGTGACCCAGGACAAAAGTCCAAAGTAGGCCCTTGTGCCATGTACTGAATAATTCAAAAGTTTGAATCAGCTTTTAAGTAAAATACGTTCTCTTCATCTAGCTTGACAAATACACCTTCATAATGACCAGGTTTGACTTTGGGATTTTCAGCCAACCGTGACCACTTCTTCTGACTCCCAGCTTCCTCTTGCACTCAGAAGTACCTCATATATACATTTGGGTGCCCCAGTCCATGCTTCCAAGCTCTGGCTACCATCCCTCTGTAGGTAGATAGCTGAGGGCACAGGTCCCCCAAGCAGTTAGAATAGGGAAATCTTTTTTGTTTGTTTGTTTCGGTATAGGGAATTCTTAATCTTGTACCTTGCAACAAGAGAAGACTGGCTGGAGGAGGAAGGTGAGGGCAGGGGATCCTCCTGCCTCTGTCAAGGGGTAGTACTGTTCCTAAGAGTAAGGAGGTGCTGTCCCAAGAAGTTAAACAGTCCTATGGGCTTTCAACCTGCCAAAAGTGATCTTGCCACCCCAACCCCAGCCATGTAAATCTGAAAATGCTATAAACTAAGGTCCTTTGTGTATTTACCAGAGTACTGCCATGTATTCAGTCAGTATTTGAGCTGACCCTTCCACCCCAGTATAGCCTGTAATCGCTTCCTGAACAGAAAAGATCTCTGCTCTGGCTTCTGACTTGGAATTTTTCCAAAGGATTCCAGAATGGTAGCATTGTATAGATGTGGGGTACACATCTATGTTTTATTATGAGGGATGCCAGTCACTGTGTTGTTAACTTTTTATACTTTCTTATATAGTTAGAACAGGGTACTTGGACTTCTCTGTCCCCCCATTACCTTGGTTACTTCACAAAAGAATGCTAAGGAAAAAAACTCACAGGGGCACTGAGTCCTGCACAGAGATCTCTTGAAATGCGATTTCACTAGTTACATATCCTGGGTTTTCTAGAGGTTTCCTTATTGCAGCCATTCTCAGAGGCAGCAGGTAGCTAGGAAGAAGTAGCTGTTTCTTTCACAAACAAGTGTTACTGGCATCTGAATTCTCTTTTCCTTGTTGGCCATTGTTCTGGGTAAGAAGAAGAGGAATAAGAGACATCATCATACCACTGTGTAAACTCTGGAAACAGTCCTTGTCCTCTGTTGATAATCACTCATTCTAGGTAGTAATGGGAAGAGAACCTTACCTGTGACATTTTCCTTTAGGGTGAATTTTCAAGAACCTTAGGCCAGTGTTAAATAACACTACCATGATTTGGGAGGTTTTTCCTTTGTTTTTGCAGAGTTGATTGGTTTCAGTTTGCTTTTTGCTTTTCACTGCTTGATAGTTAATATACTTTAGAGTTCATGTTTGTGGGCTACCTAGCACCCACGCCTTATGCCATTTGGGGAGATGTAACAGCCTAATGGAAATGGCTCTAAGAAGAGGCACTGCTAATTTTCGGAGATAGGGATCTTGGTCAGCCTAAACATTGGCCTTGACAAGAAATCCAAATTAGCAGGTAAATTTAGAGAAGGAATACTGAATACAGAAGTTGAATGACACGTGCAGTTTTGTTTTGTGTTCATTCTTTGCCTGTAGACCCACTCTTTGTTTTACCTTAGATTTCTAGTGAGCTCTTCCAAAGGACTTATCTTTCTTCTCCAGTTTGCATCTGGGAGCTACATGCTCTCTGCAGGAATTGTATCAGCTGATTAATAGCAAGGGCATGAGGGCACTCCAGAAATAGAAGTAATGATTGCTTTAAGCCCTCCTATCAATGAGGAATTGAGTTTTCAGTGGCTAGCTCCATTCATTAGAGTGTGGATATTAATGAAGCTGAAGGTGTGAGTGCAGACCTATGCAGGCCAGTTAATGTCACAGAGAGAAACTTCTGTATGGTGCCCAGAATCATAGGCCAGCTGTTTCTTAAGAGTAAGGAACTGGGGTGACTCAGGCACCTGCCAATCGCAGAACAATAGGAATTTGTGTGTCCTGTTAACAGTGGATTGATTCACTGTGTCATCTGGTTTATGACCAAGTAGAAATACGTATTTTAATGTGTTTATTAAAATTGAGGACTTTTAGCCAGGTGTCGGGGCGCATGCCTATAATCCCAGCAGCTTGGGAGGCTAAGGCAAGAAGATTGCGAGTTCAAAGCCAGCCTCAGCAAAAGCGAGGCGCTAAGCAACTCGGTGAAATCCTGTCTCTAAATAAAAAATATAAAATAGGGCTGAGGATGTGGCTCAGTGGTCAAGTGCCCCTGAGTTCAATCTCCAGTATCCAAAAAAAATTAAAAATTGAGGACCTTTATTTGTCATCTTTAGCTGTTGGTCACTGACATGTCTTTTTATTTCATTTCAGAGAGTCGTATGATCTTGGATGCCTTTGCCCAGCAGTGCAGTCGCGTTCTTAGCCTCTTAAATTGTGGAGGAAAACTTCTGGACTCCAACCATTCTCAATCCATGATTTCTTGCGTAAAGCAGGAAGGCTCTAGTTATAATGAAAGACAGGAACAGTGTCACATTGGGAAAGGGGTCCACAGTCAGACTTCAGACAATGTAGACATAGAGATGCAATATATGCAAAGGAAACAACAAACTTCTGCCTTTTTGAGAGTTTTCACTGACTCTCTCCAAAATTACCTGCTCTCGGGGAGCTTTCCAACTCCAAACACCTCATCGATTAGTGAGTATAGCCACCTGGCCGATGTGGATCCTCTCTCCACCTCTCCCGTGCATACACTAGGTGGCTGGACCTCCCCAGCAACCTCCGAATCGCATGGTCACCCGTCGTCTTCTACACTCCCAGAGGAGGAAGAGGAGGAGGAGGAAGAAGGCTACTGTCCTCGATGCCAAGAGCTGGAGCAGGAGGTTATTTCACTGCAACAAGAAAACGAAGAACTCAGAAGGAAGTTAGAGAGCATCCCAGGTATGCTGCCGCATTACTTGCAGGATAACTGCAATTCTTATTCCTTTCTGATATCTCCACTCTCTATGCATATGTGTATGTGTGTGATTTTTAAAATTTTTTTTTTAGGCCAGCAACATAGAAAAATCGGGAAAATAGGCGTGTGCAAGGGGGTCCTTAGCCTACCCCAGTGCCAAATAGAAATTTTGGGATGAGTCACTAGACTATTTTCTTTGAGCTGCAGTGTTCTTGGGTATAGACCTAAAGACCGTAGTCCTCATGAAAGATGTCTTTATTAGTGTGAAAATAATTCCTAGATGCGATTCCTTGACACAGAAGTAGATCAAGTACTGTGAGCCTGAGTTCCTTTCAAAAAAGTGGTCCTGTTGCTGTGGTTTTAAAAGTTTTGTCATTGCTAGAAATTATAGTGAAGCGATCCTTTCAGAGGTGGACTGGAATAGTACTCAACAAATGAAAGTGATTTTTTCTGTTTCATTAATTTCCCTTGCCTTTAAGTTTCAGCAGGCATAGTCTCTTTTAGAATGCAGACTCCCCCTTAAAGTTAATAGGGAACTGTAAGCTAATAGGTCATAGATAGAGCAGTTATTAAGCTGACCCTAAACTATTTGTGTGTTGGCTAACTGCTAGGCATCTCCTGCCTCTTTAAAAGACTAGATTTTCAGAATAATGTCTTTATGGAGAGACCTTTTCCGAGTAGCTAAGTTATTGTTATTTTTCACTTTTCGGAAAAGCACTAATTTTATATTTGTCTTTGAATTTTACTCTGTGAGTGGGACTTATGAAAAAGATCACTAGTAGAAAAGTATTTCAAACTTTTTATCATACAGCGCATGAATGGTAAATTTTGGAGTGTGTATTTAAACAATCTACAAAATTGTTGGCTAATTACATACATGAACTACTGCGCTATTATATTAATGGTCAAAATAAGGTATACATAATCAATTTTAAAATCTGAAGGCTGACACATTCATGTAAACATGTTACGTTCTTCACTTAACTCAGTATTTTTATATTACACATTTGGTAGCTGATCTAGAAATAAGAAAATGAAGAAAGTTCACACTTGTTTATTAGAACACCTAGGAGGCAAAAAACAGAAATGAATGTTTAGAATTGCTGATTTAGAAATTCATCTTTCTACTCTTTCATTTAAAAGATTTCCCCAAATAGAGCTGAGATTTGGTTCAGAGCATTTTGGAATTAGATTAAGTGCTATAGTCTCTGGAAGGAGAAGCTCCAGGTGAAGTAAATTCATTTTCTTTTTGCATTTGAGCTCCAGGATTACATGCAGAATTAGGTACCATTTTCCCAAGCCAGGAAGGTACTGGCTGCTGGAGATCTCTGGGTAAAACCAGAACCAGAGCACTGCTCATTTCCCCAAATCTGGGAGAGAGCGTTGCAACTAACGCACTGTGGGATTCTACAACTCAGCCCTGTGAATCATGGTCCACTCAGTAAGGGTTTACCTCAATAAGATATTTTCAGATCTACTCCCACTCCTCTTTTACTGGAGGAGAAAATAGCATCCTGGGGAAGCACCCTGCTGTAGAAATTGACACCAGTCATTCAGAACCACAAGCAAAGGAGCCTAGCTTCTGAAGAGCTCTTCACTCTATAAGCTCTGCATTTTTAGGGGAAAAAAACTATTAGGGACCCATTTGAAGAAAATGCAGTAAGAGGCTGGTCTTGTACATGCTAAAAGTGTTGTATCAAGCAGGAACACCCCTGTATAACTTGGAAAGGTTTTCCCTAGGCAGCATCCCCACTTCCCAGTGAACACAGTAGGCCCCTATTGTCTTAGAGGCCAGCACTCAGTGATTAGCAGAGGAATAGGTTTGGAATGCAGTGAGAGCTTCCCTGGTCTCATCTCTGCTTCTCCAGAGGAGTGCTGTTGAGCAACTCCAAACAGCACCCCAAATGAAAGGGTTCCCTGTTTCTTTTTTTCCCCCTGTGAAATGATAAAGCCTTCATACCTGGGAGCAGTGCTTAAATTAAGAGAAATGAGCTTATCAGTCTACAAGAAAAAAATGATTTCACCTAGGCAGCTATAAAATGGGAAGAGGAAGGTCTGAGACTGGCTGGGGAGAGGCATATTTCTGGCACTATCCAAGAGGCCAGTGTTATGTATTATTTGTGAATATTCAATATAGTCTTACTGATCTGATGATCAGTTACCTGAAAACCAGAGGCCTCTAGGAGGTGCTGTCTTAGTTTTCAGAGTTAGTTGCAGATATAGGCAGTTCACTCTGTTACTCCAAGGAAATGGCAGTGGTGCTTTTCCCTTGTATTAGATCCCCATAGTAGAAATTACAAAGTCTGTTAAAACATTAGATTTTTTGAAAGTAGGTTGGAAAAAAACAAAAAAAAAGGCACAGCCAGGTGTGAGGGTACATGCCAGTAATCCCAACTACCCAGAAAGCTGAGGCAGGAAAGTTTGAGGTCAGCCTGGTCAACTTGGTGAGTCTCAGTCTCAAAATAAAATAAAAAGGGCTGAGATGTAGTTCAGTGGTACAGCCTGCGCCGAGAATGTGTAAGGCTCTGGATTAATTTCCCAGTACTACCAAAAAAAAAATCTTCAAAAGGAAGAGTATTTGGATCAGAATATGAAGTGCTAAGAGATTTTTTTTAGAAGAAAATGATGAGTGGAATTTTTCAATGGAGAGGGTGTCAGGTTAGGGTAGTCTAAATAGTATTTAGATATTAAGATGTTATGAGTACATATAAAGGAGAGTGGCTATAAGATGCCATATTTCATCAATCTAAGGCAACACTGAGTATAAGACACTAGTGTTTATGTTCTAAGAAAGAAGGAAAAACGCTGCAAATCATAATTGTATTTTATTTTTGAACATGAAGTTGGTGATATTAAAATAAGAGAAACTATGGGTCTTAGAATCAAAATGTGAGGGCTGGGGCTGTAGCTCAGTGGTAGAGTGCTTGTCTTGCATGCATGGGTCACTGGGTTTGATCCTCAGCACCACATAAAATAATAAATAAAATAAAGATATTGTGTCAATCTACAACTAAAAAAATATTTAAAAAAAAAAGAATCATAAAATGTGGTAATTTTAAAAACCTTAAAATTTGCCAAGTGCCAAATATAGGAAAGATAAACTTATTTTTAAAATAAATTTTATCGTATATATTTAAGCTATATGAGATGAGGTTATGGTATTTGTGTAGATAATTAAAATGTTACTGTAGTGAAGTTAATACCCATCATATTGCATAGTTAGCCATTTTTTTTTGTTTTATCTTGTATTTGGTGGGGGGTGGGTACTGGAGATTGAACTCAGGGGCACTCCACCACTGAGCCACATCCCCAGCCCTATTTTGTGTTTTATGTAGAAACAGGGTCTCAATGAGTTGCTTAGCGCCTGGCCATTGCTGAAGCTGGCTTTGAACTCACGATTCTCCTGTCTCAGCCTCCCTAAGTGCTGGGATTACAAGCTTGCGCCACCCCACCCGGCTTATTTTTTTTGTTTTTAAAGCAAGAACAATAAATATCTTTTCATTTAGCCTGAATCCACAATACAGTATAATTTTAATTATTTTCATCCTCATGTTGTTCCTTAAATCTCTAGGCTTGTTCATCCTGTGTTTCTGCTACTTTGTAACATCTGACCTATTTCTCCCGCCCACACCAGATCCCCAGTAACTCCTTTCTTCTGTATCATTACATCTGTGTAGTTTTTTATATTCCCCATATGCGATCACACAATATTTTTCTCTGTCTGGCTTATTTCGCTTAACCATGATGTCTCCCAGGCTCATCCATATTGTAGAAAATGGCAAGACCTCATTCTCTTTGAGAGCTGAAGAGTATTTTGTCGAATGTATATGCCACCATCTCTCTACCCGATTGTCTGCTTCAGAAACGAGTTGTTCCTCTGTCTTGGCTATTGTGAACAATGCTGCAGTGAATAAAGATGCCTTTATGAATGGTTTCATTGCCTTTGGGTGCCTAGAAGAGGAATTGTTGGGGCATGATAGTTCTGTTTAATTTCTTTAGAAATCTCCATACTGTTCTCCATAATGTCTGACCAGTCTGTAGTCCCACCAAAAGTATAGAGGGTTCCCTTTTCTCCACACCCTTGCTAACATGTTTTTTTTTTTTTTTTAAATTTTTAGTTGTAGATGGACAAAATGCCTTTGTTTTGTTTTTATATGGTGCTGAGGATCGAACCCAGGGTCGCATACATGTGAGGCAAGCACTCCACCACTGAGCTACAACCCTAGCCCCCTTGCTAACATGTTATCTTTGTCTTTATGATAATAGTCATTGTGATCGGTTTGAAATGGCATGTCATGGTAGTTTTGATTTCCATTTCCCTGATGATTAATGGTGTTAAGCACCTTTTCATTTAGCTGTTGGCCGTGTTTATATCTTTGTAGAAATATGTATTCAAGTTTTTTGTCCATTTTTTAATCAGATTATTTGATTTTCTATTATTGAGTTATATGGATTCTTCATAAATTTTGAGTATTGACCCCTTATCATATGCATTGTTCACGAATATTTTTCCTAGTCTGTAGGCTTGTGTTTCATTTTGTTAGTTGTTTTCTTTGCTGTGCTGAAGCTTTTTAGTTTGATGTCCTGTTTTTGTTTGATTTTGTTTTTGCGGCCTGAGCTTTTAGTGTGATATCCAAAATGTCAGTGCCAAGGCTAGGGTCCAGGAGCTTTTCCTCTGTATTCTTTCCTAGAAGTTTTATGGTTTCTAGTTTTATATTTAGGTCTCCTATGTGTTTTTAGTGGATTTTCATGTATGGTATAAGATACGGGTCTAAATCTTACCCTTTGTTTTTCTAGCAGCCTTTATTGAAGTATATTGTTGGTTTTTACATACTTGGGGTTTTTTGTTTTGTTTTTTTAAAAGCATGCTTGTAATCATTTCAGTCTATTCTCGTAACTCCACGGGCCCACAGGAAATACTGTCATCATCCCCATTGTGCAAGGTTGTTGAGACCCAGGCAGGTGAGATCAGTTGCAGACCTAAGGTTTCTGACTCCATATCTACTTTGTTACCCTTCTTGACCCTTAAAATGCAATAATTCCCATTGTATGGGCCCTTGTGTTCTATAAAAGTCTATGAACAATGAATTAGTATTACTTCTTGGGGAAGTACAGAGTATGTTGCAGAGAGCCTTGCTTATAGTGTTTTCCATTAGTCATTACATACTTTGTTTATGGGTGTGTTTGTTCAAAGAGACCTTATTTTACCATTTGTATTTGGTTGGTTGACATTGAACTCCACTGCCTATAGAATCCCACAGCACTATAACTCAAGTGCAACTTATCCAACACGCCTGCCTCCATGAGGGCATATCTCAGCCTGCTTGTGCTTAGGAACACTAGACAGTACTTGTGAGCACTATAGGAGCACTACAGTTCACTACTTGTGAACATTTAGGAGCACTACAGTTGAAGGCTATCATAGCAGTGAAATCACTAATAAAAACACAAAGCAGCATGAAATAGACCACAGCAAGGACACTTGTTTACAGATGAGAACTGAAACAAAAAGGCAGAGACCAGGACAGTAGTCAACCTCAGCTGTGTGTATCAAGTGACCCAAATTTCCCTGTTTTACATATGTCTGAATGACTGCAGAAGCACCAGGGATATTGATTTGATATTAGTAAGTAAGCATATTTGCAGAGTCCATGAATAAGGGCCAGCAGGACTAACCTAAGAGGCTACAAACTGGAGGGCTAACCTTGTATCAGGTGGATTTCATCCTGTTGGTCCACTGTTGTCATTTTCTAAATAAGATTCAAAAATGATGATAATATCAGTTTTTGGATGAAGGAATTTTGCAGGAACCAAAAAACCCTTAGAGTAGCTGCAGCATAGATGTGCTGTTTACTAGCTGTGATTTTTGGCAAATCATTAAACCATCTGAGACTCAGTTTCCCCCTCCACGAAACAGATAAACAATACCATAGAGATGTTGAAAATACCAGATTAAAAAGTAGCAAGTGAGTGCCTACTAGTTCTTCCAGTGAGCACTCAATACATTTCAATTTAAGAAAAAAGAGAGAAGCCACCTGTACCTTGCCTGGAGAGTAGAACTTACATGCTCTTCCTGGATTAATAAATAAGGTTTTTAACCTGTAAAGAGATCACCATTGAATTCATTACCCAGGTTAGAGCCTCAGATCCACCATGACTCATCTCTCTCCTACTTCTAGTCATTCCCCAAGCCTCTGAATTCCACCTTTCACATACTCTTCAGCTTGAACCCTCCTACCTCTCCCCACTGCCTTTATCTGAGCACATCTCATAATTCAGAGGGCCACAAGGGTTGCTCAAATGCTCTCCTAAATTCCAGTCATTCCTCTCAAATTGCCCCAGGTCATCCACTGCCAGAGAGACCCTAAAGACTTCACTTAGTCTGTGGAGTAAATTCCAGCACCATCATTGTGGCACACAAGGCCCTTGAATACCTTGCTCTCTTCCTGTCCTATTTTGGAAACTCCACACTCAGAGCCCACCATCCACCAGTGTTCTGATCCCACTGGACAGTATGTGACTCTCTGAGAAGTAAAATAGTTGTATGCCTCTGGTCTTCCTTGTATTTCTGCTATCCCTTCCAACCCAGGAACATAACTACTGTCTTCCCCCTTGAGAAACTCCTACACATCCTTCTGTACCCGGTTCAGGTGACACTCTTCCCAAGCACAACTAACCAATTTCCTAGTACATCGTTAAAATCATTATCAAGGGAAATGTTTACTCTTATATATCTATTGCCTGATGAGATAGGAAGAGAGGTACTTTAAGGCCCTGAGGGAAGAACAAAGTCAGAGTCATCTTCGTGTCCCCAATTCCTGGTCCATTGTCAGGCACGTTGTAGCATCTATGCAGTTAATTGAGTTGAATTAAATGGAAATAGGGCATTGTCACTCAAAAATACAACCATTCATCTGTAGACTAATACCCAAAGCCGATCATAGTTCCATTCAGGACCTTAGCTTTATAGAGACTATGAATAGAACACTTAAAAATGATTAAGCACACAGGTGGCCATGGTTGTCGAAGGACAGTAAAAAAAAATTTTCAGTTTCCCTATAAAATTGCATGTGGTGCATTTTGGAAAGTTTTTAAATCTTTAAAAACAGCTGTCTAGCAAGGTAGACTAAGAAATGCTTGGGGAGTAAGAAACTGATCAAGATTTTAATGTAGTCACCTGTGTTGACAATTAGAACTGGAGTCCTGCACACCAGTAATATGGGCAAAACAGCCTGGGCGCTGTGGTGTACACCTGTAATCCCCATAGCTCAGAAGGCTGAGGCAGGAGGATCAGGAGTTCAAAAGCCAGCCTTAGCAACTTAGCAAGGCGCTAAGCAACTCAGTGAGACCATTTCTAAGTAAAATACAAAAAAGGGCTGGGGCATGTGGCTCAGTGGTTAAGTGCCCCTGAGTTCAAACCCCCCCCCCAAATATGGGCAAAACTTGAATCAGAGCAATTTCCTTTAGAAGAACCTTACTGCACAGCTGCTCAGATAGCACAGCAGCCAAGATAGCATGGTGAACAACTAAGTGGCTTCTATGAAGAATTCATAAGACTCCTACTCTTAAAATACTCACAGCTTATAGTAGGCTATGTGCTATCCTAGGTGCCTTGTGCTTTGCATGTATTGTTTCAGTTAATTGGCAGTAGTTATTCCAGTTTTACAAGTGAGATGATAGACTCAGATTAAGCAGCTGTCCCAGGATCACATAGTTCATAAGTGTCAGAGTTAGTACATTTAAAAAAATGGCACCCAACAGTTACTTGAGGAGTAATTCTTAAAGCTTTTTGCCAGGAGTCCATCATACTGATGTTATCTTAGAATGTTTTAAAGACCCAGTCTATGTGGATTTGACCTCCTTTTCTAACCATGATGAGCAACCATATAGACGAGGGCGTCTTCCTTTTTGTTGTTGATGCAAAAGAGCTTCTTGCTTTATCTTTTCCCAGGATTGTCTAATACACATTTTAAAGTATTGTTACATGGAGGGAAAATCTTACAAACATTAATGTCAGGATAGGTCTGTTTTGGGTTCCTTTACAGCCTCCTTTCTTTTTAATAGATACTTGTGGTTTTGGTTCCTCATGTACTTTCTAGTAGGTTGCAGAATGAAAACGTGAGTGGGTGAAATCTGCCCAGTGGATCTGAAGTCGTATTTGCATGAGAGGAAGTTTGAGGTGAAGGCCTCTGGGGGCATAATGTGCTCCTTGAGGACCCTGTTGATGATCTTTTCAAGCTGTAAGCCCTGACCCTGCTCTCTTCCATTGGAGATCAGAGGCATAACATGGTGGTATGAACTGCATGGAGCCAACACATGACACCCTGGGTCTGCCTCCTTACCCCCACCACTCCCTGTACCGGGGACTGTCAAGTACTCGACCACTGAACCACTTCCCCAGCCTTGTTTTGTGTTTTATTTAGAGACAGGGTCTCACTGAGTTGCTTAGCGCCTCGCCATTGCTGAGGTTAGCTTTGAACTCACGATTCTCCTATCTCAGCTTCCCAAAGTGCTGGGATTAAAGGCGTGACCAGCACACCCTGGGTTCTTATTCCGCATCTGTGAGTGTCGCATACAAACTTAGAAATTACACTGCTGTCTATGGAACTATAGGTGAACAGGACAAAGGGACAAGAGAACAGGAGATTTTCCACAACTCCTTTCAGTGTCCCATGTGTCTTCTAGGCAGGCAGCATGGTGTAGCTGTGGGTCAGGGTGTTTCCCCTTCACTTTAATATACAGAATCCATTTATGTTTCATATACACTTTATACCCATTTATATTTTCCAAATTGAGTTTTTTGGTTGTTTTTTTTTTAACCACAGGAAACATTTCACTTGATTCTATGACCTCCCTGTTTAAATCCAAAGAGCCCTCAGCCAAGAATAATACTCCCCATTCTTAACAGGGATGCACTCTGGCCCTGGGCTGGAGGGGCCGGGATGTTTCTGCACTTGCAGGATCACTGATGGAGGACATGAGGGGAGAGCCTGGAAGAAGGGAGTCATGCAGCATGCCCAGGGTAGTGGCTGTGTTTCAGTTCGTTGAAACAATCCACTAATAGGGGTTTTCTCCTGTCTTCCTACCATGGGGCCCCCTACAGCCAGCAGATGCACATACAATTCCATTTTCTTCCAGCACGCATGAATCAACTCACCTTGATGATAGCTAGCTTAGCACTGCTGCCTAAAATATTGGGTGTGTGAAAAGCAGGAAAGTCTGCCTCTAAGCTTTCCCAGGATTTTGTGATCCACATGGAAGGTAATAGATGCAAGGGAGGGGAGATGACAATCGTGAAGGTATTATTCAGATTTCTAAGTTATTATAAAATTATTATACCCACTGTAGAAGTTTTTTACAATACAGTTTTGAGTATCTATCTCTTACCTGAAATGCCTAGGACTGCAACTGTTACAGATTTTGTCTGCAAATTTTGTGATATTTGCATATACATATGAGATATCCTGGGGATGGAACCCAAGTCTAAACAAAAAATCAATTTGTTTCATATACACCTCCTGCAGGTAGCCTGAATCAGGCAATTTCATACAAACTTTTTAGTGTGCCTGTGTTTTTACTGCAACCCATCATACAAGGTCGGGTGTAGAATTTTCTCCTTTTAGTGTCATGTTGGCTCTCAAAAAGTTTCAGATTTGGGGGCATTTTGGATTTTCAAATTAAATATGCTCAACCTTTACTGGTTTTCATAAGGATGACAAAGGAGAAAGGAATAACAACTACCATAATCCCACAAGTAAAATATAAATCGTTGTTGTTATTATTAGCACTTCAGCTTTATTTCTTTCCTATCTCTTTTCTGTACACACAATTATTTTTAACATGGTTGAAGTCATACTGAATATTCCATTTTATATGCCGCCTTGTAAGCATTTTTTGTGCTTCATTTAAAGGTTTTTTCATAATCTTAATGACTGTAAAATATGAGTAAGGAATCAGAGGAAGTTCATTCAGAGCCTAATTAGTCAATGAGCGTTTACAAAATTTTGCTAAAACTTCCAAGCTGAATCCAAGGTCATTCCTTGCACCTGTCACTTGGCGAGGCAATCATACTGTACTGTTGCATTT
>CM053408.1:90058688-90075237 GCA_028644305.1 Xerus rutilus
CAGCCATATTTTGGTACATACACTGTCCCTGTTGCCTAGAACACTCTTCACTCCTGTCCTTTCTCTGTGCCTGGCCTTAAAAAGAGCACTTCCTCAGGGTGACTTTTCTACCCTTAATGCCTAGGTTGTTATCAGGTAGTGCTGTGTCTAGTGGCTTGGGCACTCAAAAAATTATGTTGAGAAAATGCAATAATTGAAGGCTAAGTTCAATGGTTAATTTTCAGTTTTGCAATTTACTAGGATGACTGTCCTAGTCTCTGACAAACAGATCCTTTTGCTTTTATGATGACTCATAGTGAGATCCAAGATCATTTCAGATTACATGGAGTTAAGCAAATGACCATGTCAAGTTTCAAAAATATATGCCCTTATTACCAGAGTTGGAATTCACCATGAGAAGCTTTAAAGTCTAATGGTATTAAAAACAAATTTTAAAATTCTTTAAGGAAACCTGTTCTTTTTGTCTTTTCCTTTTAAAACTTTTGGTTCTCTATGTCCAAGTAATGGACATAGAGAGGTAAAAATTAAGGCTCTAATTTGTAGATTCTCACACCTTAGTTTTGTCCCTCTAGTGTTTTTAATTATTTCAAGATTGAAGAATTCTCTGTCCTTTCAAATTCTTACTATAAAAAATAAGTTCATTGTAAAAAGTCTGTAAATGGTAGAGAAAAAAAACCTGCCTATATACAAGCATTATTAGTATTTAGTATTATATGTTTTTCTGTATATATAATTGGGATTATTGTGAATGTAGTAGTGTATCTTGTTTTTTATACTTTTACTAAAGATGAATCTTTTCTTTAAAAAATATTTATTTTTTAGTTGTAGGTGGACAGAATATCTTTATTTTATTTTTATGTGGTGCTGAGGATCGAACCCAGTGCCTCACGCATGCTAGGCGAGCATGCTACCACTGAGCCATAACCCCAGCCCCTAAAGATGAATCTTGAGTACTTCTTAAAATTAAAAAAAACTGCTCATAAAAACATTTATTTTTTTTTTAAATTTTTCAAAATTTTTATGGTTGTTGATGAATTTTTTTTTTTATTTACTTATATGTGGTGCTGAGAATTGAACCCAGTGCCTTGCACATGCTAGGCAAATGCTCTACCACTGAGCCACGACCCCAGCCCTTTCCTTCTTTTTTTAAAATTTTTTTTTAGTTGTAGATGGACACAATATCTTTATTTTATTTATTTATTTTTATGTGGTGCTGAGGATTGAACCCAGTGCCTCATGCATGCCAGGCAAGCACTCTACCACTGAGCCACACCCCAGCCCCATAAAAACATTTCTTGATGTCTCACTCCATACCCCAAATTTACCAATAACTACTTGTGTATTCTTACATTTTTCTCTATCATAAGTATTTTGCCACAGTATTCATGTTCTGCAAAACAAAAAATGCTTACAAAGACTGCATCATAGAGTAGCCTTGCCTTCTCTATGGGGAATATGTTCCAAGACCCCCCGTGGATGCTTGAATCCTCAAATCATACCAATTCCTATATATATTGTTTTTCCCATACATACATATATGTCTATAATACAATTTAGTATATGAATTTGGCATAGAAAAAGATTAACAATAATAATAATATGGAATTATAATAATATAATTTAATAAAATTGCTAACATTACTACTCTTGAGCTTTGGGACCATTATAAAGTAAAATAGGGCTTCTTGAAAACAAGCACTGTGATACTGCCACAGTGGTTCTGATTACCAAGATGGCTGCTGACTAATGAGTGGCTATAGTGTATGGAGCATGCATATGCTGGACAAATGGATGATGCACATGCCAGGTGGAACAAAGCTTGAGCAGTGATGTCATTGTAAGATGGGATTTCATTCTGCTACTCACAATAACACTACTTAAACTCAACTTATTCCTGGAATTTTCCATATAATATTTTTGGAAAACAAAACCACAAATAAGGGAGGACTATGGTATTCTCTCTTACCAATATACCCTGATTTATTCAACCATTCTCCTAAATTTGGACATACTGAAGCAACTCTATCTTATTAGGCTTTGCTTCTAGAAGTGAATGACTAGATCAAAGGGTAGGGCTATATTCCAGAGTCTTAATATCTACTGCAAAAATACTCCCCAGATAGATGGCCCCAGGTCAGCAGTGTATCAGAGTGCCTATCTCATAAATCTGGTTTCACTGTGTGAAAATTAATCGACTTAAACGATAATCTGAAAAGTATGCTGCACTGTAATCATTCGTATGGTCCCTTCTTATCAACTAAGGAGACTTCGAGTGCCTCAATAGGCCAAGTCAGCCTTTTTTTATCTTTATAACCTCTAGAGACTAGCATCATGCATGAACCACTCAATAACTTGTTGAGCAGTTATTTATTAAGTGCCCACTATGCATCATGTTTCTGGAAATCCACCCTTAGGGAACTTACATTCTAGCAGAGATAAACAGAAAATAAACAAAAGTATGGTATGCCAGGTAATGAATGCTGTGGTCAAAAATAAAGGAAGGATAGAGGTAGGGGTTGAAGCAGTTTGCTGTTTCCTACACAGTGGTGGGAAAGGCCTCAACGATAGGGTGATGCTGGAACAGATTTTTGACGAAATAAGAGTATTTCAGAAAATGCAAAGGGCCTGAGTTGAGAAGAAGCTTAGAATATAGGAAAAGCAGAAATGAGGCCAGTCTGGCTGGAACAATGAAGAAGAGTAGAGAATAAGGTCAGAGAGCAGAGGGAAGACTCATCATGGAAGATCTTATGTCTCGCTGGTGCTTTGTTATTCTGTGTGAGATGAAAAGCCATAGGAGGTTTTTGAGAAATGACATGGTTGGATATATTTTCAAAAGATCATGATCTGCTGTGCTGAAAATAGAATATGTGGGCTAGGATCATGAGGGAAGCCAGTTAAGAGATTATTTCAATAGTTCAGGGAAGAAATGATGATAACTGGCATTAAGATAATAGAGATGATGAGGATTATTTTGGAGGTAGAGCCAGTGAATTTTGCTAAAGTGTCAAACATCCATTGAATGAGAATCAGAGACGACCCAAGCATGAATCCAAGATTTCGGGCAAATGAAAGGATGAAGAGGACACTTACTAGGAAGGAAAAGTTTTGGAAGAGGAAGTGTTTTGGAAAGGGAGGTGAGAAAATTGAGAGTTTTGCTTTTGGATATGCCAGGTTTGACATATTAGCCTGCCCCAGATCTAATGTTCAAATAGCATTGCCTATCAATTGATCATTTCATGTCTTTCATTCAGGCATCCAGGTTGAAAAAACAGCCCCTATGCAAAACACACCATTCTCATAGAACCGCAAAAACACTAATGATAGAATTATATAATAGCTCTTAAAAAAATCTGCTGACATACATATGTCACTTATGTCCACTATTAGACAAAGTCTGTTGCATGACTAAATCCAATGTCAGTGGGGCAAATAAATGTATTTTCCCCACAGAAAGTTAACTGCAAATCATAGACAATGGGATGATTATAAAACAGAAGTATATTTTTACCTAAGGGCAGCGAATAATTGGGAACAATCATATAATACAGACCATCACCCAAGAGATGTCAAGTAGGCAACGGGGTATGAGTCCCAGATTCAAGGTAGAGAATTCCCCAATGAATGAATATAGACAAAAAAGAGAGCAAGCACTGGACACTCTGATGTTTGGAGGTAGAGAGAATGAGGGACTTGCAAGAGACTAAAAAGGAGCAGCCAGAGAGGTAAGTAGAGAGGCCAAAAAGAAAATTTCAGGAAACCAGAGATTTGCTATGTCAAATGCTGCTAATATGTCAAGCAGAAAGAGAATTTAATATTGACCACTGTATTTAATAGCGGGGAAGTCAAGGACAGATTAGTGGAGGGATACTGACAAAAAGATTGGAGTGGGCTTCAGAGAAAATGGGAGAAAAAAAGGCAGCAAGTATAGTTGACTTTTGAGTTTTGCTATAAAGGAAAGCACGTAAATATAAAAGTAAGTGAAGGACACTGTTGCTTTTAAGTTTGCTTTGAAGGATTTTTTGTTCTTAGGTTGGATGTTTTGGGGGGAGGGGATCGTTGTTTTAGTTTGTCTTTCAAAGATGTGAGAAGTAACAGCATATTTATTAAAATCAGGAATTCTGTGAAGATCTTCTACATAACCAAAATTAGGAAGCTTAAATGAACCTGGAAAAACGCAAATTAGTTTTTTATGGGCATCGCCCAGGATCCTTCCCAGGAACTAGTCTCAAACTAGAACTGCAACATCTTCTGTACCAGAAATAGCCTGGCCATCATCTCTAGCCTGCGATGGGTTAATGATTGCTTGGTTCTGAGCCAGGCAGGCGTTAGTGATCCCAAGGCCACAGGAATGAAGTAACACTGCTGATCAGGATGGACATTCACTCCCTTGACCATCAGGAATAACTCAGTTTATCTGGCCCACAGCTTCCTTCTTCCAGAGGTTTTCAACTGGTATCTTGAGGAAATCCCAGCTAGTCTACTGTACACAGTCAACGAATTCTGACACAGTTTATTAATATACAGAGGTGTTGTAAGAAAATCGGATCAATTTGAGTAATTCCTTGGAAGTTCAAGTGGGGTCTATGTCAGGCCATCTATCACCCAATCCCTTAATTCTTTACTAATCGCAACATAATCTACTAGTTCCAGGAATAAACTAGAGTCAATTTCTTTTATTTTTTTTTTTTTTTTTTTTTTTTTTTTTTTTAAATTTTTTTTAGTTGTAGATGGACACAATGTCTTTATTTTATTGCTTTGTATGTGGTGCTGAGGATCGAACCCAGGGCCTCACGCATGCGAGGCAAGCGCTCTACCGCTGAGCTACAATCCCAGCCCCTCAATTTCTTTTAAATAGGACTTAAAGCAGATAATAGCATAGTACAGAAAGATTTCTCTAGATTGTGAACTCCTCTTACCTTTAAAAATATAGATTTAGAAATACTTAAATTTCCATGAATTTATTTTTTGTGATAAACTTGGAAGCTTCTTCTTTCCTCACCACCTGGGCCCACCAAGCCCACATTTTCATCTCTGAAGCCTTTTGGTGATGAATGGTTTCATGCTTATTTAGCCCTTTGCTCAGCCACCTAGTAAACGAACATGAACACCCAGAATCACATAATTTATCAATCTGGGTAAGAATTTTTGATGGCTCAATAACATTTTTAGGGTTGACTCATTTCATAATGTTTGGCATGTTGATTATGAGAGATTAAGTCACATTCAAACACTTCATTTTCAAGATAAGAAATTTACTTTTTACTAACCAGTTGATAAACTTGAGTTAGAGTCCAAGAACTAATTATTTATACCAATACATTTCTGAAGAGCTAAACTATAATTTCTTCCCTTGCCTCTAATAACAAAATCTAGGCACTATTTGTTGTACACTATAAAGATGCTCTCAAATATTAGATTAGGATCACTTTAATCTACCACATCAAACACAGTCTGAAAGAAATGTTCTCTATCTGCACAGTCCAACACAGTAGCCCCTAGCCATGCGTGCCTGCTGAGCACATGAAAATACAGTTAATGCAACTGAAGAACTGGATTTTTATTTAACATAGCCCAACATTAATAACGGCAAAGTATAACACTGTAAATTGTGTACCTTTTAATTTGAGAAAGGGATTGGGGATGTAGCTCAGTGGAAGAGCACTTGCCTTACATGCACGAGGCCCTGAGTAGCTGGGGTCAGAGTTGGGACAATGTTCCCTATAAATGCTAGAACAGTCTTAATTTTGAATTATGAATGTCTTATCCATACGATTTTAAAATATTTAAAGTTTTGGGGTTGCGTATGTAGCTGTGTAGGGTACTTGTTCAGCATGTCTGAAGCCCTGAAATCAATCCTTAGCCTCACAAAACTGCAAATTTTGATTAATGCTATTCCACATCTTTCCTTAAATGTCTTTCCTCCTGGTTCAAACCAATGACTGACAATTGAACTAAATATTTATCTTCAGCCTATGTTCTCTAAGATAGCCTATAAATAATTCTTAAATGACTGGCAATGCTTTACCTTCCATTAACATTTTGTTTCATCTACTTTGAGAGTCACTGTGAATTCAAATCCTGACTTGTCCCTTTCCAGCTGAGTATCCTCAGACACTAACTACTTTATCTGTTTCCTCACCTGCAAAAATGTAACAGCCCTTTACTGGCTCTTTGTGAGGATTAAATGTGTTGGTACAAATAAAACAGGACCTGGCGTAAAGAATTCAAATTATCCTATTGGTAATTATTTTAATACAAACAGGTATGTTTTTAAGTCTATTTTAAAGCTTCTGTAAACACACACTTAAATACAAAGGATTCTGTATTTTGCTATGCAAATTCTAAATACTTGTGCTTCTATTTTCAATAATTTTGAATATGAAGAGGGAATTCTATCTTTCCCAAATGACAAATTACTTGGAATAATTACTTTCATTTTTCTGGAAAAAAATATACAGTTGGAATTCCTACTTGAACTGCAGTAGAGGCTGGCTCTAGGCTGTACCTTTTGGTGTTTTTATCTAACTATACTATATTAAACACATCTCAGAATAAATATCTTTGTTGGCTGGGGTTGTAGCTCAGTGGTAGAGCACATGCTTAGAATCAGAGGCCCTGGGTTGGATCCCTGGCTACATACACACACAGACTAACTAAAATATTAAGCAATCTAGTTTTGTCAAATTGTACAATATATATTACTAAGAGATATAACTTTTTGGATTTGTGTTTTACCAAACATATGATATCCTAAGAGTAAATTAATAATTAGAGTGGTTTTGTAAAATCAGGAAAACCTTACAAATTAACAAGCATACTGAATAACAAATTCTGTTCAAAAACATATGCAGGTAAATGGATGGAGCTGGAGAATATCATGCTAAGCAAAATAAGCCAATCTCAAAAAACCAGGGGCTGAATGTTTTCTCTGATAAGTGGATGCTAATCCATATTGGGGGAGGGGGCATGGAATGAGGGAGAACTTTGGATAGGGCAAAGGGGTAGGAAAGATGGTGGAATGTGATGGATATCATTACTGTAGGTACATGTATGATTGCATGAATGGTGTGACTCTACTTCATGCACAACCAGAGAAGTGAAAAATTCTGCTCCATTTGTGTACAATGAATTGAAGAGCTTTCTATTATCATGTACAAATGATTAGAACTAATAAATAAATAAAAAAAATAGGCATGAGTTTTAGGGTAAAATGTACCAGATAATACAGTTTAGTTCTTAGCACATGAGGTAAAGAAACATCTATGTTTAACAAATATTCATTTACCAGGGGGGAAAAAATCTCAAATTAATGAGTGAGTTGCTCTTATTTACACATGATGCTTATTAAGGAAAAAAAGCATCCTGAGGGACTAGGACCATCTTAATCTGCCAGTGAAATCAGACAGATGACATACAATGTAATAGAAATAAAAATTTTCTTTTACCATAAAACCAAGTCTAGAGATGCAAACATAAAGGCTGTCAGACCAATCTCCCATATAAATGCCTTCCAAAGTTGCATTTTGAAGCAGGAATGAGGGATTTAGGGGAGACAATCTTTGAATCAACATTTTACCTTCAATTCTTTGCTTCACTGACTCCTGACAGTTTGGCAAATTGGGGGTCATCACATTTAAAAGAAATGCTGCCAAGGCTTGACAAATGCAATCTAAGAAGATAATATAAATTCCAAATGCTTTTGCAATTTTCTCTAGTTCCCAGCATTCTACCTCAAAAGTTATCAGATTTAAAACGTAAGCCTTTCTTTAGAAGGTGTAGTTTTAGCAAAAGCATTATCCAAATTATGAGATAATTACAGGAACACTGAAAACCATATACTAAAAAAACTCCAAGGCTTACAGCATTTTGTTATTTTAGGTGATTTGGGGCAAACTGTGTGTGTGTACAGAAGGAGGTATACAAGGATTTTGTTTTTGAAAAATTAAAAAAATTTTCCAGTCTAATTCTCACAGATTCCTTAGTACATGTCCAGGAACATAGCTCTCTGCAATTGGATGCTAATGACCACCAAGATATTTCACTTAAAAATAGGTCCCCCATTTTATCTTCCCATAGCCATGGTCTGAAAATGTGCTTAGAAAGTTTGGGGCTGCTATGTCTAGTTGACTAGAGATCCATTCATAGCCAAAGCTGAAAACAGATATATAATACCTTGGTCACAGACCCTTGACTGTTTCTCCATTCTGTCCAACATTAATTCTGTAATTATTCTCCAACAAAGAATATTTCCCTTGAAAACATTAAAATTTATACACTTAAATGTTCAAATGCAATGGAGGACCAGAGGAAGACTTAAACCAAGAAATATGGAAAAAGACAAAAACAAGAGATTGGAAAAACATGATACTATCTTAAAGAAAGAGGCCCAAAATTTCCTAGTTTTAAATCTGCAATGTAACTCTAGCTTAAAAGAAAAAAAAAGGAAAAAAAAGGATAACACACATTTCCTGGTTTCACAGCAATCTTCAAAATTTCTAAATATGCTGCACTCCTTTGTGTCAAATATATGTAAACAATCTTTAAAACATTAGTACAGAAGTAGAAAGAAACAGCAACATAAGTTTTCAATTACTTAACAATAGTATGACCTTAACCAAAATCAGATTAGAAAATCTGAAGAAATAGTAGGAATTGGTCTTTTCTAGGGAACTCTTAGACAAAAAAATTCTGGAATAACTTCTAAACATCAACTTTGATGGTCTTTCTAAAAACAAGTTAATTATTCTTATCTAGCTATGTGAAAACTTTAAGAGTAATTATACCTGTAGAAAGCTATATGTTATTTGGACTTTCCCATGTAGCAATGACAGAGTAACAAATGGCAAGTGGGAAAGGGGATGGAGAAAGAAGACAATGTATAGCATGGTAATCATAATAGGTAAATAATAAAGATTTTTAAAAACTAAGGATGAGGACTCAAACTATAAGAAAAATCAAAGGATAAATATTAGATATATGTAAACAACTGTGTGTGTGTTTATATTTATTTATTTTTTCCAGTGCTAGGAACTAAACTGAGGGCCTTATGCATGCTAGGCAAGCACTTGATCGCTGAGCTATATCCCCAGCTCAACAATTTCACATATTAAAATAAAACTGGAAGTCGGGTGCGGTGGTGCATGCCTGTAATCCCAGCACTTTGGGAGGCTGAGACAGGAGAATTGTGAGTTCAAAGCCAGCCTCAGCAACGGCGAGGCACTAAGCAACTCAGTGAGACCCTGTCTCTACATAAAACACAAAATAGGGCTGGATGTGGCTCAATGGTTGAGTACCCCTGAGTTCAATCTCCTGTACCAAAAACAATAACAAAAAAATAAAACTGCAATGTTACCTCATTTAAAATGTAGAACATTACCAAAAGGAGTACAATGTCAATTCTCACAATTTCCCAGTAAATGACAGTTCTGGATTAAAAATTACCAAAACAAACCTTAATCAAAGATTTATTTTTTGTTTCCAGCATTACAATTTGCTGTAATTTATAAACTTCCATCTCAGTTTTAAGAACCTGACCTCACACAGTTAGGTCTGCATGTCTCACTCAGCAAAGACCAGCAGCCACCATTCTGGCATGAACAATGCTCACTGCTACCTGGACATTTTAAAGTGCATGAGTTGTTTTGATGGAGATGGATGTAATTTTCCACTAAAAATTTTAATTAATGAATTACATGTTTTTTTCACCTTGATGCCTTATGGTCATTAGAAAAGTATTTACTTATGATAATATGTTATAGCCAATATATTATGCTGAATGCCCACTTGTAACTGCAAGAAACTCACAGACACACTGATGACTGATATGATACAAAATCATGACATAAGTTTCAGTGTAAGAGATTTACTTCTCTCTGAAAGCAAGAAATATCCCACAGTTCAAATTTACATATGTAGTGCCTCCATTTAAATAAATTAAAAATGAAATGCTGTCCTGTCTGTAAAATTATAAATATTTCTAGTTCATTTTGCAGAATATTAAAATGCTTATAAATGTGTTATCTCCCAGAAAATAAACATTATGGCATTAAAGCCAGTTTATTAAAAAAAAAAATAGAAGAAGAGAAAAGAAACAACCATTACACTGGCCCATGGAAATGTTTAGGATTATCTTGTATCTCTTAACCCTAGAAAAATTAAACCAAATAAGGAAAAAAAGTTAAAGAGAAATGAGAAATTTTACAAAATGGCAACTTCTATGATATAAAAGAGAATACTGAAATGTCTTCACTTAATTCAGTAATAATTAAGCCATTTCTGGAATGAACATCTGGATAAAGAGTTTAGGTTAGGAGAGTAGGACTCTTCTCAATGCTCAGGTCAAAATCACATTGTACATAGAAATAAAAACCTTCTATACTGTATTAGGAAAGACAGACTTTGAAACAGTGACTGTTTATAAGCCCCAAACCAAGAATTAGCCAGAATATTCAAGATTGGCAGATTTTGATGGAGTAAAATCTTCAGTAGGAACAAAATTATAAGTTACCATCCTATGGATGCCACTTAGTTTTTACCAATGTGAAGAAAGGAAACATGATTGAAAGGTATAATACACACTGAAAGGCTAAAATGAAATTATGAACAAATGAAGTAACCAAAATGTCCCCTACTGAAGCATAAAAACATGATTAGAAGAAAGTAGTTTTAGTTCTGTGGCCTGTTCAATTGCTCTTTACATAAAATATTTCCTCTGTCTTGAAAAAGGAAATGGCTTCTGAATGGCGCTGACTCCTTTAGTATGGGAAGAAGCAGGAAAACAGCTTTGTAGAGTGGCTTGACGAGCTTGTTTCCAAGGCTCCATCAAGGTTAAAGTATCTCTAAATCTACGTGCCGAACTTCAGGATTTCGTTTCTGGAAAGAAAAATCATCATGTTATTCATAGAAAAACAAAACTTCTATTTTCAAAAAGTTCCTTTTGATCACTAGAGCCACTGAAAACATTTGAGCAAACTATTTTACTACAGCATACTAACAAGAGAAATATTTGCATAAGGAAAAAAGGCCAAGAGGTGAACAGACACACTATAAACAGTACAGTAAACGGTTCCACCACCCTGAGTCTGTTCATGTCTTTATAAATGTGAAAATGCATCAAGGATCTAGTATGTGCCAAGCATTGCTAAAAAGCATTAGAAAGATGCTCTCTTTTGTGGTGAAAAGAAAATCACTGCAAAACAACTATAATAAGAAACAATTAATTCATAACCACTCATTTGATATATGTCAGTAACAATTCATATAGTCTTGGGGCAGGCACTGTGCTAAAAGTGAAGCTATGATCATTAACTAAGACTGATATTGACCCTGAAGGACTTAGGTCAGCCATGGAGATAAGTAGAGCAATACTCACCTACAATATAAAGAACTCCAGCTAAGAATAACATTTAACATCTAGTGAGCACTTATTCGTGTCAAGTATTGTGCTAAGGGCTTTATATACAGGTGTGTACATTCTAAAATCCTCATCATAACATTATTACTATTTCCATTTGATGCCAGGAAAAACTGAAGTTTGAAGAAATTAACTAATCTAAGGTTACATACCTAGTAAGTGATGGAATCGGGATAGATTCCAGTCCTGAGTCCAGTCTCCTAACTATTACAGTATACTAAGCACTAGGAACAAAAATGAGAGTGCCATTATTTTTGCTCATGCAATCCAGAAAGATTTAACTGAGGATAAAATAATCTAAGTTAGACATAAATGTGGTGAGTCTTCCAGACAGATGAGTAATAGTATTTAGGCAGAAAAAAAGACTGTATGAGCAAAGACAGCCCAGAAAGTAGATGCTGGCACTGTGGTAGAGCTGGCACAGAGGCTGCCAAGAAGGCTAGAAAGACAGGCACCAACCAGGTTGTTAAAAATCCCATATGCTAGATTAAGGAATTTCAATTCTATAATAACAAATAGTATTTGTCTTCAAAGGACTTACGTTTAGTAAGGAATCTGGATAAGTAAGCAGGCAAGTCAATACTCTGCTACCATAGAGTAAAGTAAAGGTTTTGGGTTTCTTTTTCCTAAACGTATATAAAGGAAAGACATCTAACTCTATTTGGGGGACATTAAGAATATAATCTAGTCTAATGCAAAATAATAATATTGTGAGAATGGAGAGTACAGAAAAGAGTATATAAAAGAACTACAGCTACACCTAGCAAAGATGAAATAAATAATGTTAAATCAGGAGAAGCAGTATAAGACTTACAGAGAAATATGGCATATAAACAAAAAGAAATACTACAAATATTAAAAACAGCCATCTCAGAGAGTAGAATTAAAGAATAAACAAAATGAGGCAGGTGGTACTTATCTCTGTTACAAGCCTCTCAGTTCTGTTTGATTATGAACTTTATGCATTATTTGATAAAAACTGTAAAACTAAATCAATGAGGGGGAAACACTGCTCTAAGCGATTCCAATGATCAGTTAGGATTAATAATTTGTAGTTTTAAAAGTAATACCCTGGGGCCACGTGTATTACTTATCGTAAAGGGATTCAGTTATAAAAATTAAAGTCTGATGTTAACACTGAAGTTTAGTTCTGCCATAGCATTTTATTAATTGTACCTAAGAATTTTTCTTGTAATTGAGTATTATTCAAGTGTGCCTTGGGGGCCTTTCCTCTTGGATCCTAGGGTAAGAGTGGCCACGGTCACCCAAACATAAAGAATACTTGTTCTCAACTTTGTCTTTACCTGACACTATTCCTTGTCTCTAGAACTCCTTAAATGGAATTAAAAATTTTTATTTTTTATCTAAACAATAAAGAAACCCTTGCCTATCCCAGTATGACCTCAAATATTTAGCTGTTCATGAGAAGTCTGGCATTATTCTATCTAAAATCACTGTATAATAAACAATATACTAATAAAAATCTTATCTCAAGGAAAAGAACCTAAAAGTTAATTTCCTCTAATTTTTAAAATGAGGTTTTCAGGTAGAAAACTAACTACATTTGTAAAAAATATGTGTACGAGGCAAAACATGCACACACACGTTTGCTGAATGAATGCATAAAAGAAAAAGTAGTAATGTCCTTAAAATTCAGTGTTTACTTCCTAACAAGACACCATGGGCATAGTAGAAACTGGTATTTGTTACATAGAAATAAAGAATCAATAATTAGTGCCCCACTTACAATTTTCAGTCTTTTATCCAACTAAATACTTTCGAAACTCCTATGTGCCACACACCGCTCAATGTGAACTGGACCATTTTACTGATCACAGTTTTTATTCCAATACTCATACAGAGATAAAAACCAAATCATGTGATTTTATTTGCAATGCTTCAGGCTGAAGTCAAGAAAATGCTATTAGGAGAGTGTAACTAGAGGAGCACAGATAAAGGGCAGAGCATTTAACTGAAACATTACTTAAAAGGAATTTGCAAATGTTATGGCAGTCTCCCACTGAATTAATTCCAATAGAATTATTATTTCATCTCCCTAGCAGAAAAAAAATCATTTCAAATATAAAAAACTTCATGAAAGGATGGGAATAAAGGTCAATCCACACACTAAAATATAAAGGTAAGACAAAAGGAAAAAAATTAAAGTGAATGGTTCAAAAATCTTCAAACTAATAAGATATTTTACAAATAATAAGATACATTTTTTAATTTTATAAAAATTTTGTAACTCCTACTTTATAGTATCAGGATTTATAAATTAGCCTCTGATATTTTTAATATCTTTATATAAAATTAGGCAAGTTCTAGAATTTTAAGCCCAACATATCACCTATTCTAATATTCAATGGCATTGCTCAAGAGATGGCTAATGGCTATGCAGAATTATAGTATTAAAGAAAAATATTCCTGAAATTCAAACCTTGAGCTTCAGTTGTTCCCTTTTCATGGAGTCAAGACAAGGAAAGTATTAATTAGTAATTTGTTAATTATTCAATAACATTAAGTAATTCAACAATTGAGAACTAAAATTAGAAGGGAACCAGGAGATATTTAAAATGAGAGAATACCCAATATACAAAATTTTAGTTTTTGAAAGAAAATCAGTTTATTTTCATGAGTAGGAAGAATTCTATTCATGTACTCCCTTCTTCTGGTGGCACCTCAAAAAAAGAACTTTTCTCTGACTTAAGATTAATCATGCTGTATTATCTTAGCCAAAAATGGTTCCACCTGAACGTGCAAGTTAAACTTAGCTCTCTGATTTGAAAGACTTATATAATTCCTTTTTTTTTCTTTCTACCAGTACTGGGGAATGAATGACATATAATTCAAATACACTATTAATGATTTAATAGTATTTAATTAAACTACAAAGTTAGCTAAACAAAAACCATAAGCTTTATCTTGCTATGATTAAGAGTATAACACCTGTGAATAAACAATTTGTTATTCTTAAATCTGACTTTTGATTTATTGTTTTAAAGTATAACAAATAAAGATTTAGTTCATTACTTTCCTTGCCAGGTAACTAAAACTAAAGAACAAAGTTTATTCTTTCTTGTGTTACCCTGCTCAATATAATCATCACTTTACATTTTACAGAGAACAGTGGTTCTTAAGGTCCAAGGATTGTTGGAGTCATGAGATGACCTTTGCAAGGACACTCTAAAGTTAAAACTTTTCATAGTAAATAGTACATAACTAAGATGCTATTTTCTATGATGACATAAAAGCAATGGTGGGTAAAACCATTGGGACCTTTGTATAGTTCAAGACAAAGGGAACCAAACTGCACTAGTAGTCAATGTGTTTCTTTACTGTCACATACTGAGGGGGGAAAAAGGCCACTTTTACTTTAAAATATTCTTCATAAACTAGTAGAATGTGTCAATTTTATTAAACCTCGATACTACAGAGTCCACTTTTAAAAATAATGTGATAAAGGGCTGGGGCTATAGCTCAGTCATAGAGTGCTTGCCTAGCATGTGTGAGGCACTGGGTTCGATCCTCAGCACCACATATAAATAATAAATGAATAAAATAAAGATCCATCAAGAACTAAAAAATATTTAAAAAAAAAAATAATAATGTGATAAGGGGCTGGGGTTGTGGCTCCATGGTAGAGCGCTTGCCTCACATGAGGCGCTGGATTTGATCCTCAATACCACAAAATAAATAAATAAATAAATAGATAGATAGATAGATAGATAGATAGACAAATAATACTGTGATAAAATTGAGAAGTATAAAGCCCTACATCATACTGAAGTACGATGTCACAAGGAAAGCACTCCTGTGATTGCTTGAGTTGTGAGCTGAATAAACTGATTTTTTAAAAAAATCAGAACACCATTTGAAGGATCTGCATAAGTCAGTATACCAATACTTTCCAAAATACCAATTTATTATAGAATCATGCACAGGTAAAAGATATATTCAGTGTACAAAGACAGACTGATGGATTTTAGTATAGCAATGCCTACTAGAGAATTAATCTTACCTAAAGAAAGAACTGGTTTTTTTCCCCCTCAGTCATTGGGAGGTGGTTTCCAAACCCACCATGAAAATGTCCTAAGAGTGTTTTTGTTTATCTGAGGGTGTTGGCCACTTTGTAGTCTAACAATGAGACATGATGGGGACTTTTGGTCACACAGTATCTACTCTACATCTAGTGGAAGTGGAGTCAAAAGGTTCACTCAGGCAGTCAACCATGGGCCCCAGTAACACCTATGGACATCAAGTCTCAGACCAGCTTCCCTAGTTGGCAATACTACATGCTACCATCACATTCCACTGCTAGGAAAGTAATGTTGTCCATGACTCAACAGGCAAAGGACAATTGAAGCTTCAAGTTTGGAACTTTCCTGGCTTTCTGTCCTACGTCCTTCTTCCCTTGCCTAATTTTTTAAAAAATATCTTTATTTATTTATTTTTATGTGGTGCTGTGGATGGATCCCAGTGCCTCACACATGCAAAGCAAGAGCTCTACCACTGCGCTACAATCCCAGCCCCTCCCTTGCTTAATTTTAATCTGTATCCTTTCGCTAAAAAAAACCCTAACAATGGAGCTGGGGATGTATGTATTCAAGGACAGAGTGTTTGCCTAGCATACGCCCCATACAACCACCCCGTACAACCACCACCACCACAACAAACCCCGTAACTATGAGAATAACATCATTCAGTGATTTCTGAAGTCCTTCTAGTGAATTATCAAACCTTTGGGTAGTCCTGGATCACTCACAAAACTCACAATTGGAATCTGGAAGCAAGGACAGTCTTTATAGACTGTGCCCCCTAACTGCACAAGTAACTTATGAAAAGTTCACTGATACGATTTCAAATTCCTCACTGACTGCCAGATTTGGATACAGCATCAAAAGACAATAGCACAGGGCTGGGGTTATGGCGCAGTGGTAGCGTGCTCGCCTAGCACGTGAGAGGCACTGGGTTCGATCCTCAGCACCACATAAAAATAAAATAAAGATATTGTGTCCACCTACAACTAAAAAATAAATATTTAAAAAAAAAAAAAAAAGACAATAGCACAATTATGTAAAGAGGCTTAAGACTATTCTTCCCTTTCTTCATGTTATTCAACTAAAATAATCAAAT
>CM053408.1:90075737-90107318 GCA_028644305.1 Xerus rutilus
AAAAAAAAAAAAAAAAAAAAGAAGATACAATGCTACCCAGAAGTAGCACTATAAAATACTAAACAACTATAAAAATACAAAAGCACTATAAAATATAAAAGAAATTCACAAAGCAGTGTTGAGACAATTATTTTTCTGTACGGAAAAGAATATTAAATTGCGGGCTGGGGATATGGCTCAGTTGGTAGAGTGCTTGCCTCGCATGCATAAGGCCCTGGGTTCAATCCTCAGCACCAAAAAAAAAAAAAAAAAAGAATATTAAATTGCTACCTCAGTACTTTAAATAAACAACTCCAATTACATTAAAGACCTCAGGGTGGAAGTCCACAAAACTTTTTAGAACAAAAAAGGATTTTTGAGATAATGGGATAACAAAAAAAAAGCAGGAAAAGAGTACAAATTTGACATTAAAAATGGTACTATAACAGCTGAGTGCAGTGGTGCACGCCTCTAATCCTAGCAGCTCAGGAGGCTGAGGCAGAAGGATTGTGAGTTCTAAGCCAGCCTTAGCAAAAGCAAGGAGCTAAGCAACTCAGTGAAATCCTCTCTCTAAAATACAAAAAATAGGGCTGGGATGTTGCTCAGTGGTTGAGTGGCCCTGAGTTCAATCCCCAGTACCCCTCGCCTAAAAAAAAAGTACTATAACAAACTACAGAAAGATATTTGTATATATACAACTGAGGAAGGTTTAGTATCTAGCATATTAAAAATAAAGTTCTTAACAAATCTAACAAATAATAAAAACAAAACATGAAGAAGAAATAAAAGAGGAATCTCAATGGTCAGTAAATTTCAATTTATTGAAATAATTCCAAAAAATATAAATTAAAACACTAAGACATTATTTCATACCTTTCACAATGGGAAAAAATTTGAAATTCTGTCGATATAATCTAGTAAGAACGAGAAGCAACAGAAACTTTGATATGCTGATGGTGGAAATCAAGTAACACACTTTGGGGAAAAATTTGGTGATATCTTTGGAAGGTGAAGACAAGAATATATGCTTAGTGGCCTTCACCTATTTTAAACCTATCTACATACTACCCTGAAGAAATTTATGCATATGTAAAGTAGGAAGCATGTAAGAGAATGCCATCATGGAATTTTTAAAAATAATTAACACTGAAAAGAATATAACGCCTATCAACTGCAGACAAGACACATAAATTGCAGCATATTCATACAGCATATTACACAACAACGTGCTGTTACGCAAGTTTTAGAGAGATGTATACAGTATGAAATCATTTCTATAAATTTTGCGGGGAGGTGGTTCGGGGATTGAACTCAGGGGCACTCGACCACTGAGCCACATCCTCAGTCCTATTTTGTGTTTTATTTAGAGACAGGGTCTTCCTGAGTTGCTTAGCGCCTCACTTTTGCTGAGGCTGGCTTTGATCCTCCTGCTTCAGACTCCTGAGCCTCTGGTATTACAGGTGTGCGCCAATGCACCCAACAATTTCTATAAATTTTTAAACATTCAAAATGTTGCAATATATTATGCTAGAACATTCTGACAAATGTAAAATATGAATGGAAGTGACAGGTACAAAATTCATCATAATAACTAATTCTAGAAATGAAAGAAGGAGAATGGGATTTAGGAAGAGAAACTGGCTTGTGCTGGTTTTGTAATGCTTTATTCTGTCTTTAAGATCTTAAACAAATAGTACAGGTTGAGGCCCGTAGTCCAAAAATCCAAAATTCAGCAGGGCGCGGTGGCACAAGTCTGTAATCCCAGCACTTAGGGAGGCTGAGGCAGGAGAATCGTGAGTTCAAAGCCAGCCTCAGCAATGGTGAGGTGCTAAGCAACTCAGTGAGACCCTGTCTCTACATAAAACACAAAATAGGGCTGGGGATGTGGCTCAGTGGTCGAGTGCCCCTGAGTTCAATCCCCAGTACCAAAAAAAAACAAACAAAAAAAAACAAAAACAAAAATCCAAAATTCTCTGAAATATTGGGTGTTGACATGACACTCAAAAAGGCAATTCAGATTTTCACATTAGGGATGTTTAAGCCAAGTCTATGCAAATAATCTTAAAAACAAACAAAAAAACTCTGAAATTGGAAACATTTCTCAAATCTGATATATTTGAGAAGGGATACTGAACCCATATTATAAAATATTAACATTTGACAAAGGCACATGGTGAAAATCTACACTATTCATTATATTCTGTAAATTATTATTATTATTTTTTTAAAATTTATTATTATTATTTTTTAGTTGTAGATGGACACAATGTCTTTATTTTATTGCTTTGTATGTGGTGCTGAGGATTGAACCCAGGGCCTCACGCATGCGAGGCAAGCGCTCTACCGCTGAGCCACAATCCCAGCCCTGTAAATTATTTTTTAAGCCACAGCAGTCCCCCCTTACATTTTAAGACCCCAGCAGATACATGAAACCATATATATACATATGTACCTACAATAAAGTTTAATTTATAAATTAGATACTACCTACAATAAAATTTAATTTATAAATTAGGCACAGTAAAAGAATAACAACAAAAACTAACAATGAAATAGAGCAACTGGAATAACATACTGTAATAAAAGTTACGTGAATATGGCCCCTTCCTTCTCTCTCAACTGCCACAGTGGGGGTGGGCAGCATGTATAGCATGGATGTTCCTCATACAGGGATGATTCATGTCCAGGGAGGACAGCACAAGAGTCCATACACTACTCAGAATAGCAATTTAATACTTATGAACTGCTTATTTCTGGAATTTTCCATTTAATATTTTTGAACTGTGGTTGACTGAGGGTAACTGAAACCATGGAAAGCAAAACTGCAAATACAAGCAGGAGGGCTGCTTTAATAATAATAATAATAAAAAAAAGTCTCTGGAGTCTGAGAGATCTAAATTCATATACAAGGCTCAGAAACTTGAGGCAAGTTAGTTACTCTGTTTTAATTTACTTATATTTTAAAATGAAAATGTTATTTCTTTACCTCTCAGGGTTAACAGTAAATGAGATAAAATAGATAAAATGTGTGGCTTATAACAAACATTAACAACTTTTAAGTTTGCTCTTCTCTGTCTCCTCCAACCTACTCTATAGTAAATAAAAGGTTTTGTGTCAAATTTTGGAATCTAAGACATTGACAGCTGAAGTGATTTTAAGATCTATAATAGAAAATGTTTTATTTACTTAAAATGTAATTTTTCTAAGCATAGACTATATAAAAAAATTACAGATACATAAACTTACTTGTAGCATTTGGTCAAAATCTTGTTTTTCCAAATATGACCTTGTAACAACTCGTCCATCAAAATCTACTTCTGCTTTAAATCTTACTTTACCTAATCCCAGATCTGTGGCTTTAACATCATGAATTGCCCTGCAATCAATAAAAATGCATACAAATTTATATATACATACATACAAATATACATATATACTCCAATGGCAAAAAGTCTAGAATTCTGGATTTTTCCCTACCTGTGCTGAATAAAGACTAAGATATTTCAGAGAATTCACCACTTACTAAATTTCACTAGATGCTTAGGTTTTTTGTGCATATTCCATACAAGGGTACAAATATAACAAATATTATTTTATTATTTCCACACACATGAGTTACAAAGCTTGCGTTAAGAACATTAACTCTAAATTGTTTTTCTAAAATGTTGCTGTTATCTCACAAACTTTTTGCCCCACATATCATTTAGTCATTTCCTAAATACCATTTATAAAAAATTTGTTGTTGATAATGGTGTTATAAAAAGTACACTAATCACTTTTTTTGTATGTACGTGTGGTGCAGGGGATCTAACTCAGGATGTTGCACATACTAGGCAAGTATTCTACTACTGAGCTATATCTTCGTCCTACCAATGACTTTTATATTCACAAACTTCTTTAAAAGTTTTTGTACAAATCTGTGAAAAACTCTTAGAATGGGCTACTAATAACTACCACATAGGATTGATGAGAGGACTAATGAGCTAACACATACATAAAACACTTACCATAGTACCAACTATGACTTTCATAAAACAGATAAGGTGATATCTTCATTTTACAGATGGCAAAACAGTCCCAGAGGGGCATAAGTGACTCGATAAACCAAGTCAGCTAGTAAATAACAGAACAGGACTCTCACCTACTTTAGCTCTTCAGACGCCCAAGCCTGGAGTCTTTTTATTATACCACTCTGCCTCTCAGAAAGTAAAATGGATGCTCAAGCATAACTATTTTTCATTCCTCCTGCCCTAACCCTTAAGAATTAAATCTTTCCTAGAAAACAGATGAGAAATTTTCTTCTTTCAGTGGAGATCACCCTAATATATTTTCTTTATAGGATATATAAGAAATAACATAACACTATGAATCTTGAGAACACACAGAACTATTGGAGAAGCAGTTTAAGTGAGACTTCAACACTTCACACTTCACGCTAATTTCTGAGTGATCTTGAGCAAGTTACTGAGTCCAAAATTTTTTATCCACATAAATAAAGAAGCTGTATTTATCAACTATCTAGGTTGAAATAAAAGTAAATGATTTATAAAGTTATATAAGCTCAAGTTAAAAATAAAACTTGTCCAGACTGGCAGGAAGTAATATATAATTTATTCATTCATTTAAAAGGCACATTTACTTCAGTCCTCACAAAGTATTAATACATTTCATTATTTAGTTATAATTTAAGTAGTAGCTAGTAAATATATTCTGGTTTTAACTTCTGCTTCTCTTCCCCCTCCTCTTCCTCCTCTTATTTCTTTCAGTGCTAGGAATTAAACCCAGGGCACTCTACCACAGAGCTACATCCCCATCCCCTGCCCTTTTAAATTTTGAGACAATGTCTTGCTAAAGTTGCTGAGGCTGGTCCTGAACTTGTGACTCTCCTGTCTCAACTTCCTGAGTCACTGGTATTACAAGAATGCATCAAAGGCACTCAACTCATTTTCCATGTTCTTATAGGTAACTAACTGCAGATAGAAAAGTGGGTCAGGTAGTTTTGAGATGCTCCCCAATGACAGAATCCTACCTCCTATATCCTGTGCAATCCCCCTCTCCTTGAATATGGATTAGACCTAGTGACTTGCTTCTAACAAAGAGAATATGGCAAAATGATGAGATATCATTTCCAACAGCTGACTAATCTGTGACTTTTTTTCTTGTTCACATTCAGTTCCTATTGCTTTATAAGCCTGCATGCAGTGCTTAAGCAAGCTGCCATGTTGGGGAGGCCCATGTGGCAAAGAACTCAATCTTGCCAACAATCCTAAGTAAGAAAGCTTAGAAACAGCTCCTTTCCCAGGACATGACACTTTGGTTATAGTCTGAAAAAGCCTGAAGTAGAGAACCCACACAAACAGCCTGAAACACAGAGTTAATAATAAAGGTTCTTCAAACCACTAAGTTTTGAGCTAAGCTGTCACACAGCAATAAGTAACTACTGTACTATTTAAAAAATTGCATAAATTTTCTGGATTACTTTCATTTTTTCAAACAATTTAATCCACAGATTTTCATTCTTACAGAAATTTTCAGATTTGCCAATCTTTCAGTTTATAGTCTTTGAAACATTAATTGAAAATAATATATGCAAAATTATAAATGCGTACATGCCAAACAATAGGGGCCCAAAGTACACAAAACAAAAATAGAAATGAAGGAAGAAACAAACAATTCAACAATAATAGCTAGAGACTTCAAGGCCCTACTTCTAATGGATAGAACAAGTCGGGAAGACCAACAGGAAAACTAAAGTCTTGAACATTGTAAGCCAAATAAACCTAATAACATCTATATATTCATTTTTCAAGTGCACATAGAATACAGTCCAAGACATAACATACATATATATATATATACACATGCCATAAAATAAGCCTCAATAAACTTAAAAGGACAGAAATAATATAAAGTACATTCTCTGATGACAACTGAATGAAATAAGAAATCAGTAATGGAAAATTTGGGAAACTCACAAATACTTAGAAATTAAATAACACAGTCCTAAATAGCTCCCTCCACCAAACAAAATAAAAACAAAAGGAAAAGCAGTATGTTGAAGAGATAATAGAACCCCATGCTTACAGCAGCACTGTTCACAACAGTTAAGATATGAAATCAACTTAGGCATCAAATCAATAAAGAAAATGTGGTCTACATACATAGTGGAATGTAAGTAAAATAAGCACAGTCAGAAAAAAATGCATGTTCTCACTTATATATGGAAGCTAAAAAAGGTTGATTTCATAGAAACAGAGTAAAGGCTGAGAAGCTGGGAGGGATGGAGAGAGCAAGACCAATGGGTACAGAGGTATAGTTTGATACAAAATAATTTCTAATGTTCTATAGCACAGTAGAGTATCTGTAGTTGTCAACAATTAATCAAAATAGCGAATAGGTGTAGACATATAAGGAAATATCATACTGTGTCTCATAAATATATACAATTATTATGTGTCAATTAAAAATAAAAATGCATATATTAAGAAAAATTCAATTTAAAAAAAAGAGAAATAAAGTACTTTGAGATGAATCAAAACAATGCAACATCGCAAAATTTCTGGGATGCAGAGAAAGCAGTGTTTAAAGGAAAATTTATATCTCTAAATGTCTATATTAAAAAAAGAAGTAACATATCAAATTAAAAATTTAACCTGCCATCTTAAGACAGTGGGAAGAGCCGGGTGCGGTGGTGCATGCCTGTAATCCCAGCACTTTGGGAGGATGAGACAGGAGAATCACAAGTTCAAAGCCAGCCTCAGCAATGGTGAGGTGCTAAGCAACTCTGTGAGACTCTGTCTCTACATAAAAACACAACATAGGGCTGGGGATGTGGCTCAGTGGTTGAGTACCCCTGAGTTCAATCCCTGGTACCAAAAAAACAAAACAAAACAAAAAAACACTGGGAAGGGAGAGAATAAATTAAACCTGGTAGTGCTGGAGATTGAACTCAGGCCTCAGAAATGTTAGGCAAATGCTCTACTGCTGAGCTACATCCTAAACTCCCAAAATTCAGATCTTAAAGTTTTGTTTTTCCATTTCATTATAAAACCACACTGCTGGGGCTGGGTCGTGGCTTAGTGGTAGAGCGCTTGCCTCGCATGTGTGAGGCACTGGGTTTGATCCTCAGCACCACATACAAAATACATACATAAATAAAAAATAAAGGTTGTTTTAAAAAAAAAACCACACTGCTGCTAAATTTCACTGAAAAGCACCATGAGAACTCTATTATCTCTTCTGCTGGTTATCTCCTAAATCATCAGTTCTTCAGTTAGTTTTACACAATTTAAAGGATAGGGACTGGGGGAAAGCTCACTGGTAGGCCATTTTGCCTAGTATGTGTGAGGCCCTGGGTTCAATATCTACCACCATAAAAAATAATAAAAAATAAGGAAATAAATAAAAATATAAAAAGGGTGTAAGGAAAAATTGTAAGTACATTAAAAGTCCATTTTCAAAACCAATATAAATTACATTTACTTTGGTAATTATCTCCCCATGAATAAAACTTATTTTACATTCAATATATTCAATTTGTAATTACAATACAAATATGAGGCAAATATAAATGTAAAGGTTTGATATTAAGTGGTTCCACATTAAGGATCCAACTACTTTGCAAAACTTCTATTCTCATTATATCATCTGACTATGCCTTATTTTAATAAAGATAATATAAAACTTAAAAGGAAACTAAATGTTCTTGCTTCCTTCCAAGATAATAATTCTGAAAAGTAATAGGTTAGAAAATTCCAAAGGTTAGGAATCCAAAACTTCCTTTGGAACCAAACATTCTAGTTTTTCAAGCCCTGACAAAATTACTAGAATAAGGCTGACCTTACTGATGGGTCATTCTCAAGGAGTTCAGTAAGCCGCTGAACTTGCTCTGGTTGGATGGATCGTCCCAAGAGTGCTTCCGTGTTGGTGTAGATGAGGAATGCAGAGACCACACCTAATAAGGTGCCCACACCCAAAGAACCTAGGCTGTCATACAATGGATTGCCTAAATAAAGCACGTAAGAAATCAGTGCATTAACATTTTCTATTACTTCAATGAACATTAGAGAGCAAACAATCACAACAAAAAATTAAGGGATTTGAAATTCATTCCTAATTCCTTTGGTCACCCCCTTTATGACTCCTAATAGTTTTACTACACTACAAAATGGGGAATAGTACAACCTGCTTTATATTACATAAGAGTACTATGTAACTTAATTATTTAGGTCCTGTTTCTTGCATCTGGTCATTATATAGGTCAGGGTTCAGAGTATTTTCAGAAGAGATACCGTATACATAATAATATAATTAAGAGCCAATTTCTTTCAGATATATTGGTAGCACTTAAAAAAATTGTGGTGGAATAAAAATCTGAAGAAATAAAAACTTCTTGTGTCTTCTTTCTACCTAAATCCTGTGAAAGAATTAAGAACTACAGAAAAAGATAAGGGAGATCCTTTTCTTATTCAACCAAGGATGATATGTAGCTAGTATCACAAAGCAGTGGTTCTCAAATATAACAGAAGTATCAGTAGCACTTGAGAATTTGGTAGAAATGCAAATCCTCAGATGTCATCCTAGACCTTCTGAATCAAAAGTTCTGAAGGTGAGGTTCAACATTTTGTGTTTCCCCAAGCTCGTGTTTTTTTTTTGCAGTACTGGAGATGGAACCAGGAGTGCTCTACCACTGAGCCATATTCCCAGCTCTTTTATTTTTTACTTATTTTTAATTTTTTTAAGTTATTGATGGACCTTTGTTTTATTCATTTATTTGTATGCAGTGCTGAGAATCGAACCCAGTGCCTCATACACATGAGGTAAGCACTCTGCCGCTGAGCCACAACCCCAGCTCTTATTTTTTATTTTAAGATGGGGTTTCACTAAGTTGCTGAGGATCTTCTACTAATGTCTTCAACTTGCCATCCTCCTGCCTCAGCCTTCTGAGCTACTGAGATTACAAGCATGCACCACCGTGCCCAGCTATGGTTTAAATCTTTATAAAAATTTTACTCATATGGCTTTTATAATTAGAAGTCTTCTTATTTCAGAGATAAAATATCATCAGTATTATATTTAATTTTAATGCTTAATAAAACATATTTATTTCACTAGAAATCTCAATTTATATACTAGTCTTATTAACATGTAGCCAAAATATAACACTAAAAAGTAAACTCACTTATCTCTACTGTCTGATTCATGTATAAAGCATAATCTATTGAGGTTTGTAATTATAGAACTCAAGATCAAATATGCTCTTTAGAAGTCCAAACTTGAAGAATTATTTACTAATAATTTATGTTCAAAAAAAAGTCTAAAACTATAGGTCAACCAGAAAAACAACACTTTTAGAAATACTTCAGATCACAGTGAACATAAGAAAACACTTCTCTAGTCTTAAACAGTACATTCAAAATGAGAAAGAACAATTTGTATTTCAGACTACTTCAAGAAACACTGCAGAACTATAAGCTAATCACCTAAAATTATTTTTTAAATGAAAGAACAAAGGAGGAAAGAATGGGAAGAAGCTCCATTCCAAGAGAAATCCAATTCCACATATTAAGCCTTTCACACCAAATGGTTCTTTCATTTTAGAAAATAGTTTTTCTGTCTTCTGACTTACCTATATTGTAGTGGCCCTCGAAAAGACTTAGCTAGTTATTAAAATGGAGATGGAACCAACTTAGAATTAAGAAAATATAAAGGTAATAGCACTTACTATTGGACCTAAGAACAGGAAAAAGACAAGTGAACAAGAGCCACAGTATCTATGTATTAGAACTTTAGAGTTTTTTAAAGTTCTCTCTCATATTATCTTTTTTTTAATAGTTTTTTTTAGTTGTAGATGGACACAATATCTTTATTTATTTATTTTTATGTGGTGCTGAGGATCGAACCCAGTGCCTCAGGCATGCAAGGCAAGCGCTCTACCACTGAGCTGCAATCCCAACCCTCTCATATTATCTTAATAAACTACTGAAGTTAGTTTGTATTTTCCCAAGCTCTAGGACATGTTATCCATACTTTTATAGGTAAAGTTGCAGCCACAGGGTTTAGAGTATTACAGAAATCTTCTACTAATGTCTTTCCTTATTTATTTATTTATTTATTTATTTATTTTTTTTTAATTTTTTTTTTTAGTTGTAGATGGACACAATGTCTTTATTTCATTGCTTTGTACGTGGTGCTGAGGATCGAACCCAGGGCCTCACGCATGCGAGGCAAGCGCTCTACCGCTGAGCTACAATCCCAGCCCATTTATTTATTTTTTAATACTGGGAATTGAACTCAGGGGCATTTAATCACTGAGCCACATCCCTAGTCCTTTTTATTTTTTATTTTGAGATGGGGGTCTCCCAAAGTTGCTTAGGGCTTCGCTAAGTTGCTGAGGCTGGCTTTGAACTTGTGATTCTCCTGCCTCAGCCTCCGGAGTCACTGGGATTACAGAGTGTGCCACTGCACCAGCTTCCTTATTTTTAAATTAGAGAAATTTGCAACTCAGAGAAACCTGAACACTTTTACTGCCCAAACATCTTATATAAATAATTGGTTAGTATGGAATTAATATTTATCAATTAGTTTAAAATTATTCAATAATATAAGGAAAAATCCTACATATTTGAGAAGTAAGCAGTACAAATAAAAATACCTGTAATTTGAGAAATATTTACCTGTTATAGAAGTAAGGCCCATGCAAGTGGCTGCTATTGTCACTCCCAAGACTGCTGCAGTATCCTCCAATAATATAACATTTGTACTAGGATCACGACTTTCCATTACTTTATCATTAAGAAAGAGATAAGAAAATTTGTGAAATCTAACTTGATACTATCAGAGGACATTTTAGTAAGTACCTATTTATTTATTTATTTGATAAGACAAGTCTCAAGTCCCCTTTATTCCGCTGACTTGGGTATATATATCTTAGAGTAAGTATCTATTTAAATTCAAACTATAAATCAAGATAAAAATATGTGACAGACCACAATTTTAAAAATCCTGTTTAATATAAACATAATTTCTTGGCTTAAATATCAACAATAAATGATATACAAAGTCAAATTACTTTTTTGCATTATGTAATGCAAAGTCAAATCACTTAAGTCAAATCCAAACAGCAAGTACCAATATGCTCTAATTGTACAACATTTCTCCAAAGGGCTGATTCATTCAGGAAGAGCCACATAGGGAAAACACTGAGATATATTTTATCTCCATGTAGCATGAAGCAATAGCACGAGATCATCTTAAGCAAATGAACAAGGGGGAATTGATATCTGGCTTCTAAAACACATACCATACTTATAAAATGACATTCCTTTGGCCTGAGCACTCCTACGAAGTTCATTTACGGCAACAAGAAGTGTTGCTGAAAGAAAAGCACTCATATTAGCAAGGAAGGGGATTCACACCTCCAAACCTTAAAGATGGCATCTCAAAAGATAAATTAATAATAAGCAAAACACTTTAATGGTAGGGTTGGCAACATGGAAAAATTCTATATTAACTCATTATCAAGACTCCAACTAATCATTATAATAAAATGAATTTCATATTTCTAAACCATAATCATGAAATCAGCATAACAACAGACTTAATTTACTGCACAGCCACTATTTGGCAGGCACCACCTAAGCACAGTCACTTTTATTTTTTGGTACCAGGGATTGAACTCAGGGGCATCGGACTCCTGAGCCACATCCCCAGCCCTTGTTTTGTATTTTATTTAGAGACAGAATCTGAGTTACTCAGTGCCTCACTTTTGCTGAGGCTGGCTTTGAACTTATGATCCACCTGCCTCAGCCTCCTGAGCCACTGGGATCACAGGTGTGAGCCACCACACCCAGCAGCACAGTCACTTTTGATCTTCCAATTTTTTGAAGTAGGTGATATTACCACCATTTTATAGTCTATCAAAGACAAAGGTCCCATAAGTACATATAAATATGATCTGTCAATTAAAAATTACATAATTTAAAAACTAGACAAAGGGAATGCCATGCATAGAAAGTGACAATGCTTCAGGGGTATAGCAGTAAATTAAGAAGTTTCATTTCGTATTAGCAATTCTCTGTCATCATGCTATTATAGTTGCATATTTCTGAAGTTTTAAAAGCTGACTGTTTAAAACTCAGTAAAATTATGTTTTTATATTCTATTTCCAATGTTTTGTACATTATGTAGTACTAAAGAACAAAACACACCTTTCCCTTGTCACATCCATTACAGGAGCAACCACAGTACATTATACAAAGACTTTTCTTCCTAAAAATAGACAAAGCTTAGGTTCCTATTCCACAGTTTTCTTTAATCAGCAGAACTTAGCAAACTATAGCAATGGAATGCTGAATATAAATTACTAAATTGAGAATATAGTGAGACTTTGTGATGGCACATACCTCCTTCAGATACCAATGATCCTGCTAAAATACAATATGCCTAGAAAATTAATATTAAAACATAAGTTCAGTATTTCACTAAAGAATCACAATTTTTCATGTATAAAGTTTGTCATATCTAAAACAAACAAATTCAAATACAAGCTAGATGATAAGGATCTTGATGGGAAATAATTCAAGCAAGGGCAATGATTTACGAACACAAACACTGGAAATCTGGAGTTGTGGATACCAGATGCAGTTAAGATCTACACCCATATTCAAGTAATTTCTAGATTTTGTTTGAATGTCCAGTATGAAAAGACTCCTGATTCAGAAAGGTAAGTAGTTATAAAAAATAATCAATTACTTCTTTTGGTAGCAGTATTTCCTTGTAGTCCCAGGACATACTTAAATTTTCTTAAAATTTTTTTTGAAATTCAAACCAAACACCTGTAGAATTTTCAACATACCTTTCTAGACACCTAGGCTTTTCTGAAATAGAGGTTTTAAAAGTTTCAAACCTGGCCCCAACCCTTTATAATTCTGTGGTAGAAAATGGGATCTTCCAAAATTCAGAGACTTGACTGAGTACACAGAAAATGACAGAGTAAGAAGTAGAGCACAGGCCTTCCAGTCACAGATATAGGCTCTTGCCACTGAATCTGATTGCCAACCTGAAATTAATTACTGCTACTATGGTTAAAATAGTAGCTAAACTTCCTAATAACTTTTTAATCCTTTCACCTTTTTCTTGATTCAAGACATACTTATTACCCAATAAAATGAGAAAGCACATATCAGAGATAAGGACTCCAAAATAATACCTAATGAACTGGTTTATGATGTGTTGAATCTATTATTTACTTAATAAAAGGCCATAGTCTAATGTAACCCTATTTGGTTCCTGAAAGACATATAAGTTATCAGAAACTTAAAATTTACAAACAATTGAAAATTTATCTAATTAATCTCTAACTTCAAAGGCTATTCTGCCTCTATATATAGTGATGTTGTACAAATTAGACGTTAAGACAAAGAGGCACTGTATCTACAAAGTGGCCAAACCTTTGGAGGAGATACATTTTTGTTTACTTTCACTATATGAAATGTATGAGGGTAAGAAACTGACCAATAAAAACTGTGGGAAACTAGTCAATAACAAATGTAAATAAGCCTGGTTTAATAGGCTTGCTATTACATACCATGTTTAACAGGCTTGTTATAACATGGGATAATAAGATGTCAAAGAGAAACTGACTCTATCCTAGTCTCTAACCCAAAATAGAAAACAAAATAGGTTACAAGTACCCCTACATTCCAAAATGAAGTACTGTTAGCACTTCCAGACTGCACTGAAGGTGGACCCAATCTGGGGCCTCTATTCTTTATACTATACACTATCTAAGCTCTATACCCACTTGACCATTTAAGAAGAGCTAAAGGTTAGGATATCAAAAGTCAAGATTTCTTCAGTGCAAGCTGAGATTGCTAAGAAAGCTTGACATGTGTTCCCAGGAGTCTGGAGATAGCAAATTATGTCTAAGCCTTACTTGAACAAGAAATCTGAAGGCAAGACTACTAACTGAAACTGGCTGTGTCAGCAGAGCAGGTGTTTATGTTTGGGGAAAAAATTGCACTCCCACAGAAAGCATGTTAAAAGATGTCTAGCTGGGTGCGATGGCATTCGCCTGTAATCCCAGTAATTCAGGAGGCTTAGGCAGGAGGATCACAGGTTCAAAGCCAGCCTCAGCAACTTAGTGAGACCTTGTCACAAAATAAAAATATAAAAAGGACTGTGGGGATGTAGCTCAGTGGTAAAGTGCCCTTAGGTTCAATCCCTAGTACCACCCAGTAGCAAAAAAAAAAAAAAAGCAGGAGTCTTTTGGAAAAACGTAACTGCAACAAGGGTATTCTTGCCAAATGCAGGGCAACCTCAAGTATGTCTGAGTTAGAGGGAGTGCTATGTAATTTGTGCTTGTCAGGGGAGCTAGTCAGAGCAGCTAAGCATTGTAATCTCCAGGAAATGCTCATAAAAGAAAAAGAAAGCTTTAAACATCTACAAAGGCCAGGGGAATCAAAGCAAAAGAAAACTGTTGTGTCAGTATTTTTTGTCCCCTATCTCAACCCTGGAGCTGCCTTGAGGGAAGAGGAGAAGGGAAGGAGACATACAATGGACAATACAGAAGGTGACCATCCTTCTATCTTTCCAATCCCTCAGTGCAGGCAAGCTTCCTACTGAAGGAGGCCTAAGAGGAGAAAAGGAGATGCTTTAACTTTAAATGCAGTTCCAATTTATGACTAGTAACATATGAGAGTAGATATTTTAATTATTGATATGAGACTATTCTTGAAAGTAAAAGAGAACAGAGGTGTTTTTGTTCTTCAACAAATTAATAGAATTGCTGAAGATTCTAACGAGGTCAGGCTTAAAAACTTTGCATACAGAGATCCTTCTGTTCGATATCACAAAATATTATATAGACCTAGATGTCTTACTCTAAAAAAACACAGCTACAGATACATTATTCTATATCACACAGTCAAGAAAGTATGTTATCCTGTTCTTTTTTTTTTTAAAGGTTGACTTTTTTATCATAATTTTATTTTTATTTATTAATTTGTATGTGGTGCTGAGGATCGGACCCAGTGCCTCACCTGCGCTAGGCGAGTGCTCTACTGCCAAGCCACAACCCCAGCCCCTGTTATCCTATTCTTTAATGCCAGTATGACAAAGACATTCTACTGTGCTCAAGTCACTATGCCATATTACTACAAAAATGAGGGGAAAAAAGAAAAGAGGATTACCCATAGAAGGGATTCCATTGGTTGAGGATGAAGCAATCCCATAACTCCATGGTACCAAGAGAGTCCTGCACCCATCATGAAAATACCAACACCACTAATGAGTGAAGAAATATAGCGCATATTTGAAAATCCATACCTGAAAAATTAAAAGAATAGTTTGTGGAACTAAAAAATAGTTTCCTTTCAAAACATGTGCTTAACAGGTTGATGAAAAACAAACAAAATTCTTAAAACATCAAAATGTTAAAGTTTTATATTTAAACAAAATAAGTGCCAATTGCAAAACAGAAAAGCTAATTATAAAAATGGGATAAAACTGCAAGATCTTTGAAAACAATATGAAAGTAAAGATGTCATTTAAATTAATTTTTTTCTAATCCCTTTTTCATATTGTGTATTTTGATTTACTAAAACTTCTTTACTATTGTGTTTTTAAAATTAATTTTTGAAAAATACATTCAGGTTCTTATTGAAAAATTTATCAGGTAGAACAGCACTGTTCAATGTGCTAAGTCACTAGCCATGCCTCACTATTCAAATTTGAATTAAAACTAAATATAGCTCAAAATTTAGTTATTCATTAGCATTGGCTGCATACTGGACAGGTATAAAATATAAATAGCTTAACAAGAAATTTTCACAACATAAAACTTAAATTTACTCTCTGATTTTAAATCTTTGGCATATGACAATGGTCAGAAAAAAAAATTTTTGGAGATAGTAAAACATTATAATGATGTGCAATTAGCAGTCTAGAGAACTAGTTGCTCTCTATATTGGCTTACTGATAATTATAGCATATTCAAAATGTTATTATTTACAACAGGAGTGCTTTGCTTTCAAGAAAGAAAAGGCATTAATAAAGCATAGATATAGACACTTTCACAGAAATAAAATTGCATTTTTTGGGGGTGGAGGTCCCGGGGATTGAACTCACGGGCACTTGACCACTGAGCCACATCCCCAGCCCTATTTTGTATTTTATTTAGAGACAGGGTCTCACTGAGTTGCTTAGTGCCTCGCTTTTGCTGAGGCTGGCTTTGAATTCGTGATCTTTCTGGCTCAGCCTCCTCCTGAGCTGCTGGGATTATAGGCATGCACCACAGCACCCAGCCAATGTGCATTTTTTTTTTTTTGCCCTAAGGTTGATCAAATTCTATTAACAAAACTAGTTAACATAATGATGCATGTAAAATTCGAATGTTTTAGATGGTTGATATGATTCAAAATAATATATTCTAAAAAGTACGCTCATTTACAAATACATAATTTTGAAGTATTAACAAAATATTTTAAAATCACAATAAAAGGACTAAAATAAGTATATATTTAATGAAAGTTATAAGCAAAACTTTAGACTGGCCAGTTTATTGGTCTACATTTGAAATATGCTTCTTTGGGCCAAAATAAAACAACTCTAAGGTCCAAATATATGCTTTCTTATTATTAAATGTGGAGAAGAAAAGATCTTTGTACTGTGTTGCAAAGCATTAAAATAATTTAAAATCCATATTCAAATTAGGCTTTGAATTTACTTAGGCACAACAGTGAGTCCTGTATTTCAGTGGAAATACAGGAAGAAATGACTAGATCTTTCACAAACTGTAGATACATAATTTGCAGGAGGTTTCTGAAATTTAGTTCCTTTGATTTCAACGACTTGTCATGGGGGTGCAGGCGAGGGGAGGAAGAAACAAAAAGGCAATATCCTTACGGATGAGTAGAATCTGGTGTTTGAATAGACTTACTGATGCCCAATGCTAGTAAACCCTATGGAGAAGAAGGAAAAAGGGTAAATAATCATTAGCAAGGTGGAAAATTATATGATTAAGCCAATTTGGAGGGAGCAAGGTGACAATAAGAAAATATATTGCATAACATATGCATGTCCAATGGCCCAGCAATTTTAGTTTTTAGTACACAGAAAAATAAATGAACCCAAAGGGCTTCGAACAACATTGTTTATAAAGATGAAAAACACAAAAGCAACTTTAAAATCCATCAGTTTGGGAAAACAAGTAATAAACTTTAAATTACTTTTACAACACTTTAAAAGAATGTGGATGGGGCAGAGTTTTTTTTTTTTTTTTTTTTTTTAAACTCAGGGGCACTCGGCCACTGAGCCACATCCCCAGCCCTATTTTGTGTTTATTTAGAGACCTGAGTTGCTTAGCACCTTGTCATTGCTGAAGCTGGCTTTGAACTTGCGATTACAGGCTTGCGCCACTGCGCGAGCCCGGACAGAGCTTTTTATACTGACGTGGAAAAAAATCCTAGACATACCACAATGTGTAAGGGGGTAAAAAGCAAGTTAGGTAGTATATAGAGTATAAAAAACCTTCCTATTTTGTAGTTTTTATTAACTGCTTATAAAGCACAGGAAAAGGTCTGAAAGAATCTACATTTAACTGTTTATAACTCAAGTTTGATTAGGATAGTCTGATTTTTCACAAGATGAGTAACTTGTACAGCTGTACAAACAAAAAAATAGTAAAAAGTTTAGGCAGTATGCACCGTGTGTATACACATGTATTTCCACACACAGGAAATACACACATCAATGTACTTAAGATTGATTATCTGGGAAGTAGAAGGGAAGGAACAAAGATGAAGAACTTATTATAACTAAGATTATATATCTTGGCTGGAGGTGTAGCTCAGTAATAGAGTTTTTTTTTTTTAGTTGTCAATGGACCTTTATTTTATTTATATGCGGTGCTGAGAATTGAACCCAGTGCCTCACACATGCTAGGCATGTGCTCTACCGCTGAGCTACAACCCTGGCAAGTGATAGAGTATTTGCCTAGCATGTACAAGGAAGGACCTGAATTCAATCCTCGGTATGCAACCCCCCCGCCAAAATTCATTTCTTAAAAAACAAAACACTAAACATGGTAAATTGCTAACATGTGTTTAATCCTAGTTACCAGATTCCCAGACTTCCCTTCCTTTCCTCCTTTCTCTGTTGCCTTCATCTTTCCTTTCCTTCTTTAATTTCTGAATTTTCTACATTGTTAAAGAATTATCCATTGGAACCTCTCAATATACGTATGTTTGCTTATAAGTCCCATTCATTATACTTTGATGTGAATTTAGAAATCTATAAAAGTATCTCCTTATTAGAACTATTTGTTTAATAAGAATGCAAATCCTTTACATGAATGCCCTATGTAATTTTATTTGTCTGATTCAGGACCTTCTTTTTTTTCAGTATAGTACCAAATATTTAGCTGTGTAAGGCTTCTAGATAACCAAATTCCTCAAAGATGAGTTTTCCTTAAAAACTATAGAATATTTTTTCATAATAAAATTTATAGAGAATAAATACTTTGGTTAAAGGTTAAAATGGTTAAACCTTTGAGATTGCTAAGAAAGCTTGATTATGTGTTCCCAGGAGTTTGGAGATAGCAAATTATGTCTAAGCCTCACTTGAACAAGAAATTTGAAGGCAAGACTACTAACTGAAACTGGCTGTGTCAGCAGAGCAGGTTAAAACAAATAGATACTAGATTTTTATGTTTTGATATTGGAAATCCTACCATAAATACACAGAATATTACAAGTCCTCTTTTTTTTTTTTAGAACTGGATTCCCAAGGAAGCAGGATGGGTAAATTCTCTAAAATACAGGTAATGACTCTTCAGTGAATTAAACTAAGAGAATGAGAATAAATTAAAAGGAACACATAGCCAGGCAGGGTGGCTCACGCCTGTAATCCCAGAGGCTCAGGAGGCTGAGGCGCTAAGCAACTCAGTGAGACCCTGTCTCTAAATAAAATACAAAATAGGATGTGGTGGTCGAGTACCCCTGAGTTCAATCCCCAGTACCCCAAACAAACATATAAATCTCTTAAATCTGTACATTAAAACAGTGATTCACATATGTGATTAATAGGCATATGTGTGTATATATACATGAATACATATGTATATGTTTATAATATCTATGAAATATTTGATGAGTATTTAATCATTTTTAAATCCTTAATATTCAAGCTGTCTATTGTAATAAAATCTGAGGTATCAATAATTATTTTATAAATCAAAATTTGTTCCACATGTGTTCTTATAAAAATCAGACATCATAGCTCATCTGTAATCCTGTTCTCTCCGAGGTAAGGTAGAATCACAGTTACACTGGGTAAGTGTCCTTCTAGACTTTTCCCTGCACATTTACCTCACACATAACCCCCACACCTGTTAATGTATACAACATCTGTTTTGTTTACAACATAATACTAACATCCAGTGGCAAAGAAGCATCATCAGTGCTCACTGCTCCGTAATCAAACCTTCCCTTTGATGTTCCTTCATTACTTTACTACACATGCAGCTGTTCAAATGCTGACATGACAAATCTTTCTAGTTGTTTTATGACCTGCTGCTTACAAGACAAAGGATTGTGTCTTTTTCTAAACACTTACTACACTGAAAACTCAGGTGTTCAATAAATTCATGTGAGTTAATATTAAATAATGTGCTGTATAGTATTTAGCAGAAAAGTTTTCAAAACAAACTATCAAAGAAATTGTGAAACTAAATCATTATTAGAGATACGGGTCTAACAAAGCTGGAGGTGTTTTGTTGCTCAAGTGAAGAAAAATATGGCATAAAAATACTGCAAATAATTAAATCTTTTAAAATGTTATTATAGATCTCAAAAGGTATAGTTTACAAAAGGATATGAGAGATACAATTTCCATCTACTCTGTGAGGCCCAATTAAAATCTTTTTCACTGAAGCCTTTTTGAAAACTCTAAGGCATACTCTTCACTCAGGAGTTCTCAAAGCACTTGATACCACATGTTTTCAAACTTTTATTTATCTCTTATTTTGTTTATTCCTTTACAAAAATTCTTTTTCTAGTTATAAAACTAATACATGCTCATTTTAAATAAATTTAAGCAGTACAGGGGTGGGACTATTTGAGTCTGAAGTACACTTCAGACTCACTCTCTCTCTATATATATATCTATAGACACATATTTATCTTTATCTCTTTTTCTCTTTCCCTCTCTCTCTCTCTCTTTATGTGTGTGTGTGTGTGTGTGTGTGTGTGTGTGTGTTTGTGTGTGTGTAATTATTATTATTTTTGGTACTGGGGATTGAACTCAGGGTATTCAACCACTGAGCCACATCCCCAGCCCTATTTGTATTTTATTTAGAGACAGGGTCTCACTGAGTTGCTTAGTGCTCGCCGTTGCTGAGGCTGGCTTTGAACTTGGGATTCTCCTGTCTCAGTCTCCCAAAGTACTGAGATTACAAGCTTTTGTTAACATTTCTTATTTAATGTTTTGTGATACTTACTAATGGAAACTTTTAAAAGTCTCATATTTCTCTCATTGATTTTCTGGTACTAGAAATGCACTGGTAGCTGCCTATTAACCTTCTATACCTACTGATAATAAATGTTAAACCAACCTTACATTCTTGGAATTATAGTCACTAGATTATACTTATCTTTATAGAGTGTTACATTTAATTTGACTGTATTTTAAAGTTTTCTGAAAGCATGTTCATGAGGGATACTGGTCTCTATATTTTTCTTTTCTCTTGTAATGACTTTGTAAAGTTCTTGTACCAGTTATGTCAGCCTCGTTAAAGGAGTTGAAAAGCATTTCCTTATCCATTTCTGAAAATATGTGTACTATTATTATTATTTCTCCTTAAAAGTTGATCAAGTTCTCTTGATACTGTCCCACAGGTTACTGTGGATACTTCTTTTCCAGTTTTTTATCTCTGGTTTTAGTATGTTTTCTACTACTATTACAAATTGAAGACTGATTGTTTTCTCTGCAGTATCTGCTATTAATTCTTTACAGTGAATTTTTTTCTGACATTTTTCTTCTTAGCTCTAAAAGTTCCATTCAGTTCTTTTTCTATACCTTCCATTTCTCTTCTCATCATGTTCACATTTCCTTTCAATGCAAAAACATAGGTAATAACTGTTTAATACCCTTGTCTGCTAATTCTATCAACCATCAAATAGACTGTTTTATTAACTGATTTTTCTCCTGATTATGAGTCAAATTTTCCTGCTCTTTGGACCATCTAGTATTTTTTTTTAACTGTATGCTAAACAGTGTGCATGTAATACATGTTATACTGAATGTTAGGATTTCCTTGATTTCCTTAAAGAATGTGGGGCTTTGTTCTGGCAAGTTATTAAATTGTCTGCATATCAGTTTGATCTCTTAGAGTTTCTAGGGAGGATTTTAGGAAGGGTTCTACTAAAATAACCTTTACAACTAAGGATAATTTATCTCCACTATTATGGTATGAGCCTTTTGTTGACCAGGGTATCAACGTGGACTCTGTTATCTCACCCGTCAGAACTTGAATGCATTTCAGTCCTGCGTTAGCTCTAGGACTTACTCAGCTTATTGCTCCATGGTTGTCTCTTGCCCAGATTAATGCTTATACCTGAACTTGTGTAACTCAACATTCAGCAAAGGAAACCCTATATAGACTTCTGCAGATTTTTGTCTTCTGTAGTTCCTTCCTCTACTGAACTCTGCTTTGTAAAGGAGCCACTTCAGATTCTCCAAAGGTTCATTTCTGTCTTCTTAATTCAATGTGACTGTTATTTCCCACTATTTTATATCTTTAGTCAAAAAACTTAATTTATTGACTCTTACAGTCATTAAGAACTCATATTTAGACACCAAATTTCTACTCAATGTAAGAATCTCTTCTAGGAAAACCTGTAACCAAACAGTAACTGATAGCCATATTTCACATTCCATTGTTGGACATTCTCAGAGCCTTATGATCAGCTTTAAAATACAATGACCCTCAGTATTATTGGGGAATTAGTTCCAAGACACCTCAGGGATAATAAAATCTTTAGATGCTCAAGTTCTTTATATAAAGTAATATAATTTGCATATAACTTACTAATATACCCTCATTTAAAAAATCATCTCTGTATTACTTATCATTTCTATATTACTTATGCCTAATACAGTGTAAATGCAATGTATAATTACTGAACTATTTAGGGAATGACAAGGAAAAAAGTCTATACATGTTCAGTACAGATACATTTTTTTTTTCCCTGAGTATTTCGGTTGAATCTTATGATATGGAACCCATGGATGTAAAACCCACAGATAAAGAAGGACAACTGTACTTACTCAAAAGTAAAACAATTTTCATTTTCTACCATAAACGAACTACAGGAATCACTGTTTTTAAACATATCAACTTTCAGACTACAGCTTAAAAATGTACTTTAAAATTAGTAAGAAAAAAGCTTTTATCCTCACCTGGTTACAAGTATCAGATAATGAGTGTATAGCTTCTGAGAACATACTTGCTGAACCCGTATAAATCCAGGCAAGAAATTTAAAGAAGCAGTTTAAACCATTGCTAGGAGAGAGAGAAAAACTTAGCATAGGTTTAAATTAACAATTTCCACCAAAAGCTTATTTAATTGACTAGATCCCATTAAAAATAAATTTAAGAGAAATTATTACCATTCAGATAACAAGAGTACAAATCTGAAAAATATAGTTTATGGCATCATTAAGTACTCACATAAAGAAGCATGACATATGTAAGCAATCACTTAAGTGTTTTTTGAGAATGTGAGAGAAAAGAGGTGTTCTACATTTGGGTAAGATGAAACTTAAAAGGAAATTTAGTGTTTTACGTAGGTAAAAGAGAATCTGCATTTGATATTGTCCACTAGGCCAACATTAAAGACAAGACTTTGGTAAGTCTCTGTTAAGCAGGGAGATGTCAGAGTTGAGGACAAACCTAAATTATGTACCTCAGGGTCATACTAGAAAACCCAGATGCTCAAATAAACATGGTTAGTTCAGAGAAAACTCGGGGCTCAGATTCCAACAGTAATGACCAGCATGACTGATCTCAGGCACTGTGCTAGTCACCTACCATGTTATACTATAACTCCATAATACAAATATTAACACCCCCATTTTATAAATAAGGAAACTGTACATCTCCAGTATCCTTTGCCCCTCCCCTTTTCCTTCACTTCAGATAACTTCCCCCCCAACCACCAATACTGAGGATTGAACCCAGGAGCACTCTATCACTGAATTAAATCCCTAGGCCTTCTTATTTTGAGACAGGGTCTTGCTAAGTTGCCTAGGCTGACCTCAAACTTGTGATCCTCCTGCCTCAGTCTCCCAAGTAGCTGGGATTATAGGCAGAGGCCGCCACCTCACTGGGAAGATAACTTATTAGGAAAAAAAAAATCTTAGCTATTCTTGTGGTCTCAGTTTTCCTCACTTTATACTAAGTCTCTGATTTACTAAACAGTGTCTCTTGTCTTCAAGATCCTGCTAGATTATTCTTATTAGTACCAGCAACTGCTCTTTGTTATTAAAGTCCTAGAAACATTTTAGTACTTTCCTTAACCTCTATTTGCCACTTTTGATACTTCTGGCTTTCTTCCTATCCTGCGCCTCACTGTTCCCCTCTCTCTTGCAGGCTCTTTTCCTCCACTTTTTTTTTTTTTTGCCCTTTTCTATGTGATATGATTGATCTTAAGCCCATGGGGAATGAGCTGCCCCAAGACTTCTCCAAATTCACATTTCTTTGCCTCCAATTCTTTTTTTTTTTTTTTTTTTTTGGTACTGGATATTGAACTCAGGGGCACTCGACCACTGAGCCACATCCCCAGCCCTATTTTGTGTTTTATGTAGAGACAGGGTCTCACTGAGTTGCTTAGCGCCTCGCCATTGCTGAGGCTGGCTTTGAACTCGCGATTCTCCTGTCTCAGCCTCCCTAAGTGCTGGGATTACAGGCTTGAGCCACCGCGCCCGGCTTGCCTCCAATTCTTATGTATTCAAAGATAGGGAACCAAAAACACACTTTGTAAGGGGATTCCTCCATCTATTTCTTAAATGTCAGCATTCTTCAAGGATTTTTCATGGAGGCTCTTCTTCACCCTATATGTACTATTCCTCATGTGATCTCAAGTACTCCTGTGGCTTTAATTATCATTTGAATACTAATAATTTTGAACTCTAAATATCTAACCTATTTCTCCCTCCTGAGCTTAGATCAATATACATTAACAACAATAATTATTATGTATATTTTATGCACCAGGTACTATGCTAACCAGGTTATAGATGTTATATATATTCCTCCAAAAGGAGAGCTATAATTACTATCACTATTTTACTAGCAAAAAGAACTAGTCCTGGTGACCACCTACATCTGGCCTACAGACACCTTAAACTAAAATATTTTCTCTGCTCCTACTTTGCCCTCCTTCTAGCATTTCTCTCAGTGAATGGAGCAATATTTATCCAACTGTCTAAGACAAAAACTTGGTATCATCTTTGACCATATCTTCTAAGTACCTACTGAACCTGTGTCTCTCCATGTGCCCAATCATGACATCATCATCCCTTGTTTATAGTATTATAAATGCCTTCCTCTAGTTTAGTGCCCCTCCAAATCTTAAAGAATCATGCATTATATATTTATATTCCAGGTTTTCTCATAGTTTCTTTTTTTTTATTTTAGTTGCAGATTGACACAATACCTTTATTTATTTTTATGTGGTGCTGAGGATCGAACCCAGTGTCTCACGCATGCTAGGCAAGTGTTCTACCACTGAGCCACAACCCCAACCTTATAGTTTCTGATACATATTTTTAAGAAATAGAAGAAGTAATTAATTATAGAATTGATGCTTTTAAGTTGCTTAGGGGCTTGCTAAGTTGCTGAGGCTGGTGTGGAACTTGTGAGCTTCCTGTCTCAGCCTCCAGAGCCAGTGGGATTATGCCACTGTGTATGCCACTGTGCCTGGCTATACAGCTTAAAATAGATTGATCAGTTGGGCATGGTGGTGCATGCTTATAATCTCAGTGACTTGGGAGGCTAAGACAGGAGGATCACAAGCTTCAGGCCCACCTTGGCAATTTAGTGAGGCCCTAAGCAACTTAGTGAGACCTTGTCTCAAAATAGAAAATAAAAAGGGCTGGAGAATGTAAGTCAGTGATAGAAGTGCCCCTGCATTAAATCCCCAGAACCAAAAAAATTTTAAAAAGTAATCTGCAAAATGGATAAAAGGTAAACAATGTAACAGGAATCAAGATGACAGAAGGAAAAAAAACCTTCAAAAATTATGTTCTTCCAGGGTAAATAGAAAAAAACAAGCACAAATATATTCTTCAGTATCTATAACTTAGGTTGGTTTACTTATTCAAAAAATAATCTTGGCCAATTTAATGTTTTAAAAAAGATTCTACCAATTCCAGTGAAAATAAACAATTTCAGGCAGCAATTCATATTTTAACAATATCAAATGTACATACAGCACAAGCATGAGTGTCTGCCTCTGTGAATGCATATTTTTCTCCCACTGCTTTACTAACAACATAGGCTTGTTTGACTTCTCCTAAAACAACATGAACCTCTAACTATGTAGCTCATTACCAAGTAATAATTTTATATATTCAAGCACACATGCATTAAAAAGAATATATTTCTATTTTTACAAGTTTAGTTTTCAGTACTTACATGCAAATGGCAACCATCACCACTTTTCCTGGTCCCTTAAAGAACACTGATGCTGTTCTGGAGCGTGGCTATAAAAACAAAAACAAAAACTCTCCAAAATCTCCCACAAAAGCACTATTAATTGGTAACTCTGACACAGTAGAAAATTTCTCTATCAAAACCTCTCAACAACTAGGCTTTACTTCTTTATTTCCCTCCAGAATTTCCTCTTCAAAAATAGGCAGATGAAAATTATATATGTACCTGGAAAAGGACCTTAAATTGTTTTCCCTGTAATTCATGTCATGCCTACTTCCAGAAAGGATCTGAGTGGGCTACACAGAAATTAGAAATAAAAATATATTGAACTGAAATCTATAGACTCTACAAACTTTGCATTTCCTCTTTTTTAAAATATTTTTTTAGTTGTAGATGGACACAATATCTTTATTTATTTTTATGTGGTGCTGAGGATCAAACTCAGTGCCTCACCTGTGGAGACCACTGAGCCACATTCCCAGCCCCCAAACTTTGCATTTCTTAAAGTAACTTAACTTTTTAAAAAGAACAACCAAAGCCAATGACTCTGCTGTTCTACTTGAATTCCTGACTGTTTTCTCAAGACAAAAGACCTCAACTGAAAATAGCATGTTTAATTCCAGAACAGAACAAAACAAGTAGGAAAACATTCAGGGGAAATATTTTGTTTTGCTTTTTTTTTTTGCCTTTCTTTGCATATATACTTCCCAGTGTTTTTTCTCATACTTTTCCCTCCTCCTGGAATGTTATCACCTTCCACTGCAATCTATATTCTTCCATGTCTAGCCAAGTGTCACCTTTCTACCTAAAGTCGTTCTTGATAATCAATACAGAAATATTCTTCTACAAATTTATTATTGTACTTTACATCTTTGTTAAAGTATTTTGTTTTCCCCTCCACCATTTACTAAGGGAATACTTATTGTGCAACTATTCTATGCCTGGCACAGTTCTAGATGCTGGAATATGACAGTAAACAAGATGGGAGTTCCTGCCTTCACAAATCTCATATCACAAATGCCTAACATCAAATAGTAATGAACAGGGGGGCTGGGATTGTAGCTCACTGGTAGAGCGCTTGCCTCGCATGGATGAGGCACTGGGTTTGATCCTCAGTACCACATAAAAATAAATTAAAAAAAGATATTGTGTCCATCTACAACTAAAAAAATATTTAAAAAAAATAGTAATGAATATAATAAAGCAAATTAAAGAGAAGTAATATGGCAATGGGTGGGAAGAGTTGTTTTAACTGAAGTAGTCAGGAAAAGAGGCTCAATTATGAGACGGGAAAAACTGAAAAGATCTGGAAAAAAATGACTGAGCAGAATAGCAGACTAGAACAGAAATAAGCTTGGTTTGTATAAAGGACAAAAATAAGGGCAGTGTGGCTGAAGCATGGAAAGCAAGGGAAGGGTAGGAACTGGGGCCAGAGAGACAGGCATGTGAGTCATATCCCACAGGACTCTGTATAGTAAGGAGTCTGAATTTTATTCTAGTGGCAAAAAAAAAAAAAAAAAAAGCCAATGAATAATGTTAAGCAGAGACTTGACATAGTCTGATTTATGTTTTCAAAAGATACAGTTTATGATGTGGACAAAAAAGCAAAAGGTAGAGAGATTAATTAGAAAGATGTTTCAGAAGTAGGAGAGGAGGATGGTTTGGACTAGGGTTTTATCAATAAAGGACACAGCAACAGGGCTGGGGATATAGCTCAGTGGGTAGAGTGCTTGCCTTGCATGCACAAGGCCATGGGTTCAATCCCCACCTGCACACACACATACAAAAATGTCAATAAAGGACATAATAAGAGCCAGTTACACTAGGAATGTACTTTGGAGAAAATGCCAATGGGGCCTGCTAATGGATTTAAAATATAAAAAAGGCCCTAATGAATCTCTATGTTAGGAGCTTGGATAATGAGAAATAGTTCTCTTCAAAGGAAACTGAGGAAAAAGAATTAATGAAGTAAAAAAAATGCAGGAAAAAGGTTGTCTTGGGATTCTTGAGAACAAGGTGTTCCAAGGAAAAATACCTGTTTGTGGTATTTTGTACTTTTCACTGATTCTATGAAGAGGGATTCCCCCTACTCCCATATTGTTGGCATTTTATGCTCCCCTCCTCCTACTGGCCTCCTGAGAATGAGGTAGGTAAACTGATAAACTTGTGAGAGAATGCTGGACATGCTTATTCTCTCCTTTACTTTAGGATTTGGTATACATTCTGTTCTGTTCTTCCCCAGCTCTACCTAAGAAGTAGAGGAGTGGGAAGCTGCCTACAACTTACTGGATAAGCCCAAGTAAGAAAGGTTTTTAAAATCTAATGTACTGGGGCTTGGACCCTTGAGAAAAACAAATAAGGGAAAAAATTTGAGGTTTTTAGTGGGGTCATGCCAAGTTTCACTTGGTTCTTGGTAAGTTACCATAACTTATGGCAATTTTGTCCCCTGTAGGCAGCTCCCAACAGGTGATGAATAGAAGGACTAGACCTCAATGAAATAGAGGCTCTGCAGGGCAGACTACAACAACTTAAATTCTATACATGTAAGGTGGCTTGATATTGCAGGAAAAAAATGAGAAAAGATTCTGATTCAGGCATTAGGGAAGCAAAATGTTTTTGTTCTGGGGGAGTGTATATTTGTTTGCTTTGTACTTTTATGGTGTTTTCACCCAGTTCTGCAAGCCAGGATTTTTTTTTTTAATTTTTTTTTTTTTAGTTATAGATGGACACAATGTCTTTATTTTATTGCTTTGTATGTGGTGCTGAGGATCGAACCCAGGGCCTCACGCATGTGAGGCAAGTGCTCTACCGCTGAGCTACAATCCCAGCCCCTGCAAGCCAGGATTTTAAAGAGTATTTCCTAAATACCATATGGACACCAGAGCAAAAGGCCTTGCCTTGAAAAACAATGTAAACTGTCCACACTTTATGAAAAATATGTAGCGTTCACCTACAACAGGTAGAGTTTATTATTTTATGAGGCTATTTATTACTTTCCAATGCATCCACTTAGGACAAGTTAGAAGCTGCTGTTTCCACTGTATCATGACCACAGGCACCACAGGATGTGATTGTGTAGAGATGTGGAATATGAAAATCACTCCCCTATGGCTCTGTGGCTCATGGAGTTATTTATTAATTAATTTTATGGCAGGGCCAGTATGAAGACCTTTATAACAACTATGTGCTGCTAAAACAATAAAGATTCAATAACTCTGTTTTGAAGGATGTTTTCTCTATTAATGGTAAAATATAAGAAGAAGTAAAGTCTTGATTAAATGGCAATCACTGGACTCAAGATGTAACTGTGTTTTATCATATCACCACTAAGCATGTTATCCAGAAACTATTAACTGCCTGCATGGCATTGTGATCCAATGTATGTGTTGAATTCACTGTCCTTCCTTTTATATACCACTACTTGGCAATGGTATTCCAGCTTTAACATTATGTCAGTGTTAGATACTTGACTCTTGAATGGCAAGATAATGTTAGATGCATAAGGTTTGATTTCATTTATGATATAAGTGGTGCCAAGGTTCAACATTTTAAGTAAAAATACTTTTAAACACACACACTCTCCTCTTTTTTAACAAAGTTTTAACATTAGAACTTTTCTCTTGGGGAAAATTTCATATAAATTTTAACTGTAAAATACAGATTTATCTTGGATCTGTTCATGAAAATGGGAAAAAAAAAAAGATCAGTAGAGGAAATGGCCCGTGGGATAGGAGGAGGGGAGGCAGGGGAGTGATATTGGCCAAATTATACTATTATATTGTGTATTGGGTACATGTATGAATATGTAACAACAAATCTCATCAGTATGTACAACTATACATCAACAAAAAATATGGGAAGAAAAAAATAAATTAAAAAAAGAAAAAGAAAAACAGAAAAATAAATAAATAAAAATAATGTTAAGTCAGGTACTCCTAGTTCTGTACTTCAAGACTAAGAGCAGGAATTACACAAAACAAAACTTGTCTGTGGGGATTCAGCTTGCACTTAGATTTGTAAGCTATAAACTCTGACCATGGATCTAGATTTCTGAGTTCTACTGCTTAAATGCAGAGTGTGTGTGATTTATTATAACAAGAATGTGTTGTATCCTTTGGTTGAGTAGAGAGAGGAACAGTAAGAAATGAATATAAATAACAAAAACATGCTACCTAAGGTAGAATATAAATATTTCTTTAAAAGAAAGGTTAGAGAATTTAAGGGAGGGGAAAAAATCAAGAAAAAAGGGAAATGAGATGGTTAAGATCAGAACAAAATGCTATAATAAGGAAAAAAGAGATTTGCTGAGCAAAAGAGAATTGTAGAAAAGGGGAAAATGTTGGTAGTAACAAGGTCAGAAAGAACAACAAGAAAGGAAATCTAACAGGAGAATCAAAATCTGAAAAAGTAAGAAATCATAGGGAGCCAGGATTCACAACACTCTTGATAAGCATCCTGTAAAAGCTACCTATAAATTTCATAATAAAAGCATTTGGAGCCGGACGTGGTGGCTCAAGCCTGTAATCCCAGCACTTATGGAGGCTGAGACAGGAGAATCGCGAGTTCAAAGCCAGCCTCAGCAACGGCAAGGGGCTAAGCAACTCAGTGAGACACTGTCTCTACATAAAACACAAAACAGGGCTGGGGATGTGGCTCAGTGGTCGAGTGCCCCTGAGTTCAATCCCCAGTACCAAAAAAAAAAAAAAAAAAAAAAAAAAGCATTTGGGGGCTGGGATTGTGGCTCAGTGGTAGAGCACTTGGCTCGCATGTGTGAGGCACTGGGTTCGATCCTTAGCACCACATAAAAATAAATAAACATATTGTGTTCATCTACAACTAAAAAAAATATAAAAAAAAAAAAGCATTTGGAGCTGGGTGTAGCACATGCCTATAATCCCAGTAATTCAGAAAGTCATTTGGTAGGAGTATTGCCAAGTCAAGGACTCCGCAACCTAGCAAGATCCAAAACCAACAACAAAAAACTCAGTGATAAAGTATCCCTGGAGTCAATCCCTAGTACCAAAAGAGCAGTTGGAGAACTGCCCCTTTTCAAAGATCAAGATTACAAAATGTTGATAATCATTGAATATCATCATTTCTACTTTTTCTATTTTTGCTTATATTTGAAAACTTTTACAATTAACAAGTTTCTTTTGTGTTGAAAAGAAAATTCAACACAAAAACAAGTATAGAAAATTAGGACAAATTTCAGAGAAGACTAATAGGAGAAGTAGCACAAATTACTCAACATGCTACTGGTTCATTTTAAGTGATACAACCTACTATTGTGGAGATAAATATTTAAGTTGAAGATAAAGGCATTTCTAGTGTTCTTAAGGAATAACCTAAGAAACTCACAGAATTAGGATCCAAAGCTATAGTAACAAAAATGGCATGGTACTGGCACCAAAATAGACATGTAGACCAATGGTACAGAATAGAAGACACAGAGAGTAATGCACATAAATACAGCTATCTCATACTAGACAAAGGTGCCAAAAACATACATTGGAGAAAAGATAGCCTTTTCAACAAATGGTGCTGGGAAAACTGGAAATCCATTTGCAGTAAAATGAAACTAAACTCCTACCTCTCACCATGCACAAAACTCAACTCAAAGTGGATCAAAGACCTAGGAATTAGACCAGAGACCCTGCGTCTAATTGAGGAGAAAGTAGGCCCAAATCTCCATCACGTTGGATTAGGCCCCGAATTCCTTAACAAGACTCCTATAGCACAAGAAATAAAAGCAAGAATCAATAAATGGGATGGACTTAAACTAAAGCTTCTTCTCCGCAAAAGAAACTATCAATGAGGTGAACAGAGAGCCTACATTCTGGGAACAAATTTTTGCCACATGCACATCAGATAGAGCACTGATCTCCAGG
>CM053408.1:90107818-90127810 GCA_028644305.1 Xerus rutilus
TATACAATCAATAAACAAATATATGAAGAAATGTTCAACGTCTCTAGCCATTAGAGAAATGCAAATCAAAACAACTCTCAGATTCCATCTCACCCCAGTCAGAATGGCAGCTATCCAAAATACCAGCAACAATAAGTGCTGGCAAGGATGTGGTGAAAAAGGTACACTCAAATATTGCTGGTGGGATTGCAAACTGGTGCAACCAAGCTGGAAAGCAGTATGGAGATTTCTTAAAAAACTTGGAATGGAACCACCATTCGATCCAGCTATCCCACTCCTTGGCCTGTACCCTAAAGACTTAAAAACAGCACACTACAGCAAAGCAGCCACTTCATTGTTTATAGCAGCACAATTCACAATTGCAAAACTGTGGAAGCAACCCAGATGTCCTTCAATAGATGAATGGATAAAGAAACTGTGGCACATATACACAATGGAATATTATTCAGCAATAAAAGAGAATAAAATTATGGCATTTGCAGGCAAATGGATGGAATTGGAGAACCTTATGCTAAGTGAAGTAAGCCAGTCCCAAAAAACCAAATGCCAAATGTTCTCTCTGATTAGTGGATGATGATACATAAGGGGGTTGGGAATGGGGAACATAGGAGAAATGGAGGAACTCTGGATGGGGCAGGGGGGAGGTGGGGGAAAGGAAAGGGGAATGGGTATAGTAAAGATGGTTGATTGAGATCATCATTATCATCCTTGGTGCATGTATGAAGACACAAATGGTGTGACTCTATCTGGTTTGCAACCAGAGAAATGGAAAAATTGAGCTCTATATATGTACGATGACTTGAAATGAATTTAAATAAATTATTTTAAAAAATGCTCAAAATGCACCACAGAGACCTTAAGGTACAAAAGGATGTTAGCTGTTTCTTGAAAAAAAGAAAGAGATACAAGGAACATACTGTTCGTTAAGCAAATTGGCCCTACTGGGATGCTTTGATATCACATTAACTGAAATTAAAGTCTATTGAATTGTTAAACTATTATATCCAAAGTCATTTCCTGATAATAGTTTAAAAGAAAAGCATAAGACTTTATTTTAACCCCCCCTCCCCCCAAAAAGAATTAGAATCCAAAGGGAAAGCCCAAGGAAGCAGAACATATTAAAGGGAAAATGAGCTGGGCATAGTGGCACATGCTTGTAATCCCAGCGGCTTGGGAGACTGAGACAGGAGGACTGCGACTTCAAAGCCAGCCTCAGCAACTTAGTGAGGCCATAAGCTACATAGTGAGACCCTATCTCTAAATAAAATATAAAAAAGGGGCTGGGGATGTGGCTCAGTGGTTAAGCATACCTAGGTTCAATCCCTGATACACCTCCCCCCCAAAAAAGGAAAATGTATTAAATGGACAATATAACACTGGATTATCAGAGGGTTAGCTATTAGCTATTGTTCTAGTAAGAGAATGCTTTTGGCAAACCCAGGACATTGTGATGTCATATATCTTACTCTTGGAATTACTGTGAGACAAAGAATAATACAATGGAAAAAGAAGTGTCTGGGGCAGAAATAGAAAAAGTAAAGAGGTATTTAATTCTAGCAAACAGAATTAGTTTTATATGTTTTAGAGAAGGAAAGCAACAACTTTCAGTGTGAAAGTGAACATTCCTAAAAGGAACAGGGAACCATTGAGGGAAATACTAGTTTTATCCACTTACCACACTCGAAGATGTGGAAGTGTAACCAAAAGAAATTCTATTCGAAACCTGTCATATTCAAATGCTGAGGCATATTAAGTCTTCAAAAGGCCTCTGGTGACACAGAAGTCAACAGCTACTTTTAAAAAAATATGGTGAGGATGATCGTTCATGTGAAACAGGTATAAGGGTAGAAATCACTTCCCAGAAGGCAGGTGTCTCTGGTTTAAATTATTTATTCCACAGCAGAGAGGCAGTGGCAGCAGCCCTTGCAGCACAGGAATGACAATGCTGGCTCACAGACACACAAAGGCTCTACTACTAAAGAAAGTCCACACCCTCATCACTGGAATGCCAGAAAGACAGGGTTCAAAGGGGAAACAGAAATTAAGAGGTCTTGAAGGCAATGGCTGGAAAAGAAGAGCAGATCAAATAAGATTTAACTAGAATTGTCATCATTGCCAAATTGTAAACTTTGCAAAAAGGGATCAGTGTCTCAAATGCCACCCAGAAAGAAGACAATATGTAATGTGCAGCCTTTTCCCCAGATCTGGGATTAACTTCTTGACAGGAGATCCCTTCCATCGAAGTTTAAATGGGAAGTCAGCTCTGGGAACAGACTGCTTGGCATCTTGGTAACTTTGGAAACAGCCATTTCAGTGGAGTGATGGGATGAAAGCCCAATTAGATTGAGTTCAGGAGAGAGGAAGAGGTGGGATAAGAAAAGTAAACTTCCTATATTTGTCGCAATAGTACTTCCTTCCAGCAGGAAGAAAGCTTGGTGTTTTGACACAAGTGTAAATAAATGAGTAAATTTGGTGATGAAAATTGAGGTACTTTGCTGGGTGTGAAGGCACAAACCTCAGAAACTCAGGAGGCAGAGGCAGGAGAATTGCAAGTTCAAGATTAGCCTCAGCAAACTGGCAAGACCCTTTCACAAAATAAAAATGTCCGTGGGTATAGCAGAGGGTAGAATCCCCCTGGGTTAAATCTCTAGTTTTAAAAAAATGATATATATTTATTAATTTTAAGATGTTCTTTGATTTATGACGTAGTTAACAAAGTAAGTTGAAAATGCATTTGACACACTACCCTACTGAACATCACAGCTTAGCCTAGCCCACCTTAAATATGTTAGCCCACAGCTGAGCAAAATCATCTAACACAAGGTCTATTTTATTTTTTATTTACTTATTTTTTGGTACTAGAGATTGAACTCAGGGGCACTCAACCACTTAGCCACATCCCAGCTCTATTTTGTGTTTTATGTAGAGACAGGGTCTCACTGAGTTGCTTAGTGCCTTGCCGTTGCTGAGGCTGGCTTTGAACTTGGATTCTCCTATCTCAGCCTCCCTAAGTGCTGGGATTACAGGCTTGTGCTACCATGCCCGACTACAAGGTCTATTTTATAATGAAGTTCTGTATATCTCATATAATTTACTGAATAATGTACTGAAAGAGAAAAACAAAGGCCAAACGGTCATGTAGGTATGCTTCTATACCATCATAAAATCAAAAAATTGTAAACTGAACAATTTTAAGTCAGATGATTTGTACATCTTTTTTTTCAGCATGGTCAAAAGCTTAAGAGTGAAAAATGAGGCTATAGGAAGTTTGAGAACAGAGAAAAAGGTATGCATTAGGTATTTCATACAGCGGAAGAGTGAATGTACTATGGAAATTTAGTAAGATTATTAAATAATATTGAGATCCACTGATTTTGCATAGTCAACTAATAAAGAAAGAACAATCAAACTGGCTGAGTAATTTTCTCCTCCAAGGGCTGAGCTTTCTTTTTTTTTTTTTTTTTTTAAAATTTATTTATTTATTTATTTTTTAAATATTTATTTTTTAGTTATAGGTGGACAGAATATCTTTATTGTATTTTTATGTGGTGCTGAGGATCGAACCCAGTGCCTCCCGCGTGCTAGGCGAGCACGCTACCACTGCGCCACAACCCCAGCCCCTGAGCTTTCTTTCTTCTCCAAGGGCTGGGCAAAAGCAGAGAACTGACGGTCTAACTGTTCAACCAGTTAGAAGTAGAAAGAGAGACAAAAGAAATTGAGGGTGCATATGAGAGAAATAAATCTTGCTAATATCTGGGAAAATAAAGTCTGTTTTGTCTACATCTACATGTTTAGGAAATTTATGTCCAAATTTAATTTCTTTTAAATTTAAGAAAATAGAGGCTGGGGCTCTAGCTCAGTGGCACAGCACTTGCCTCGCATGCATGAGTCACTGGATTCAATCCTCAGTACCACATAAAAATAAATAAATAAAATAAAGATACTGTGTTCATATACAACTAAAAAAAAATTTTTTTAAATTTTAAGAACATAAGCCAGGGGCTGGGATTGTAGCTCAGTGGTAGAGCGCTTGCCTCGCATGCGTGAGGCCCTGGGTTCGAGCCTCAGCACCACATACAAAGCAATAAAATAAAGACATTGTGTCCATCTACAACTAAAAAAAAAATTAAAAAAAAAAAAAGAACATAAGCCATAAATGAATAGTTATTAAATTACAATGTGCTCAAGAAAATCTTGGATTAAGATTACAGACATGCTAAAACTTCACAATGGGGCTGGGGTTGTGGCTCAGTGGTAGAGCGCTCGCCTAGCATGGGTGAGGCACTGGGTTCGATCCTCAGCACCACATACAAATTAATAAATAAAAATAAAGTTAAAAAGAAATCCATTTACTAAAAACCAAAAAAACCCAACAACTTCACAATGGACTAATATTAGGATTTTACTGTAATACACACATACATATCATTGGAAAAATATCCTTACCTTAGTGTTTCCCAAGAAATCTCTATATTCTTTTAATATCTTTTGGTTTCTAAACAGTCCTGAAGGAATTAAGAAAATAAATTTAGGTCATACATATTCTTACCAGTTTAGATTAACACAACTAATTTAAGACTATATGCTCTACTAGCTGCTGGCGATAATATCAAGTTATTTTAAGATATCTGAATTTGCAATGTGATTAAAAATTGGACAATGAATTTTAGTGGCCATTTCTCCAAGGATGATATACAAATGGCCAACAAAAAGATGAAAAGATATTTAACATCACCAAACATCAGAGAAATACAAATGAAAACACAATGAGAGATCATCTTATATCTAATAGGATGGCTACAATTAAAACAATAACAGGAAATAAGTACTGGTGAGAATACCCAGAAACTGGAACCCTTAGGCACTGTTGGTGGGAATATAAAACACCCCTCTGGAAAACAATATGGATATTCCTCAAAAACTTAAAAAATAATTGGGCACAGTGGTGCACACCTATAATCCCAGTGACTTGAGAGGCGGAGGCAGTCCAGATTATAAATTTGAGGCCAACTCGGTGAGGTCCTAAGCAACTTAGTGAGAACTTATCTCAAAAATAAATAAATAAATAACCAAACAAATAAAAGGGCTGGGGATGTAACTCAGCAGTAAAGCACCCCTGGGTTCAATTCCCAGTATCAATCAATCAATCAATCGATCAAATTACTGTATAATCCAGGATTCCCACCTCTGGGAATATATATAAAAGAATACTAAGTAGGGCCTTGATGAGCAAGCATGTTCATAACAACACACTAGTTATAATTCCCAAGAGAAGAAGAAATCCAATGTCCATCAATGTACAAATAGATATTATTCCACTTATGTGATGTATCTAAATTAATTAAATTCACAGAAACAGAAAGGTAGAATGATGGTTGTTAGAGACCTGAGGGAGGGGAAAAGGAGCAGTAGTTATAGGTACAGAGTTTCAGCTTTGCAAGATAGAAAAAGCTCTAGTGATATTTTACAACAGTGTGAATATATTCAATACTTCTGAACTGTACACTGAAAAATGGTTAAGATGGTAAATTTTATGTTTTTAAGGTAATAAAAAAATGGAGTGGGGGGCTCTAGAATTGCAACAATGTAAAGACACTTTTATAACATTCTCTTCTGAATATTACCTAAAATATATGAGTTACTTAAGCCCAACATAAAAACAAATTCTTTACTTTTACCTTAATATTTAACAAATCAATAAAAAAGATTTCTTATTACTAATTTCTCAAAATTTTGTACTTTAAATATATCCTTTAATATGAACACAAGGCTATTTATAGTATTATTTTAATAATGAAAGACTAGAAAGGACCTATGGGGAAATAATTATGATATATCCAAAAAATAGAGTATTTAAAAGATCTTGAAGCCAGACATGGGGGTACATGCCTATAATGCCAGACACTTGGGACGCTGGGAGGATTCCAAGTTCAAAGCTAGCCCCAGCAACTTAGTAAGACCCTGTCTCAAAATTTAAAAAAGGGCTGGGGATGTAGCTTGGTGGAGTGCCTGTGGGTTCAATCTCCAGTATAAAAAAAAGAAAAAGAAAAAGGGATGGGGTTGTGGTTCAGTGGTAGAGTGCTTACCTAGCATGTGTGAGGCACTAGATAAAAACAGATAAACTTAAGGTATTTAAAAAAAAAAAAGAAAGAAAAAAACTTTAAAAATGTGCTAGGGATGTAGCTCAATGGTAGAGTACCTGCCTACCATGTGGAAGGCCCTGAGTTTAATCCTAGAACTCCAAATAAAGAAATAAAAAAGGTCTTTATGCCCTGGGTCATATTGCCAAGGAAAAAAAGCAGGAGCATGAAGTATTTATAGTATGCATTATTAGTGTGTGTGTTTAATATATTTTATTTTTAAAAAGGTAAAAATAATTATTGCAAAATTAAAATTTTAAAAATAGTTACTTATGTAAGAGGGAGGAAATGAAGTAGACAGGACAGGGATGAAGCTTGATTTCTCTATAATATTTTGTTCTGTAGATTTAACTCTGGAACATTTACTCATGTAAATGTTTTACACAATTATAAAGTAAAAATAAAATTACCTCTAAAAACCAAAATCAAAATGAAATAAATGAGCATAATTTTGTATCTAATTGAGAATATATACAGAGAAATTTTAAGTGACCTTAAAACTGACCACACAACCCTAGTGGGATATATTCTTAAAGACAGAAATGCAAAAATCTTAAATCACCCTGAAAGATATATTACTATTATTCTGAAACTGTATTATACTCTTTGGGTGTATATGCACATTGTAGAATAAATCAAATATAATTCCTACAATTATGTTAATAAATTAGGAAACAGTATTTTTAGTACAAAAGACATAAGTCAAAGGAAAAAAAACCCAGTAAGTTTATTCTTTGCCAAATTAATAAAAACTTCAATTTCATTCTCCTACAAAGGTGAAAATGGTTCCTTTTAGAAATGGGTGATTCCTAATCTGGAACAAGGAATATACAAAGATGAGCCTGAAATATCATACTGTAACTGAAAGTAAGGATGTCACGGTACAAGAGTTATGACAAAAGGACTCCACAGGTCAACTTAAGGTGCTTCCACTGGCCGACAATGGGAGACAGTCCAAACACTGTTACTTTGCCTACTTTGTTTTTCCTTGCATGCCATCTCTTCCCTTCTCCTTGATCTCCTCCCAGTTAAATTGTCTCCCCTCTTAATAATAAACTCCCACATTCTCAAGAAACTTTTTCCTTTTTTAATTTGTTCTTTTTAGATATACATGACAGTAGAGTATTTTTGACATATTATATATAGATGGAGTATAACTTATTCTAAGTAGGCTCCCATTCTTGCACTTGTACATGGCGAAGAGTTTCACTGGTCATGTATTCACATATGAACATAGGAAATTATGTCTTATTCATTCTACTATCATTCCTATTCCCATTCCCCCTCTCTTCCCTTCATTTCCTTTGTCTAATCCAATGAACTTCTATTCTCCCCCCAACCCTTATTGTGTGTTAGCACCCACATATCACAGAGAACATTCAGCCTTTGGTTTTTTGGGATTGGCTTATTTCACTTAGCATGATAGTCTACAATTCCATCCATTTATCAGCAAAAGTCGTAAAGCCATTCTTTTAATGGTTGAGTAATATTCCATTGTGTGCATATACCATATTTTCTCTATCCATTCATCTGTTGAAGGGCACCTAGATTGGTTCCATAGTTTAGCTATTGTGAATTAAGCTGCTATAAACACTGATATGGGGCTGGGGTTATGGCACAGTGGTAGCATGCTCGCCTAGCATGTGTGAGGCACTGGGTTCGATCCTCAGCACAACATAAAATAAAATATTCTGTCCGCCTACAACTAAAAAATAATTAAAAAAAAAACACTGATATGGCTCCCTCACTGTAGTATGCTGATTTTAAGTCCTTCAGGTATATACTGAGAAGTGGAATAACTGGGCCCAATGGTGATTCCATTTCAAGTATTATGAGGAATCTCCACACTGCGTTGCAGAGTGGATGCACCAATTTGCCCTCTTACCAGCAATGTATGAGTGAACCTTTTCCCCCACATCTTTGCCAAATTTACTGTTACTTGTATTCTTTACAATTGCCATCCTGACTGGAGTGAGATGGAATCTCAGTATAGTTTTAATTTGCATTTCTCTAATTGCTAGAGATGTCCCCTTTTCATCTGGTGTTACTAATCATATAATTATTTCATAACTTCCCCTTAGAAATTCTGACAGCTTATCTGAGGAATGAAATATTATCATTTTTGAAACCTCAGTTCTATGCAGAAATGTAGTCAAAGAATGTAGAATCCTCCTAAATATTCTTTGGACCTTTGAATTTATTCTTTTATCAAGTTACTCTTTCAAAAGCACAAAAACAAAGTTGGCTGGAATTCTAATGAAAATATTTAAATGGAGTTAGTAAACCTTTTTCTATAAGGAGTAGATAGCAAATATTTTGTGCTCTAGGTCAGGAGGCAATGTAAAAAATATTATAAAGATACTTATAGAAAAAGGATCAGAGAATCCAAGATGGCGGCTGCTTTCTTAGCAGCTTTCTGCTTTTCTTTCCATGACCGGAGATTAAAGCAGTGGAAATATTGTTTCTCTGCGAGTTATTAGAGGACCCCAGAGAGCTGCCTCCACGCTGGAATTCCAGCCATGTGCCTGCACCGGTCTTTAGGCCCCAGTGTTTCTGCAGGACCGCAGCCGTTCACCTGTGCAGGATCCTCGGCTCCAGTGCCCACACACCAGGCAGGACCACCCATGCAGGACCCTTAGCCGACACTCATACAACGGACCCCCGGCTCCCACGTAGGACCCCTGGCTGCTGCTCCCATGTGGACTTCCATCTATTAGTGTGGTGCTCCCTTGTTCGCCTACAACTGGGACACTGAACAGGATCTGGAGACAGCCACATACTTCAATACAGCCCACCACAGAGCTGCATCTCTGAACACACTGCCCAACCCACCGACCGGCCCGGCCCTACACCTTATCTCTGAAAGCAGACACCTGGATTCTGGGACACCTTCCTCCTCATCTTGGACCTGAGGGGGAGAAACAAGTAAACAACAGACAACCCCACCTACTAGATGAGAAGGGAAGCAATCCTTTTTATTTACCTTGAGTTTTTTTTTCTTTTTCTCTATTATCCTTTTTCCCCCCTTTTCTCTCTCTTGCTCTTTTCCCACCCTCACATCTCTAACACTTGTGAAACCAAGTATTTTTCATGCATTAAGCTACTGAGGACTGGGATATCTGATTAGTATATTACAGTTGTATTATATAGTCTCCTATCTTCTACTTTTACATTTTTTTATTTTTCTTAATTTTTATGTTTCCTTGTTTGTTGTACTCTGTTTTCTTCCTACTTACTTGTCTTCCCCAAATCTCTTTCTCTCTTTTCTACCACTAGCCAATTTCTTTTGGATTCCTCTTCCATGCTTTCTAAGATCTAATAACTCTACATCCTCACTTCCTACCCCCCTAACATCTCATCTTACACTATACCCCTGGTTCTCTCTAGTTCACCAGAAGAAACTGTAGAACCTTTTGTAAACCTATTGTTTATACAGCAGATACTAAGTATAAGTTCTGTATATTATAACAAAGCTGTAAATGTCCTATTAGGAGCTACTTGGTTTAAAGCTACTTGGTTTAAAGTTTGTATTGGGATCTGTTAATATTGGTCTCCCCCTTAAAGGAGAGACATTGGAACCCTGCAGGAAGTCTATAACTATAGGATAAAGACTGTAACATCTTGGATTCGCAGTGCTAGAAGGGAAGACACACAAATAACATGAAAAAACAAAGGAAGAAAGTGCCCCAAACAAACCAAGATATTACATTATTAGAATGCACAGTCAACATAGCAGAAGAAATGTCAGAGGAGGAGTTCAGGATATACATAATTAAAAGATCAGACTTAAGAACTACTGGGATAGAGGAAGGCATAGAATTTCAAACCAAACGAATGAACAATCTATTCAATGAAATAATATCAGAAAATGTTCCAAACATGAAGAACAAATTGGATAATAAATACAAGAAGCTTACAGGACACCAAATGTACAAAATCACAACAGATATACATCAAGGCACATCATCATGAAAATGCCCAGTATACAGAATAAGAAGAGAATCTTATCAACAGCACCTGGAGAACCGGCTGGCTGCAGACCTCCAGGTGATGGTAGGAGGGCCCTCAGTGTCAGCAGTGTAGGTAGGATTGTGTCCATAGCAGTGATGTAGGCAGCAGCCACCCAGGAGAGAAGACCTCCCAGTGCTGGTGGCAGCTGCGCAGAGCAAAGACTGAGTCGGGGCAGCAATTGGGGACAGTGACATCAGCATAGCGGGAGGGGGTGCATACGGGGAAAGGGGCAGCTGCACAGGCCCCAGCAGTGTGGCAGGAAAAGACCTCTGGGCAACAGCAGTAGTGTCTGGGCACTGGAGTCTGCGGTAGCAATTGTCTCTCCATTGAATTTTTTATTTGAGTTTTTGAGCTTTTCACTTCCAAAATTTCTTTTTGGTTCATTTTCAGAATCTGTACCTCTTTTAAAAATTGCTCATTTATCCCTTAACTTGTTTAGCTGTTTATTATAATCTCTTTGAATTAACTGGAAAAAAAAAAGAAGAAGAAGAGAATCTTAAAAGCCACAAGAGAAAGGAATCAGATTACATATAGGGGGAAACCAATTAGGATCTCTGCAGACTTTTAAACCCAGACCCTTAAAGCTAGAAGAGCTTGGAACAACATATTCCAAGCTCTGAAAGACAATGGATGCCAACCAAGAATCTTATATCCAGCAAAATTAAGTTTTAGATTTGATGATAAAATAAAAACTTCCAAGAAAAATAAAAACTAAAAGAATTTACACCAAGAAAGTCTGCACTACAGAACAGTCTTGGCAAAATATTCCATGAGGAGGAAATGAAAACCAACAATGAAAACCCACAAAGGGAGGAACTACACTAAAGGAAAGGCCAATCAAAGGAGAAATCTACTCAAGTTAAAAACTAAAAATAAACCAAAATGTCTGGGAATACAAACCATGTCTCAATAATAACCCTGAATGTGAGTGGCCAAAACTCATCAATTAAAAGACATAGACTGGCAGATTGGATTTAAAAAAAAGACCCAACAATATGCTGCCTCCAAGAGACTCATCTCATAGGAAAAGACATCCACTGACCAAAGGTGAAAGGATGGGGAAAAATGTATCACTCACAAGGACTGTGTAAACAAGCAGGGGTTTCCATTCCTCATATCAGATAAAGTGGACTTCAAAGTTAGTGAAAAGGGATAAAGAAGATCATTTCATACTGCTTAAGGGAATCATACATCAACAAGAGCTAACACTCTTAAATATCTATGCCCCAAACAATGGGGCATCTATGTACGTTAAACGAACCCTTCTCAACTTCAAGAATCAAATACACCACAACACAATAGTACTGGGTGACTTTAACACAAGCCTCTCACCACTGGATAGATTTTTCAAACAAAAAATAAACAAAGAAACCACACAATAAAACAATCAATAATCTAGACTTAACAGACATATATAGAATATTCCATCCTTCAAACTTGCAAATACACTTTTTCTCAGCAGCACATGGATCCTTCTCCAAAATAGATCATATGCTGTGCCACAAAGCTAGTCTTAGCAAACACAAAAAAATAGAGATACTACCCTGCATTCTATCTCATGATGATGGAATGAAATTAGAAATTAATGACAGATTTAAAAATAGAAACTATTCCAACACCTGGAGACTCAATAATATGCTATTGAATGATGCATGGACAACAGAAGACATCAGGGAGGAGATAAAATTCTTAGAGGTAAATGAGAACTCTGATACAACATATCAAAATCTCTGGGACACTATGAAGGCAGTGCTAAAAGAAAAGTTCATTGCATTAAGCTCATTCATTAAATGAAGAAAAAGTCAAATAAATGACTTGACATTATATCTCAAAGCCCTAGAAAAAGAGAAACAAACCCACACCAAAAGAAGTAGAATACAGGAAATAATTAAAATCAGGGCTGAAATCAATGAAATTGAAACAAAGGAAACAATTTTAAAAGCTGACAAAACAAAAAGCTGGTTCTTTAGAAAAATAAATTGACAAACCCTTAGCCACCCTAATGAAAAAAGAAGGGAGAGAGAAAATCCAAATTACTAAAATTTGTGATGAAGAAGGAAACATGACAGACTCTACTGAAATAGAGTATAATTTGAAACTATTTTGAAAATTTATACTCCAGTAAAATTATACTCCTGAAGACACCGACAAATTTCTAGAGGCATATGACCTACCCAAACTGAACCAGGAGGACATGCACAACTTAAACAGATCAATTACAAGAAAATAGAAGATGCCATAAAAAGCCTGCCAACCAAGAAAAGCCTGGGACCAGATTCTCAGCTGAGTTCTACAAGACCTACAAAGAAGAACTAACTCCAATACTCCTCAGATTATTCCATGAAACAGAAAAGGAGGGAACCCTTCCAAACTCATTCTACGAGGCTAGTATCACCCTGATACCAAAACAAGACAGAGACACATCAAAAAAGGAAAATTTCAGACCAATATTCCTGATGAATATAGATGCAAAAATGCTCAATAAAATTTTGAAAAATCACATGCAAAAACATATTTTTTTAAAATATTTTTTTAGTTGTAGATGAACACAATACCTTTATTTTATTCACTTATTTATATGTGGTGCTGAGAATCGAACCCAGTGCCTCACGCATGTTAGGCAAGTGCTCTACCACTGAGCCACCACCCCAGCCCCACAAAAACATTTAAAAATAGTGCACCATGATCAAGTGAGTTCATTCCAGGGATGAAGGTTGGTTCAACACATGGAAATCAATAAACATAATCCATCACATCAATAGACTTAAAGATAAGAATCATATGATTTTATTGATTGATGCAGTGAAAGCATTTGACAAAATACAGCACCCTTTCATGTTTAAAACACTAGAAAAACTAGGGATAGTAGGAACATACCTCAACATTATAAAAGCAATCTATGCTAAGCCCAAAGTTAACATCATCCTAAATGGAGAATAACTGGAAGCATTCCCTATAGAAACTGGAACAAGACAGGGATGCCCTATTTCACCACTTTTATTCAACATACTCCTTGAAACTCTGGCCAGAGCAATTAGACAGATGAAAGAAATTAAAGGGATTCGAATAGGAAAAGAACTCCTCAAACTATCATTATTTGCCAACATGATACTATACTTAGAGGATCCAAAAAATTCCAACAGAAAACTTCTAGAATTAATAAATGAATTCAACAAAGTTGCAGGATATAAAGTCAACACCTATAAATCAAATGTATTTCTATACATCAGTGATGAATCCTCTGAAAGAAAAAGCAGAAAAACTACTCCATTCACAAAAGCCTCAAAAAAAAACCAACACAAAACTTGAGAATCAATCTAGCAAGAGAGGTGAAAGACCTCTACAATGAAAACTACAGGACACTAAAGAAAGAAATTGAAGGGGCTGGGATTGTGGCTCAGTGGTAGAGCGCTTGCCTTGCATGCGTGAGGCACTGGGTTCGATCCTCAGCACCACATAAAAATAAATAAATAAAGATACTGTGTCCATCTACAACTAAAAAAAAAAAAAAAATTTAAAAAAAAAAAAAAAAAAAAGAAATTGAAGAAGACCTTAGAAATGGAAAGATCTCCCATGCTCTTGGATAAGCAAAAGCAATATTGTCAAAATGGCCGTACTACCCAAAGCGCTATACAGATTCAATGCAATTCCAATTAAAATCCCAATGTCATTCCTTATGGAAACAAAGAAAGCAATCATGAAATACATTTGGAAAAATAAGAGACCCAGAATAGCCAAGGCAATCCTTAGCAAGAAGAGTGAAGCAGGAGGTATCACAATACCAAACTATACTACAGAGTTATAGTAACAAAAACAGCATGGTATTGGCACCAAAATAGACATGTAGACCAATGGTACAGAATAGAAGACATAGAGACAAACCCACATAAATACAATTATCTCATACTAGACAAAGGTGCCAAAAACATACACTGGAGAAAAGATAGCCTCTTCAACAAATGGTGCTGGGAAAACTGGAAATCCATATACACCAAAATGAAACTAAACCCCTTTCGCTCACCATGCACAAAACTCATCTCAAAGTGGACCAAAGACCTAGGAATTAGACCAGAGACGCTGCACCTAATTGAGGAGAAAGTAGGCCCAAATCTTCATCACATTGGATTAGGCCCTGACTTCCTTAACAAAACTCCTAAAGCCCAAGAAATTAAATAAAAAATCAATAAATGGGAGGGATTCAAACTAAAAAGCTTCTTCTCAGTGAAAGAAACAATCCATGAGGCGAACAGAAAGCCTACATTCTGGGAGCAAATTTTTGCCACATGCACATCAGATATATATAGAAAGAGAGCTAGATATATAGCTCACTGGTAAAGCACGTGCTCAGCATGCACAAAGCCCAGAGCCCTAGGCTTGATCCACAGCACCAAAAAGGGAAAAAAAAGTTCGTACTCCTTATCAGTTCCTTATCATCCAAATTGGTTGCAAATGTTCATATGTAATGATGATCTGAGATATCACATATTTCATACATGAAAAATACTGATATCCATAAGCATAATTTTTTAATCACTCATCACCAGCTGCTCACCCACCAAAGTATTATGCTTCAAAAATCTCTTGATGTGGATTTTGCATAAAGAACAGAGTTGCCCTACATGTTCCAATCATGGCAGAAGCCCTTTATAAAGCATATGGTTTTATTTTATTTATTTATTTTTTTAAAGCTTTTTTTTAATATTTATTTTTTAGTTGTAGGTGGACAGAATATCTTTATTTTATTCTTATGTGGTGCTAAGGATCGAACCCAGTGCCTCACGCGTGCTAGGCGAGCACGCTACCACTGTGCCATAACCCCAGCCCCTAAAGCATATGGTTTTAAATGAGCACATTCATTGCTTTGAAAGCACTGATAGAATTTTATTAAATTATTTTATATTTGCCTTTTAGCATGTCATTAGACAACAGTTCAATCACTTCCAATTAAAAGTTAGGTGGAAGCTCTTCAAATGAACAATTCAATGGATTCTGAAATATGGAAATCTCCTTTGCACTTGCAACAAATAAGAACTGAAAAACATTTCTGGATTTATAGGTTGGGCTTGAAAATTTTAACTGCTACATATTTATTCTGTTTAGCTTTAAACAGTACAGAAGTCCATTAAGCAGGTTAATATTACATAAAATTCAAATAGTGAATCTGTTGTGAAATGAATTTACTAACAAATGTTTCGTATTTAAGCATTGTTTTAATGCATTTACAATGAATGCATTAAGAAACTTCAAGTCTGTAGCAAAGCTAATTCTCAAAGTTATTCAGTGACTGCTAACAGTGGTGGATGGGTGGGCTTTCTTTTCTCTTCTTTTTTTTTTTTTTAAAGTGGTGCTGAGGATTGAACCCAGGGCCTTGTGTATGAGAGGCAAACACTCTACAAACTCTATCCCAGCCCTCTTTTATTTTCTTTTGGGTGAGCTTTTTTATTTAGAAAAATTTCAATCTTGAATATTCAACCCCAAGCTCAAAAACTTGCAGTTAATATGACAAACCACTGAAATGTCAAGGGTAGGGGTAGATCAGAGGGTAGGGGTAAATCAAATAATGAGCTTGTATTTGTGATGAAAAATTCACAGAATAGTGACAATAGCCAAGATCACAAGAGTGAATAAAATTCACAGTTGATACTCCTGGCCTAATAACCAATGAAAGAGTGAGGTATTTTCTGCAAAGTACCTACTGATGACAAATACTTTATGCAAACCTTCTATTGATATATGTAAATTGATCCAACTAAGGCTTTTCTTGCTCCACACAGATTTTTATCAACATCAACTATACACATCTTAGCACATTCTACTTCAGGTTTACAAAATTGGTATTTTAACATCTTTGAAAATACTAATGCCTGTAGTTCCACATTATTCATAAAGATAATTCTTCAGTTGCACTGACTTAGTATTGACTCCTTAAATAACAAAGATAATAACAAGAGTAAGTAGCATCTACAACCATCTATAACATCTGTCAACTTATCAGGAGACAAGCAAACTCACTCAAAATCATTTATTTGCCTTGTTTTCTAAATGGTTTATTGATGTTGCTCTCAATGTCAAACAACATTTGATCATATCCCATATTAACCCAGTATTGAGGTAGGAGTTTAGGGATGTCAAGATGGTGGAGATGGGGGTACAAGAAAAATGCCTGCTGGAGTACAAGACCAGATGAGTCATCATGACCCTGTTTAAGGTATGTCCTATTACCATGACAGCTCCCTGCCAGTGAGGGCTTAATGCCCATGGTAATTCCTGCAACAGGTTCTATACTCTAAGTAGGTGAAAATAAAGTAACCAAAGGGAACAAATGGGACAAGTACTTTAACCAGGTTTGTATGAAGGGGAAAGAGAGGCACAGGTCAGGATATAAGAGAAGACTTGCCCAGATCCTGGGGTCTTGAGCCAGTCTCTCTGGCTGAGCCCACTCTGCTCACTCTATAGAATGTTACTTTCACTTTCACAAAATCTATGCTCTGCCTGTTACTTCTGAAGCCTTGCTCAAGTCTTTGTCCAGGATCCCAAACACCTGGACCCCAACTAGACACCCTACCACTATCAGTATTATCTATTTTAAAAATTCCAATAACTGAAGAGTATATAAAAATTTCTGGGGCTACCTGACCCCAAAATGTATTTCCTCTACTGAAATTAAGCGTTTCACTTCTGTGGATGTTAGGTGCAGCACTCTTTGGCATATCTATGGATAAAGATAGTCAACAACTGTTCGCTTCTTCTGAGATGCCAAGAACCCTTAGATACTAGGATTCACTTACTCCTTTGATACTTTTCAAAATGCCAAACCAGTGACTTAAAGGACTTAGACTTTGCAAGGAAATCTACATTTATTCAATATGTACATAAATGAATATTACATATTCCAGGCCACAAGTATCTCACATATATTCCTTATTCCTCCCAATTGGACTAGCCAAAAAGATACATAAATGTTTTCAATTTTACCAGGAAAAGAAGTCTGCTGCAGATAGTCACTTTCTTTGGCAGCATCAAAGCTATAGAGTATCTTTAAACTTCAACCAAGGGCCAACTGAGAGGATTATTAAGACTGACAGGTTACTACAAGCAGTGGGTAACCTTTCTGAAACAGTTCAACCATTGCCATCACACAAAGTGACTAAAACAAACACCCTGATCTTTAGAGTTACACACTAAAATATTTACAGAAGAAATGATAGAGTTTCTGGGACTGGTTTCAAAGTAATCCAGTAAGATGAGAGAGTTGAGAAACCAAGTTGGCCATGTGGTGATAACTATAAAGCTAGGTTATTAATACTTGAAGAGTTACTATACTTTCCTCTGTACTTCTGAATATATTTGAAATTTCCTACTAAAAAAGAAGGCAAAACAAAATTTGAAGTCAGAATATTTCATTTTCACAACATTTATAACTGTGTTAAAAGCCACCAAAGGAGTTGGGGATATAGCTCAGTTGGTAGAGTACTTGTCTTGCATGCACAAGGCCCTGGGTTCAATCCCCAGCACCACTCAGAAAAAAAGTAGGGGGGGCACCAAAGCTCTTACAATCTAATAGATAAATGAACAGAAGTTATAAACATAAGAATTAGGAAAAACCAATCAACATGTTAAAAGATAATCAACCTCAATTGTACTCAGAGAAATTCAAAATTAAACAAGTGCCATCTGCTACCAATCAAATACACAAAAAGTCAAAACATTGTTAGTATGTAGCATTGCCAAGGGTACAATAGGCACCCCCATACTCTATCAGTGTAGATGTAAACTGAAGAATAATTCTTTAGGAACAATCAAATTTTTAAAATTTCCATGCCACTTGACCCTAAAATGCTATAATTAGCAGTTCCACATAAATCATCACAATAGTTTTATGTATAAGAAAGAAAGTGGAAGTGGGGGAGATAGATGTAGGGATGTAGGAATATAGCTACATCTAGGAATGTAGCTTAAGTGGTAGTGCACTTGCCTAGCATGTGCAAAACCCAGGATTCAATTCTCAGCACCACAAGGGAAACAAAAGAAAAAGAAAAAGTCAGATGACATTCAACAACTCACCTATGTATTCTTTTATTTATTTATTTGTTTGTTTGTTTATTTATTTATTTTGGTACCAGGGATTAAACCTAGAGGTGCTTAACCATTGAGTCACATCCCCAGCATCCCTCACCTCCCCTTTTTGATTTGGAGACAGAGCTTCAGGTTGCTTAGGGCCTTGCTAAGTTGCTGAGGCTGGCTTTAAACTTGCAATCTCCTGCCTCAGCCTCCCAAGCCACTAAGATTGCAGACATGCACTTGGCTACCAATGCATTCTTTATAAAGTAAAAAAAATCCCAAAACTGTAGAACATGAATCCCATTAGCTTTTTAAAGAGAATAATGTAGATTTCTAAACATAGATATGGAAAAACAGTTATCACACTGATGTCTATAAAGAATAAAATGCACAAACGTACGTATGTATAAATTTAAAAATGCATTGGAAATATTCTGAAAGGATATACACTGAACTTTCAATAGTAGTTATCTCCAGGAAGGAAAATAAAAGTATATTACAGAAAATGAAAGAAGACATTTTATTCTTTTTGTTTCTATATTCAACATAGGAGCCACATCCTCAGCCTTATTTTGTGTTTTACGTAGAGACAGGATCTCACTGAGTTGTGCAGCGCCTCGCCGTTGTGGTGGCTGGCTTTGAACTCGCGATTCTGTCTCAGCCTCCCAAAGTGCTGAAATTATAGGCATGTGCCACCGTGCCCGGCTCTCTGTAGTCATTTTTAATCATAATTATGTCCCTTGTTATTAATAGTACATATTTATGTAAATTAGTCAGTTATCTAAAACATATTTTACTTTATCATAAATCTAAACCCTAAGGTTACTTTGTTATTTCACTACTATTTTGTTAAGTAACCTGAGAGTCTTATCTGCATCTATATCTCAAGCACCAAGCACAGCTTCTTGCAGCAGGTATTTTATAAATATCTGCTGAATGAATTAATTAATGTGGTAGTTGAATTAATAGACCTTTCTGTAAGAAAGCAGGTATCTTCTATTCTGACATTTACATAACAAGTATAATTTTTAAATCAGATTAGTTTTAATAGTCATTTAACTTATACAAACCAAACTGTGGCTTCTCTTTCTCTCATCATCTTTAAAAAGCTATCAAGGAAAAAACAAAAAATAGATCCTATTTTTAATAAATTAAAACCCCAAATTGAAACTGGTGTTTGCTGAAAGCCAAAGATACAAGGTATACCAGCACTAAAGAGTACATAGTTATTACAAACATGATTCTTACCAACAAATTACTTTTTAATTAACTTAGCTTTAAGTTGAACACACTTACGTTCTCTGTATTCGATTTCTGCTTCCTTACGCAGTTTCTTCTCTCTGGCAAGAGCTTCAGGGCTTCCCCAAACTTCCAAAGATCTGTACATAGACACATGGTCATCACCAATGAACTATTTTAATGCTTTATTATATTTAAATCTAAATAAACTATATCAGAATCTTACAATAATCATAAGGTCTTTTTGGAAAAATAAACACTTAAGGAACTTTCCTAAATTTAAACAATAAGAGTACCTCAATAGCAAATTTTCTTATAAATTCTGTCATATATTTATTTTTATTTTTTTTAATTTAGTTGTTTTATTTAAATGCATTTCAAGTCATAGTACATAACCAGAGCTCAGTTTTTCCATTTCTCTGATTGCAAACCAGATAAAGTCACACCATTAGAGTCTTCATAGATGTGCCAGGGGTAGTAATGACCATCTCGAACAACCATCATTACTATGCCCATTCCCCTTTCCTTCCTCCCACCTCCC
>CM053408.1:90127910-90165061 GCA_028644305.1 Xerus rutilus
GCTTATGTATTCTTATCCACTAATCAGAGAGAACATTCGGCATTTGGTTTTTTGGGATTGGCTTACTTCACTAACTGGTACATACTAGTACAACTTTTGCAAATATAAAATTCTATTTTAAAATATGTCATTTAAAATATTGAGAATCTGAATTCTGTGTTTTTATTAATAACAAATTTGGCTTGCATTTTTATTCTAGAAGACATATGATCTTACTTTGCTTCCACATCTGATCTCAAGTATACAGTAAAGGACTCAGTATCTTCATGGGGACTTCGTCGTCTGATTTTTCGGAGCTGCTCTAGATCACTGGAGAAAGGAACATGTTGAATTTATTTAAATTGCATATAGTTTATTTCTGATTAAAAGGATTACTATGGTTTTTAAATTTTTTTTTTAGTTATTGATGGATCTTTATTTATTCATTTATTTATATGTGGTGCTGAGGATCAAACCCAGTGCCTCACACATATGAGGCAAGCGCTCTACCACTGAGCCACAATCCCAGCCCGATTACTATGTTTTCTCTCATATGAGGAAGCTAGAGTAAAATAAGGTAAAGGAGGAGGAAAGAATAAGATTACATAAAGAACCAATCAAAGGAAGTCTAGTAGAGGAAGCAGAAGGGAAAGTAGAGGGGGGAGGGCAAGAGGGAAAAGGGGTGGATCATGAACTGAAGTTGATTGCCATGCATGTATGAGTTTATCTGGATGAACCCAACTACTATCTATAACCATAAAGCTCTAATTAAAATAAATAAATAAATGGAGGGGAAGAAAAGGATTACCAAGGGCAGATAAAAAACTATATTGCAGGGCTGGGCTGTAGCTCAGTGGTAGACTGCTTGCCTAGCATGCGTAAGGCACTGGGTTTGATCCTCAGCACCACATATAAATACCAAATGAATAAAATAAAGATCCATCAACAACTAAAAAAAATTTAAAAAAAACTATATTGCTCCTCATATTAAGACAATATATAGTATAGCTTTTAACGATGGGTTTAAAGGTGGCTTATATACAAAAATGGTCTTTAGAGAGTGGAAAGAAAAAAAGAATCATTCTTGATGGCCAATATAGATACCAGAACATAATATGTAGGTAGATTCATTTCCCTTATAGGTGCTTATATTTTTTTCTTTTATGTGCACACCACTGCTAATCTTTAATGTTTGAAAAAAAGTCAGAAGTGAAAAAAATATGGATTAGAGTATCATCCTTCTATTTAATAACTTAAATTAAAAATTTACATGTCATATTTGTTTGTATCTGGATCAATACTATATAATAATATCAATTCAAAGGTATCAAGCTATTTAATTATTTTACTTTCTCTTAAACTCTGATATATTCATCAAATCACTGTTAAATATTTTACATTTAATCATTGGTCTTCCTAAGGAAATTTTGTAATAGCAATGGAAAGACCTACAAATAAAAATTGATTGCCAGGTGGGTGGCACATGCCTGTAATCCCAGAACTTTGGGAGGTTGAGACAGGAGAATCATGAGTTCAAAGCCAGCCTCAACAACAGCTAGGTGCTAAGCAACTCAGTGAGAGAACCTGCCTCTAAATAAAACACAAAATAGGGCTGGGGATGTGGCTCAGTGGTCAAGTACCCCTGAGTTCAATGCCGAGTACCAAAAAAAAAACAAAAAATTGATGACTAGGGAATGTCATTAAGTTCTAGAAATTAAATCTAGATTTTAAACAAATGAACAGACACAACATGTTAATTAAAAAAGATTGGGCCAGACATTGAAAAGATATGCATTCCAACTTACTCTCTGTAACTGATACACTAAATAAGCCTAAGCCAGGTGCAGTGGCTCACGCCTGCAATCCCAGCACTTGGGAAGCTGAGACAGGAGAATCGTAGAATTCAAAGCCAGCCTCAGCAACGGCGAGGCGCTGCGCAACTCAGTGAGACCCTGTCTCTATAAAAAACACAAAATAGGGCTGGGGATGTGGCTCAGTGGTGAGTACCCGTGAGTTCAATCCTAGTACCAAAAAAAAAAGCCTTGTCTAGAATGTGTGATAGCAATACCTGAAATTCACAAAATTTGGGGGAAAATCAAATAAAGTATTCTATGTAGAAAAAGTATAGTTTTACATCAATGTTATAATCAGTTATTTTAATGGTTATGAAAGTTGTGAAATGTATTACAGGAATACTTATTTCTTGATACTATACCACCAGGGATGTGATTATGAGGGAGAAGAAAAACATCATCCTGTTTCTCCAACTGGCCCACAAAGGAAGGAGAAATTTTGAAATCTGTGACAAATACATTTCGATAAACCATAACAATAGAACTCCTAAGATTCTTTGGTGATATAGAAGTTCTGAAAAACTTGCCTTTGTGAATTTAAGAAGCTGAGAAAGACTGAAATTGCTCATGCTAGGGCAAAATTCAGTTTAGTAAGTTAATAATTTTAACTTTTTTTGTTGTTGTTTTTGGTACTAGGGATTGAGCCTAGTGGTGCTTAACCACTAAGCCATATCCCATTTCTTTTTATTTTTTATTTTGATTCAGGGTCTCACTAAGTTTCTTAGGGCCTCACTAAATTGCTGAGGCTGGCTCTGAACTCATAACTCCTGCCTGAGCCTTCTGAATCACTGGGATTACAGGTGTCCGTCACCATGCCTGGCACTAATAATTTTAACATTTAAAAAAACAATTTTTTTAGTTGTTGATTGACCTTTATTTATTCATTTATATGCGGTGCTGAGGATCGAACCTAGTGCCTCCCACATACGAGGCAAGCGCTCTACCACTAAGCCACAATCCCAGTCCTAATTTTAACATTTTTGAAACAAAAATATTTTTTCACTTTAGGAAATAACCAAGGAGAACTTTTCCACATATGGATAGTAGCAGGTAACACATTCTAACAAATATATGGCTAGATTGTTTAGATAGGGCACAATACTACATTTAAAAAAAAATTATTGTACCTGGGCTTAAGGCAGAACTCATTCATTGCTCTGACTCCAGTGATGAAATTATTCTGAGTATATTTTGATCCATATTCTCTTTTCTTAAGGACTGCTTTGACTAAATCAAAAACAGAAAAATATGTAAGCATGCACACTGTAAGTCATATTTGAAGAACACATATTTGAAGAACACATATTTGAAGAACACAATTCATTAGTGGCTTCACTAATGAATTCCACGGGAGGTTATTTTTTCCCTGATGCACCAAATGGCATCAGAAAACTTTTTTTTTATCCAAGAGCAGAATAGGATAGAATTCCATCTGTAGCCATCTAGCTTTTATCTCCATAGTTTATCTGTAATTTATGTTCAAAGGTCCAGCTTTTTTCTAATGGATACCTTGTGTCTATATAACTGAGCTATCTAAAACATTGAAACAATTTAAGTTATTTAGGGTGTAACTAAAAATGAAGTTCCAATTGAAAAAATTACAGGCTAGTTCAGTGTTTTTCAAACTGTGAGGCAAACCAGCATTTTATAGTCACAATATAAAATTATCTAAGAATATTTCATATAATTAAGAGTAAGTACCTTTGTGAAGTTTGATTCAGTTATGTATAAAAATCTGTCTCAGTTAAGTAGTAGTTCTTGTGACTTGCAGTCAAAAATTTAAAGACACTGGACTATTTCACATAATGTAAACTGTGAAAACTGAAGTAAACTAAGGAACAATTTTATCAATTAAAATTTATGGTAAATTTTCTATTGTCAAGCATAAAAAGTAAAAAATGGCCAGAGACATCGATAATAAGATACCAATCTGGCACTAATTATGCATAATTGGTGAGTTAAAAATTACACATTCTTCTAAGTTAGTAAGTTCTTAGAAAGCAAGACTTTTAGACATGTAACAAGGATAAATAACTTAAGCAAACATCTAAAGAGTAAGAACAATACAACAAAAACTCCTCATGAGCTCCATTTCAAATTGTCACCTATTCACTTCACATTCTATGCTCTTATCTAGTGATTCCTAGTTTTCTGTTCTACTTCCAAAATGAAAGAAAAAAATTGAATCTAAAGTTATCCATCACTTCACAGTGGGCAAAAATACTCCTGTAATAATATATTAACTACTAGAATTACATGTACAAATATTATTTAACAAGAATATTTTTAGGGCTGGGGCTGTAGCTCTGCGGTAGAGCGCTTGCCTCGCATGCGTGAGGCCCTGGGTTCGATCCTCAGCACCACGTACAAAGCAATAAAATAAAGACATTGTGTCCATCTACAACTAAAAAAAAAAAAAAAAAGAATATTTTTAAAATAAAGTTCAACAGAAAAACCCAAATCTTACCTGAACAAAAAGTATATAAGGAAGTTTAGACTTTGTTCTGCCTGTTTCAGGCGTCTAAGCTGTCATACTCTAATAACTCTAAAACTCAAAATTACATCTCAGTTTAAAAAAGATTAGTTCCTTTATTTTAAAAAAAAAGTTTAAAAAATTCCTTCAAAATAGCTAGAAATTTCTATTGGTTAAAATGGCCCAAATTACTGATAATGGGAATGTTGATATCATATCATGGAAGATGTGATTATGAGGGAGGGGAAAAAGGGACATAGCATCCCACTGGGATACTGCTATCCTGACACTTGGTATTCTTAATTGTAACCATCCGCTATGTATCACCATCTTCCCAAGTTACCCTAAAAAAGAGGGCTTGGGCTGGGGTTGTGGCTCAGTGGTAGAGCGCTTGCTTTGCATGTGTGAGGTGCTGAGTTTGATCCTTAGCATCACATAAAAATAAATATATTGTGTCCATCAACAACTAAAAAAATGTTTTTTTTAAAAAAAGTCTCATTTTTATTTTATTTATTTATTTTTCTTATACTGAGTATTAAATGCAGGCACATTTTACCACTGAACCACATTCCCAGCTTTTTTGTTTCTGTTTTAAGCCAGGGTCTTACTGAGTTGTAGCAGCTGGCTTCAAATCTGTGATCCTCCTGCCTCAGCCACCCAAGTTGCTGGGATTATAGGCAAGCATCACCAGTTGAGCTAGAGCTCTCATTTTTTTGGTACCAGGAACTGAACTCTGGGGCACTTTACCACTGAGCCCTATCCCCAGCCCTATTTTGTATTTTATTTAGAGACAAGGTCTCACCGAATTGCTTAGCGCCTTGCTTTTGCTGAGGCTGGCTTTGAACTTGTGATCCTCCTGCCTCAGCTTCCCGAGCTGCAGGGATCACAGGTGTGCTCCATGGCACCAGGCTTAGAGGTCTTTTTTTTTTTTTTTTTTTTTGTGGTGCTGGGGATTGAACCCATGGCCTTGTGCATGTGAAACAAGCACTCTACCAACTGAGCTGTATCCCCAGCCCTAGAGGTCTCTCTTTTTTTTTAGTAACCATCTTATAGGAAGGAAAACTAAGGCTCAGATAAGTCAAACTGCCCAAAGGTAAATAACTAATAAGTTCAAGAGTTACAAACTGAACCCAGTTTGGTTTGACACCAAAGCCACACTGCTCCTAATCACAAAGTTACCTCCACAAAACAAGCTGCTTTGGAGATGGTAACCAACAGTCTATTTCACATAACAGAGGTGCAAACAAATTCCTCAGAACTCAATTATTCCTAGAAAAGACAGACAAGAATGGCCAAACTCTACCAGGATTTGAAAAAGATGTAGCTGAAGGTGTTGGGCAACATGCTAAATAAACTTTAGTAAAAATTAGCTTTTAACTAGAATAAATTCTTATGATCAATCTACTTAAATAAAAGCAAAACAGAACTATTTCCCTTAGAGTAATATAACTATAAAAAGCTCCATATAAGCCGTTATATATTTAATTCAAATCATCAATAAAATAAAAATATAGAATAAAATATATTTACCTCTTACTTGGAGAGGTTCTTGCTTAAGTGGGGCTTTGAGTTCTGCACCAATATTTTCTGCTGCAAAGTTTATTAAACAAGTTTACATTAAAGGCTTTCATACACAATCCTATAAGCACAATTAATATTAGCCCAATCAATCTAGCGATGTATAGAAAAGATAAACTATCTTAAACTGTATTAGATTTATTCTAAGAATGTAAGAGTAGTAAAACATTAAAAAGGGTATTTATTCTTCTCATTAATAGATTAAAGAAGAAAAACTATAAAATCATTTCACACTAAAGAAAAAGCATTTAATAAAATTCAGTGTCATGCAAATATCAAACCCTTTTAGAAAATTAGGATAAAGGAATTTCTTTCAAGGGAAAAATAAACCTGTAACACTGTATTCAAATGGTGAAAGTTTAGATGCATTCCTATAAAATAAGAAACAAAACAAGGATGCAGTCTTTCCACTAAAAATAGTTCTAGAGACACTATTCACTGTAGAAAGGATGACTATAAAGTGTTATTGAGACAACTGTTCAATCCTCCATCACTCACACACACACACAAAAATTAAATGAAACTAGAATTCCACCATAAACAAAAAGAAATTCCAGGTAAATTAATTACTTAAATATTAATGCATTTATAGCCTCATGGTGACAACAGACAATATTTTTATAGTAAAGAAAAATTATCTGAAAATGGATATGTACTGCTAAATTAAAATTCAGAAATGTATTCATCAAAAGATTCATTAAAAATAAGAAAATAGGGCTGGGACTGTAGCTCAGCGGTAGAGCGCTTGCCTCGCATGTGTGAGGCCCTGGGTTCGATCCTCAGCACCACATACAAAGCAGTAAGATAAAGACATTGTGTCCATCTACAACTAAAAATAAAAAATATAAAAAAATTATAAAAAAAAAATAAGAAAACAGAAAAAATCTCAAACTGGAAGAAGACACTTCCAACAAATAGAATTGACAAAGGATTAGAATAAAGAATATGGGGCTGGGATTGTAGCTCAGTGGTAGGATACTTCCCTTGCAGGCATGAGGCACTGGGTTCGATCCTCAGCACCACATAAAAATAAAGATATTGTGTCCATCTACAACTAAAATAAAAATATTTAAAAAAAGAATGTTTAAAGGACTTATACAGATCAATAAGAAAAAGATAGCATGTTAGAAAAAATGGGAATAAACTTGCATAGAAAAGGAAATACAAATAACTAGTAAGTTTAAGAAAACCTGAGTGCTTCATTATTAATAGAATCCAAGTGAAACCACAGAATGCCATTTTACAACCACAGATCAGGAAAAGTAAAAACATGACCATTAGAGATATTTCCCCCAAAAGCTTCTGTTAATAGAAGAGGTGAAATAATTAGATTATAAGAGCTATAACCTAACCAATGGATTAATCGATTTGATGAATTAATAATTTGAAAGGACTACAGTATTGGGTGGTAACTACGGACAGATGGGGCATGGCTGGAAAATATACATGACTGGGGGTGTGCCCTTGGGCATTCTAACCTATCCTCCTGGATCCTCCCAGTCTCTCTTGCTTCCTGGCTGCCATGAACTGACAGCTTTCCTCCACCAAACCCTTTCGCCTTGATGTTCTGCCTCAGCTTGGACCCAGAACAAAGTTGGCTGATGATGGACTGACCTTTTTTTTTTTTTTTTTTTAAATATTTTTTAGTTGTTGATGGACCTTTATTTTATTCATTTATTTATATGCGGAGCTGAGGATCAAACCCAGTGCCTCACGCATGCCAGGCAAGCACTCCACCACTGAACCACAACCCCAGCCCCTGGACTGAACTTTTGAAACCATAAGTCCATTATAAATTTTTCCTCCTCTAAGTTGTTCTGGTGAAGTATTCTGGTCACACAGCATGAAAACCTAAGTAATACAATGACATTACCTAATGTCAGTAGAGGTAGGAGGAAACAGAAACCCATACACTGCTGGTAGATTTATAGATTTATAGGCACAATTACCTTGGTTCAAAAAAAAAAGTTGGCATTATCTAATATGATTGAACATGAGCATTAGTTATAACACAGCAATTCTTCTAGGTCAAAATATCTGGCTTCAAGAAACCCTTGCACAAGGGCATAAAAGGTATGTGAATGTTCAGAGTGGTAATCTTTTCTGTGTTACAAACTAGAAACAGCCCAAATGCGCATCCGTAAGAGAACACACAAACAAATTGTTTTTCACATATAATGAAGTTGTGATATTCATATATCACTTTATATAAGCAGTGAAAAATAATAGACATAATTATGGTTATCTTTCTTCAGGCCCTTACTGTATGCCAAACACAAAGCACTTTATACATACCAACTCATTTAATTCACACAATGGACCTGAACAGTGCATGCTATAACCACTCTATGAAAATCAATGAACCACACACATACACCAATAGTTAGGATAAATCTTTTTTAAAAGTTTTAAAAAAATTCTAGATGGACACAATAGCTTTATTTTATTTATTTATTTTTATGTGGTGCTGAGGATCGAATCCAGTGCCTTATGCATGTGAGGCAAGCACTCTACCATTGAGCTACAATCCCAGCCCAGTTAGGATAAATCTCAGCAACAAAATGTAATGAAAAAATAAATCACAAAAATTATGTGATAAGTTTTCACAACCAAGTCAAAAAACAGACAAAACTAAACAGTTTGACATGTATACAAATATGCAAAGCTAGCCAGGCACGGTGGCACAAGCCTGTAATCCCAGCACTTAGGGAGGCTGAGACAGGAGAATGGCGAGCTCAAAGCCAGCCTCGGCAACGGCGAGGCGCTAAGCAATTCAGTGAGACCCTGTCTCTAAATAAAACATAAAATAGGGCTGGGGGGATGTGGCTCAGTGGTCGAGTACTCCTGAGTTAAATCCCTGGTACAAAAAAAAAAAAAAAAGAATACAGAAACAAAAAGAATAAAATGTCTTCTTTCATTTTCTGTAGTATTTTTTTATTTTCCTTCCTGGACATATCTGTTACTGAAAGTTTGGTGTATATCCTTTCAGAATACTTCCATTGCATTTTTAAATTTATACATACATATGTTTGTGCACAGACTGAGACCTCTGAAACCATAAGCTCCCTCTAAGTTGCTCTTGTTGGGTATTTTGGTTCCAGGGACCGAAAGCTGACTAATAAATTGTGTTCCCACATATTTAGAACATGAGTTCATTTAAATGGAATGGAACACCATTAAGTATAACACTGGATTGTGGTAAATCTGTATTTTTACCTCTTACTATTTTCATTTTACCATCCTTTTTTCTTTGCTTTTATTTTTATTTTACCTTTTGCCAGTTGTTAGATTAATCAAATTTTCAACACCTTCTTCCCACCCTATCACCACAATTGCTGGTTTGGAATTTATAAGATTAGATTTCTACCACTTAATTGAACATATTTTCTAAGCAACTATATAGTTATTCAGTATCTCTATTTTCCTCTGGAACAAGAAAAAAAACCTTAACCACTGAATATTTCTTTCATCTTACTACTTTAAAAAAATTTTTTTTGTAGTTGTATATGGACAGAATGCCTTTGTTTATTTTTATGCAGTGCTAAGGACTGAACCCAGTCCCTCACGCATGCTAGGCAAACACTATGCCACTGAGCTACAGCCCCAGCCCTGTCTTACTACTCTTGATTAAAATTTTGGTATTTCATATTAAAAGAACATTTGTGATTTCTATTATTAATACTTAATCTTTTAAAACATTTTTTTAGTTGTAGATGAACACAATACCTTTATTTTTATTTTTATGTGGTGCTGAGGATCAAACCCAGTGCCTCACATATGCAAGACAAGAATGCTACCACTGAGCCACAACCCCAGCCCAAATAATACTTAATTTTATCAACACATTTTATGCATTTCTTGTTCTTCATTGTTTCTTTTATATTTCATCTTTTCTTTCTTTCCCCTGGGTTCATTCCACCTCTTATAGATACTGTAAATAGTTTTCTAATGTGGGTGGGTTTGTCAGTGACATTCATCTTTATACGTGTGCTAACATGTTGATTTTTGCCTTCACCCTAGAATGATTACTTAAATCATTATAAAATTCTATAGTAGCATTTTTCCTTTCATGGGTAATACTCCAAATCATTCCCCCTCATTGCTGCATACTGTTGCACATAAAAAGTCTACTTCAAAAGAGCAACAACTGGGGAAAAAAATGAGTAACAACTATATTCACAGCACTCTCAACTTTTCTCTGTGGCAGTTTTTGTTTTGTTTCTTGTTTGGGTTTTTAAGCTGAGGTTTTTCTACAAGGTGTCTAAGTATGAGTTTCTTTTTACTTATCCTGCTTAATATTCAAAACATACTTTTGGCCAAGCATGGTGGTGCATGCCTGTAATCTCAGTGACATGGGAAGTTAAGGCAGGAGGATCACAAATTTGAGGCCTCAGCAACTTAGTGAGACTCTGTTTAAAAATAAATAAATAAATAAATATAATGAAAAAATTAAAAGGGCTAGGGATGTGGCTCAGGGTAAAGTGCCCCTGGGTTCAATCCCAGTAACCTCCCCTAAAAATATAGATAAACACACATACATGCATACACACACACACACACACACACACACACACACGTGCATATGTTTATATAGATATAGATACCTACATATACACGCACATATTTTTAAAAATATTTTTTAGTTGTCAATGGACCTTTATTTATTTATATGAGGTGCTGAGAATCGAACCCAATGCCTTACAAGTGCTAGGCAAGTGCTCTACCACTGAGCCACAACTCCTGCCCCACACTCGTACTCTTAAGATTCCTGTTATTCTCAAATTCACAAAAATTTTCATCCATTGTTTCCTTGTATATTACATCTCTACCATTCCTATTCTTTCTCTGGCCTATTAAATATAAGCTAGAGTTTCATGTCTCTTAAGTGCTCTTGTTTTTTGAAAATCTTTCTGCTTTTTCCTGCACCCTCAAAGTGAATTTCAATTTACTAATTCTCCTATTGACAATAACCATTTAAACCACTAATTTTTTATTTTAGTAACTATGTTTTCATTCTTAAGATTTATAGCTGTCTCTTATTCATATTTGTTCTGGTTTTATTTCAACCAGCTGATATATCAAAACTTCTCGTTCTTTTTAACGAACTTCTCATTCTTTTTATAAATATTCTTCATTTATACTGAGGATATTTAACTTATTTAAAGCAATTCAGGCCATTATTTTTATTTCATCCAGCATTAGTATATATCCGTTCACTCTGCTCTTCATGGTATCATGCTCAGAACTCAATCTGACCCCTCTCTCTAGAACCAGATCACATATCACCTGTTTGAAATTTTTACCCCTGGGTTGGCAGTGGAGAGGAAGGTAGCTCAGTGTTAAAGCACTTGACTAGACCCTGGGTTCAATCCCCAGCACTGGGGGTGTCCTACCCTTCAGTCTCCAAGCCAGCAAACAGCAGGTTTCAGTTAATAGTCTTCTTCTTGCCTCCCTAGACTGGTATCTTCTTATATGACACAGCCTCTATAGTAGCAAATGGAATAGCCTCCTTATATAGATGGGGATGGGTGGGTAAGTTCAAATAGTGAGTGTGACTCTAGTCTTGGCTATTCATGCAGCACTTGTAGATCCATCACCCTAAACAAACCAAACTTCTAGCTACCACTGCCTGCTCACAGACCCAGAGCCCTGATGCTTCTGTTCAATTTCTTGGATAAAGCATGAGATTTTTGCTGCTATTGTTTCTTTTGTCACAGATATAGCTTCCATTTTCTATTTTTTTAATATTTTACCTAGCACACTAGTGAGAAATAGGATGCATACCTCAAAGCATGTATTCATATCTTTATCAGAAATTATACCTATCCACCAACTTACCTTCTTTCAAGGTTTATATGAAGCAACTAATAGACTAAGTACTAATAAAGGCAAAACTCCAAGATAAAAGCAAAAAATTTTACATGTAATCTTTGGTGTATTTCTTGGCAATTATTTTTCAGTAAAAATCATGGGGAAAAATGACTGTATATATATATACATACAAACAAAATATATATATTATGTTTCAATTACTAATGCATATATAAAAAAATCTAAAAAGGTTTTAACTACTAACCAAATCTTAACCAGGTTATGATGGCATATTTGGTTATTTTAAAAAGGCTTAAAAACACTCCTACTTACTTAATAACTACAGCCCATAACCTTTGACATTGAATAATTAAATAATTTTATTACATTGCTATAAAGCTATAAAAGTCTAAATAAAGCATCTTTCTCTACAGAATCTACATATCAATTTTTTAAAAACTTGTTTTGGGGAACAGAGAGCAAGGCAGACAAGTAGACAGAAGGGGTAGAGTAGTAAGTGTTCAACACACTGGTGTCTGAAAACCTGAAATCTATCATCAACGGTTTCAGAAATAGTCTTCCTTTTCACAATAATCATTTGGTCAAATAACATAAGATGGATACTGCTGAATATTCTTCTCACTACAAACTGTCTAGATGTTACTAAATATGTAGTGTTGTGAAGCACAAACAAGAATGTTTTAGTAAATGGCTCAAACATAGGTATGAATACTTATTTTGCGTATCACCATCTTAATAAACTCATGTTGTATCACTGAAGTACAATCTTTATGATTTCAATAAGATATTCTATACATGAATATCTCCAGACATTTGTTTTAAGCTCAAATCCTGGCTGTTTGCCACACATCTGCTGTCATTAGGAAAATTAAATCTAATTTTACTAAAATTTCAAACATCTCAATGCTCCTTAAAAGTTTAAGGATGCCTTAGCAGGTTTCTGCTTCTTAATGAGCTGTTCCTGACTTTACTATGTGCTTTGAATTATTCAAAAATCAATCTCAAACTCTTAAATACACAAATTATCTTTCAATCAAGCAATTACTTGATGCCTATGTGATGGCTAACAAGTTCTAATTTTGCCTACGCAAATCTTGAAAAAAGAGCCACAAATATAACCATCAATAAATAATTTATTTCTAATATAAGAAAATAATGTAACATTTTCATTCCAGTGAGCAGAGTAAAGAAAACTAGTCATGATGTCGATTTTAAAGATTCTGTACAGTGGAACCAACATTTAATATTTTTGCCTGAGAAGAGCATTATATTTTACCCCTAATTATATTATTTCATCATCTGTTTCTTCTTTCTTCACTGTGTTCTAACTACTTAATTCTAGAACTTAAGAAACACATTACATTCTCCACTCCTTCATCTTATAATATTCAACTCTCAATCAATATTTATCCCAGCAGTTCTGCATCACAAGAGAAAGAAGAAGCTGGCTAAAAGTGCCCAATTAAGCCCAAAAGGAATTTTCCTCTATCATAGTACTTACCACATAATATCTTTCTGCTCAATTTTCTGCTTCAGTAATAAAGAACATATAAACTCAGAGTTACTTCATTTGCTGTCATAAGAGGTACTCAATAAATATTTCTTGAGTTCCAGACTACATACCTGGAACAAAACCTTTTTATTTATTTATTTTTTTTTATTTTATTTTTTTTATTTTTTTATTTTTTGGTACTGGGGATTGAACTCAGGGGCACTCGACCACTGAGCCACATCCCCAGCCCTATTTTGTGTTTTATGTAGAGATAGGGTCTCACTGAGTTGCTTAGCGCCTCGCCATTGCTGAGGCTGGCTTTGAACTCGCGATTCTCCTGTCTCAGCCTCCCTAAGTGACAAAACCTTTTTAAATGCATCACTAATATAGTAAAAAATAATCCAGAAAAGACAAAAATGAAATGAAAGGCCTCTACAGGATGAGTACACCAAAGCTAGCTTTCCCCCTGATTTCTACTGAATCTTGTATTCTTTGAGCTTCTAAAGTCATAGTTGAGGAAGGAATGCAGAAGACTAGAGAATAAGACTAGGTTCTGCTGAAGATGGGTTGGGTATGGGTACAGTGTCACACACCTATAATCCCAGGGACTCCCAGAGAGTGAGGCAAGAGGATCACAAGTTTGAGCCAGCCTCAGCAAGTTAGTGAGGCCCTAAGCAACTTAGCAAGACTTGTCTCAAAACAAAAATTAAAAAGGGCTGGGGATGCAGCTCAGTGGTAAAGCACCACTGGGTTCAATTTCTGTTACCAAACAACAACAAAAAAAGATGGAGGTGAAGGGTCAAACATAAGACACTCAGATATAAAGCTACATACATGGTTTAACTATGCACTAGAAATAAACAGTACATACAAAAAGCAATAATAAACAGGTTTATGTCTACTTTGGTGTTAAATAGTATGGAAGGAAAAAAACAAAAACTCCCTCGAATATTCTAAGAACAAGTCAACTCTAAACCTTCATACATGCAGGCTGAATCTGCGCCAATAATGTGGTCTAAAAAATCTAAAGCAGAGAATCTAACTTAATGTTGTCCCAAGTTATGTCCCTACCAGCTAACAGAAGCAGAAGCAAAAGTAAATACTCTAAGACAGCATCTTCAATCCAGAAAAACATCAAATATTGTTTCAAAATACAATAACTGCATGGAAAATGAGCAAATCAGTTACAAAACAGATACGAAATGAAAGTAAGGTAGAGAGGAAAATGACAATATAGCGAGAATCAGGAAGAATTAGCAATTTTCAGTCACATTTAATGTATACAAAATAATAAAAGAGAAACCTGAAAACATATGCAAGGAATGAGATTGAATAAGGTGAAAATTTTTTTTCTAGAAATGAAATACAAAGTCATTGAAATTGGTAACCTAATATACATAATTAACCAGTAGATTAGAGGCAACTAAAGAGGAAATCAGCCAGCGCAGTGGTGCACACCTGTAATCCCAGGGGCTCGGGAAGCTGAGGCAAGAGGACCGAGAGTTCAAAGCCAGTGTCAGCAACTTAGCAAGGCACTTAGCAACTCAGACCCTGTCCCTAATAAAAATATTAAAAAACGGCTGAGTATGTGGCTCAGGGGTTAAGCACCCCTGGGTTCAATTCCTGGTACCAAAAAATAAAAATAAAGAGGAAATCAGTGAACTAAGTAGACCTGAGGAAATAATCTAGAATGCAGGCCAAAAGATAAAGAAACAGAAAACATGAACAGAAGTTTAGAGACATGGAAAATAAAGAATTAAAAGCTAACTTTTTAGCCAGGCACGGTGGTGCACATCTGTAATCCCAGCAGCTTAAGAGGCTGAGTCAAGAGGATTGCAAGTTCAAAGCCGGCCTCACAAAAGTGAGGCACTAAGCAACTCAGTGAGACTGTCTCTATATAAAAACACAAAATAGAGCTGGGAATGTGGATCAGTGATCCAGTAATCCTGAGTTCAATTCCCAGTACCAAAAAAAAAAAAAAAAAAAAAAACAACTTAACTTTTTCTTTTTTTTTTGCAGTACTGGGGTTTGAACCCAGAAGGTCTCTACCATTGAGCCATACTCCTAGTCTCTTTTGTTTTTTTTTTTTTTAAAAAAGGTCTTGTTAAGTTGCTCAGGCTGGCCTCAAATTTGTGATCCTCCTGCCTCAAACTCCCTCATCACTGGGATTATGTGTGTTGTTTTATCACACCTGCTCCAAAAAATCTAACATATTTCTAATTGGAGTTCCAGAGAAAGATAATAGGGAAATGGGAAGAAATAATATCTGTCAAAACATGTAGGAAGTATTATGATTTATGTGTCTACTTCAGGAAAAGAAGGCTCATTACTAATGAGCAAAGTATTTAGATGATAGTTAATGAAAGAATGATAGAATAAACCTAAAGCAAGCAAAAAGGAGGCTATAATAAAAAGCAGAAATTATGAAATAAGAAACAAATATGCAATATGATGGTTCAGAGTAAAAAAATTAATACTTAAAAAAACAAAGCTTTGGCACAATTTATTTAAACATAAGATAGATACTAGGAATGAAAAAGAACATATCTGTGCAACTGAGGATAAATAGAATATTATGAACTTTATGCCAATATGTTAAAAATTTAGTTTAAATGCAAAAATTCCTAGGAAAAATGTAACTTACCAAAACTGAAACAAAAATAGAAAAACTAAAGAAATTAAAGCAGTAGTTTAATAGCTCCCACAAAGAAAATACCAGTCTAGCTACTTTTATAAACCCTATCAAACATTCAAGTTTTACAGTTTTACACAAACCATTCAAGCATACAAGGAAAAAAAAAGATTTAAAAGTTTATACATACCTGTTTCATCAAATGATGGCACTTTTTCCACTCTAAGAGTTTCTGATCCCTGTCCTTCTTTCTGAACATTTGTAGAGTACAACTTTACTTTACTCAGTGCACAAATATGTGGGTGACTATAGGGAACCATGTATGCAAAACTTCCAGCTCTCACTAAATTCTGCCATTCTAAAAGAAAAAAACATATTTTAATTTTTAAACAATTAGCAAGCTGGCTTCATTGGAGGTATCTCCCTAGGTATACAGGGACATTTTGTAATGAAAAAATACATTTAAATTTTTTTCTCTAATTTGGAAATTTATGTGGAAACTTTAAAAAACACTTAAAATCAAAACATTTATATTTGGATATTCTGAAAAAAAGTATCCAGTATATGATAGATACTCTTTGTTGGCATAAAAAGTATTTTTCAAAATAGAGGACTGAGGGGGGCAGGGTGTCAGGACGGTTTCCCACTCACAATTATTCCCTGCCCTCTTTTCATGAGCTGATTTATTTATTCATCTTTTGTTTCATAATCAATAAGTATATTACATTAATTAGTCATATACATTAATTAATTTATATTGTCACATTTCTAATCAGATAATTAGATCAACATTTGGTGAGATGTCTCAGTGTGTGGAAATTTTAGTTGAGGAAAGAATAGAAGACTAACTGTGAAGCACTTCAGTTGTTGCATCTGGGTTGACTGTGGGCTTTGTGGGCTAAAACACTAAAGAAGAATATATTCCACTTTTTGCACTGAAGTGATAGATGTCTTTACATTCCTGCAACTGTTTTTTACTATAAGTACTTAGAATTCTCCTTTTAGAAAGAACTCAAAAATTCTGTCTAGATACAATTCATATTTTCTGAAGTTTTAGATGAAATAATGAAATCATATTATAGATGAGCTAGTTTTTCCCAAGTGGAAGGTTGAGCATTTCAGAGTTGGAACTTGGCTAATTGCTTAATAATGACTGTCCAAAATCTTAATTCATTATGTGCATATGCTTAAATATGTGCCTTCTGAAATAAAGAAAACTTTTTCTTAAAGGCACAGAGAATACATTAGAAATACATTTATTGTGAATGTTGAAGATAATTTGAAAAGCACCAGTGACACAAGGCAACATTATTCTCTCGTTTCAGGTTTGGAATTTATGTTCTTGGGAAATGTCCTGAAGGAAAATATATTCCACAATTGCACTTTCATTTATTTGGCAAATTGCTGAAGGTCTAGTATATTTTTAGTCATTTGCATCTATTTCTTAAACGATGAGTAAAGAAAATATAACTACGAAAGATTCCTGCACAAAGACATGTAACTAGCTAGCAAAATTAAATAGTGAAGCAAAGGCTAAAAAAGTCTCCTAAGAAACTCATGCTCTAGAAAAGCCTTCTTCACTGGGGCTGCTGGCATTCTACTTTTCAGTCCTATTCAAAATAACTTTTATAGTTATTCCTCAACAAGGACTATTTTGGCACCAACACTTTTTGTCATCCACTAATAAAATACTTTTACAGAGTTTACACTAAGGTGTTTAAAGAGAGATTACTCCACAGCCTAAAAAAATCCTTCCTCAGAAGATGACTTGTATTTATGACTTGATGCTAGAGTTTTACAAAATTAGCTTTTAAAACATTCTGTTAAAGTCTAAACATGTACAAAACAGTACAATAAACTTTCACATATTTGTTAACTACTTTCAACAATCATCAACTCATGGAAAATCTTGCCACATCTCTAACTGCACCAATATCTACACACTACCATATTAATTTGAAGTAAATCTCAAACATCAAAAAATTTAATTCACAAATACTTTTGTATGTATATCTAAGAGGCAAGGTTTTTTTTTTTTTTTTGGTACTGGAGATTGAACTCAGGGGCACTTGACCACCGAGCCACATCCCCAGCCCTATTTTGTTTTATGTAGAGACAGGGTCTCACTGAGTTGCTTAGTGCCTTGCTGTTGCTACGGCTGGCTTTGAACTCGCAATTCTCCTGTCTCAGCCTCCCTAAGTGCTGGGATTACAGGCTTGCGCCACTGCACCCATCTGAGGCAATAATGCACATACTCTGATTAAGATGTCTCTTTTAAGTCTCTTTAAAGTTGCAGAATGTCTTTTTTTGGGGGAGGGGGAGTACTGGGGTTTGAACTCAGGGGCACTGGACTATGGAGCCACATACCCAGCCCTATTCTGCATTTATTTAGAGACAGGGTCTCACTGAGTTGCTTAGCTCCTCACCATTGCTGAGGCTGGCTTTGAACCTGTGATCCTCCAGCCTCAGCCTCCTGAGCCACTGGGATTACAGGCCTGCACCACTGAACCTGACATAATGTCTTTTTTTTTTTTTTTTTTAACTGCACTTTTCATGTTGTACCAGATGTCTTGAATTTTTGTCCTGGTAGTTTAAAATTCAGATCTTGCTGACTGAATTCCTAAGGTGTTGTTTAACTGATTTGATATATTTTAATCCATTTCAGTCATTATCCGGAGTAATACTAAAATTGTCCCATTCTTGGCCAGTAGAGGTCTCTTCAAATCCTCTTGACACTATTCTAGTAATCTTCACACCCTGTTGAACTGTTCTGAAAATTCTTAATTTTTACCTTCAGTAGAAAATTCAAGTATCTGCAACTTTAAAAGTATGCATTTGGCATCAAGACACAAAACTGCTTATATTTTAAAAACTATACAGGACTATACACGACTCAATCAAACAAATGTAAAACATAGCAGCAGAAAACCACTTGTTGAAAGAATTATGAACTCAATAATTCTGGCAGGTAGTAATGTAGTAAAAAATACTATCCACTATTATTGCCCTTTTTTTCCAAGGTGACATCTAAAATAAGCTATGCATGGAATATCAGTCTTTAGTTTGGTACTCAGTATTCTACCAACCTGGACAAGACCTTCCTTACTGCCGTATATGTAAGGGCTGTTTTTCATCATGGTCAGTCACAACAGTTCTCTTTTATTTTACTGTTATCTCCGCTATAGCTCCTGATGACCACTGCTACTGATCCCCAGTTGTCCTCTCTTTCCAGTCTGGTTTGTCACCCATCAGTTACTCTGGCTTTCAGAAAAACAAAATCTGGTCTTTGTGTTTAGACTGCAAACAACAACAAAAAGAAATTTCTTTTCTCCCAGACTGACTGACTATGGTATATGTTGATTTGGCAGAAACTCTCACTAAAAACAAATAAAAAGATTGCTTGGAGTTTAAGCTTAAGTTTAATTTCAAGACAAGAATCAAGCGTGTAGCCTGTTTTCCAGATGTCAGTCTTTTTACTGAAGGAAACTGGTTCAATAGTTTTTTGCCCAAAATTTTGAAAGCACTGACATATAAAAATTAAATAAGTGTTATAGTTATTAACAAAGAGGTTACTAAGTGTGAATTTAGAATACATACAAGGCTGGGGCTGTAGCTCAGTATCGGAGTGCTTGTCTAGCATGTGTAAGGTACTGGGTTCAATCTTTAGCACCACATAAAAATAAACAAAATAAAGGCATGCTGTCCATACACAACTACAAACAAAATTTAAAAAGTACACACAAAATGCAAAGATTATTCTTCATGATATTATTTATCTGAGGGAAAAAAAAACAACTTAAATGTTCCCCAGCAGAAAAATGATCACATTAATAGCAGGTCCCTATATTTTCATTAAAAACTTCTAATAACATGGAAAAAAGCAAGAGACTAATACACAATGATTTTGCGGTGGGCAGGGGGAGGGGTACCAGGGATTGAACTCAGGAGCACTCGAGCACAGAGTCATATCCCCAGCCCTATTGGTATACCACTAGCCCAGCATGCATGAGGCCCTGGGTTCAATCTCAAATACTGCAGAAAAAGGGAAAAAGAAAACTTGGAAACTGAAGTATATTATGGTACATTTATGATAGGCTGGTCATATATGCAACCATTCTTTTTTTTTAAAAAAAAAAGCATGGCCGGATGTGTTGGCATAGGCCCGTAATCCCAGTGGCTCGGGAGGCTGAGGCAGGAGGATTGTGAGTTCAAAGCCAGCCTCAGCAACTTAGCAAGGCTCTAAGCAACTCAGTGAGACCCTGTCTTTAAATAAAATATAAAAAAGGGCTAGAGATGTTGCTCAGTGGTTAAGTGCTCCTTGGTACCAAAAAAAGGGGAGTGGGATGTATTATTAGATGAAGCTGTCGGAAAAAAATACAATAAAAACATACGCTATAATATTAACAGTGGATTTCTCCAAAAATATTTTTATCATCTGTTTTTCATATGATCTACAGTAAACATATACTTCTCTTTTTTAATACATATTTTTAGTTGTGGGTGAACCTTTATTTTTATTTTTTAAAATTATTTATTTATTTTTTTGGTACCAGGGATTGAACTCAGGGGCACTCGACCACTGAGCCACATCCCCAGCCCTATTTTGTGTTTTATGTAGAGACAGGGACTCACTGGGTTGCTTAGTGCCTCGCTGTTGCTGAGGCTAGCTTTGAACTTGTGATCTTCCTGTCTTAGCCTCCCTAAGTGCTGGGATTACAGGCTTGTGCCACCACGCCCGGCTTTTTTATTTATTTTTATGTGGTGCTGAGAATCGAACCCAGTGCCTCACACATGCTAGGCAAATGCTCTACCACTGAGCCACAACCCCAACCCAAACATATACCTCTAAATAATAAAACTGTACTTAGTTTCTGTAGTAAAATATCCTTTTCTAAAAGAAAAGTTCCTTTGGCATTATAAAGCACATATTTGTTCTTTTTTTAAAAATTTTTTTGTAGTTGTAGATGGACAGAATGCCTTTGTTTATGTGGTGCTAAGGATCAAACCCAGCACCTCACATGTGTTAGGCAAGTGCTCTGCCACTGAACTACAGCCCCCACATATTTATTCTTATACCTAGTTATACTTTGCCTTATTTTTTTATTTTTTTGGTGCTCAAGGGTATTCGACCACTGAGCCACATCTCCAGCCCTATTTTGTGTTTTATTTAGAGACAGGGTCTCACCGAGTTGCTTAGTGGCTCTCCATTGCTGAATCTGGCTTTGAACTCATGATTCTCCTGTCTTAGCCTCCCAAAGTGCTGGGATCACAGGCATGTGCCACCACGCCTGGCTAATACACTATGATTTTGACTACTAAAAATGTGACTGGTAAAATTATGTATAATTTTTACTTTATACCTTCTACTTTTCTATACTGAAAAATGTCTACAATAATAAACTAAAAATATATCCATTGCTAAATTATCTATGACTTCTTCAAGGTCTTAACATCATCTTCATAATTTGTGATACAGTCTATGTAATATTAACATACTCACTGTCTCTAATTTTATCCTTTCAACTAGCTAAAACTGCAGAAAACTCCTGCTTACTCACCCAGCAAGCAAAAATGTGACTTAGACAGAGTAGTTTAGACTTAATGACTGATGTGACTTCTCTAGGACGGATTAAGGAAGAGATCATCTTTTTTTTGAGTAAGGAAACAACAGATGATGCTAACAACTTTCTGTACCGCATCTTGGCATGCATCGCTATTATCTTGCTTAATTCTTCTTGATATTTGCTTAGAAAAGTAAAAACAACGAAAAAAATCTAACACTGAAGATTTACCAAGTACCATATATTGTGCTAAAGGCTTTATACATACTATCAATTTAATTCTCCAAAACATATCTCAAATCTATTTGCCTCCATCTCCTTGGCTAACTAGCATTGTCCTAATACAATCCTGCTTACCTTAATAACTTAATAGTCCCCTAATCATCTCATCTACCCATTCTCCATCCTTTCCAATCTATTCTTCACCCAGTAGTCACAGTGTATTTTTATAACACTGCCTTTTGTTTTTAAACCTATGGGCTAAAAGGGTCTAACAAATCTCAAACTTCATTTCATCCCTCCTACCTTACCCCAGGCAAAGCAGATTTGTTTTTTGCCCCAGAATACTACTCATGGTTCCACTTTGCTTTCTGGGCTGCTCAATCCCCCAGATCTAACCTGGCTTGCTCATTTTCATCTTTCATGCCTTGGCTCAATTCTCATCCCTAGAAAAGATGGGAGTCCAAGGCTAGCAGTAATGAAATGGCCCCTCCTGGCTACTTTCTAATCAATCATTCTGCTTTTTTTTCTTTATAGCACTTTAGGTATGATTTCTTATTTTGGGTATCTGACCAATAAAGATGAAAACTGACTTGTTCAGCACCATACTACCTATAACAATGATGCCTGGCATCTCTTTGCAGAATGATCCCCACTCACAAATACACTACAGGGCACATATTAGAATTAGTTTCACTTTATTTCTAAGAAACTAGTTCTACAGAGAATCATGCTGTCAGCCTATCAAAATGGTCGTTTATAACTATAAACATTCTCAGTTATTTAAAGAGGCTGAGGGTAAAGGATGAAATTTAAATTCTCAAACTACTTTTCTTTGGAAATAGATTAGAGGTTGGAAACATGCAAAGATTTAATTTTTACTTTTTTATTTTAAAATTACATTTTTCTTAATCTCAGATGTAAGCAAAACGATGTTTCTGTTAATTTGGTATACAGTAAAGAAGCATCTTCCCATCTCAATTTTTTTGTCAATAAGGCAAGGTATAAGCTGGGCATGGTACACACACCTGTAATCCCAGCACTTTGGGAGGCTGAGACAGGAGAATCGTGAGTTCAAAGCCAGACTCAGCAACAGCAAGCCACTAAGCAACTCAGTGAGACCCTGTCTCTAAATAAAACACAAAATAGGGCTGGAGATGTGGCTCAGTGGTTCAGTACCCCTGAATTCGATCCTTGGCACCAAAAAATTAAAAATAAATAAATAAAGCAAGGTATAAATAGGTATAAGAATAAATATGTGGGGGCTGTAGCTCAGTGACAGAGCACTTGCCTAGCACATGTGAGGTGCTGGGTTCGATTCTTAGCACCACATAAACAAAGGCATTCTGTCAATTTACAACTACAAAGAAATTTTAAAAAAAGAACAAATATGTGCTTTATAATGCCAAAGGAACTTTTCTTTCAGAAAAGGATATTTTACTACAGAAACTAAGCAACAGTTTTATTATTCAGAGGTGTTAGGGTAGCGGCCAGCCAGACACGAACACCTCTGTACAGGCAGGAAAATCCTTTATTCAGGGGAGCGGGCGCCCGGGCTAAGGAAAGAGGAAAAGAACAGAGAGAGGGGACGCATGGGAGAGATTTTATAGAGCCCACTACAAACCGCATGGAGAGCCAGGGATTGGTCACTTTAAAATCCGCGGGACAGATAAGTAGTAGGGGTCTTCTTTTGATGTGCTAACCTGAGCAGTTAGGCTTTGTTTCCCAGGTGGAAGATTCGGGAGAGGAACCCCCTGGGGCAAGAACTGCCTTGGGCTTTTAGAGAGGGGATGTGAAAATTACAAAAGGGCTGTTTTTTACCTTACAAGAGGTATATGTTCTGGTTGGGGTTGTGGCTCAGTGGTAGAGCACTTGCCTAGCATGTGTGAGGCACTGGGTTCGATTCTCAGCACCACATAGGAATAAATAAAAAACAAAGGTTCACCCACAACTAAAAATATGTATTAAAAAAGAGAAGTATACGTTTACTGTAGATCATATGAAAAACAGATGATAAAAATATTTTTGGAGAAATCCACTGTTAATATTATAGCGTATGTTTTTACTGTATTTTTTCCGACAGCTTCATCTAATAATACATCCCACTCCCCTTTTTTTGGTACCAAGGAGCACTTAACCACTGAGCAACATCTCCAGCCCTTTTTTATATTTTATTTAAAGACAGGGTCTCACTGAGTTGCTTAGAGCCTTGCTAAGTTGCTGAGGCTGGCTTTGAACTCACAATCCTCCTGCCTCAGCCTCCCGAGCCACTGGGATTACGGGCCTATGCCAACACATCCGGCCATGCTTTTTTTTTTTTAAAAAAAAGAATGGTTGCATATATGACCAGCCTATCATAAATGTACCATAATATACTTCAGTTTCCAAGTTTTCTTTTTCCCTTTTTCTGCAGTATTTGAGATTGAACCCAGGGCCTCATGCACGCTGGGCTAGTGATATACCAGAGCTACACCTCCAGCCCTCCAACTCAATTCTTAACTCTAAGTACTTAAAAGTTACCATTTATTACTATAACAATGAGCTTCTGTACACAATTTAACAGGTATCTGTTTTTAAAGCAACTTAATTCCATACAAGAATTTACTTTGTGGTACAAACCTAGGGGATGTATGCTAGGCAAATGCTCTCCCACTGAAACAAATCCCCAGTCCTCCATTCTTTAGATCTTTTAAAGAATTGCTTGGTGAGAGGGCATAGACCTTTTAAAGTTCTTTGTATACAAAAAATAACCTTCTAAAACATTATTCAACTATATGTTCCCAACCCAGTATTAATAGAGCTCCTATTTCCCCACATCCTCAATATGGGCTATAATTATGAAAAACAGCCAATAAAAGAAAGGCAGTAAGTAGTAAATTCTTCAAAGGTATATGTCTACGTTTTTTAGTGTATGGAACTTTGTGCATTCCTATCAGCCAATGAAACTTTATTATTTTTTTTTGAAACTTCTTTATGATTTTTTCCTTTGATTATTTTTCTACTGGAATATTCACAAGTTTCTTTTTCTTTTTTTTTTTGGTATCAGGGATTAAACCCAGGGGTGCTTAACCATTGAACCACATCCCCAGCCCTTTTTTTTTTTTTTTATTTGGAGCCAGGGTCTTGCTGAGTTGCTGAGGCTAGTTTGAACTTGTGATCCTCCTGCCTTAGGCTCTCAAGCAGCTGGGATAAAAGTATACACCACCATGCTCGGCTATAAAAATTCTTATAAATCAGGGATACTAACTCAAGAACTACACTATCCAGTAGTCTCTGTGTATTGAGCATTTGAAGTGTAGTTAATCCAAACTGAGATTTGTTGAAAGTGTAAAATACTGGATTCTAAAGACTTAATGTAAAATAGGTTAATAATGAAGAGAGGGAAGGGCTGGGAATGGAACCCAGGGCCTTCCACATGCTAGGCAAGTGTTCTACCACTGATGTATATCTCCAATCCAATCCCCTATAGTTCAATATATTTTGAAATTATCAGATTTTACTTAGCATATCAATACAATTTATCCTGGTAAAAATTTAACATGTACAGTTTTAAAAAAATCTTTGGTGCTACCCAAGAAAAATGCTTCTAAAATGTATAAAGTATATACAGAATCCTTTAAACAGCTGACTTAATTTTCAAACTCAGAGTGGTAACATCAAGTTATTGAAGAAAACTGGAGTTTCCAAGCCCTGTAATTTGATTTAGATACTTTTGAGTTTATAAAGGCTTCAATTGCCCATTGAGTTCCTGCAATCTCCCATGTCTGAAATGAGAACTGTCAGCTATAACTCCATACTTTTAAAAACGATTGTATGTTGAAATGTTTTGAATATACTGGCAAAATTTACTAATTTCATCTATTTTTACATTTTTAAATGTGGTCACCAGACAACTCAGAATGGTATTCTCATTGTTTTTGTATAGTAAAGCTATTGAATACTATTTTGCCTTTAAAGAATGCCTCATCATTATGCAAATCAAGCAACCGGTTCCCTCAAGGTTTCCTCCTCTCTTTATTCTCTGCCTCAGCCATATAGGCACACAGGCATTTTAGAAGCCAAAATTGAACTTTGTTTTCAAAGAAAAACATCTGTTTTTGGATTCCCCTCTCCTCCAAAAAGGGGTTCTTCAAATAGTCTTTTCTTCTCACTGGCATCCAATTCAAATAGTACTTTTTCTCAATAGTTTTTAAATTTGATTATAATTATGGTTCCCCTCTAAAAAATGTTTCAGTATTAAACTAAATTCCCATAAACATGGTTATTTTTAAAATCTGGTATTTTCAGCACTTTAATTATTGTAGTAATGAACATTTCAAAGAACTTTGCGAAGTCATCCTGACTAGTTAAAAGAGGTAATTATTATCTGTGTTTCACAGACGGATGAGACAAAGAGCATACAATTTTTGCCATAATTACCAGCTAAAGAGAACAGGGATTACAAATTACACTACTTCAACTTTTTACCAACACTAAAATGGCAGTTTAATCTAAATTTAACAACCAGTATATGTAACTTCACTGTAAAATGCCAAAACTGTTTAATTAATAGAAAAAATTATTTGAGAATTTTTGGAGTACAGTATGTAATCAGATGATTCATTCTGTTCATTAGAGAATCAGATATATTGCCAGTATGGAAAAACTTAATAGTTACACTTTTCTATCACTACCAAAATGCACCAAGAACAATACTATTAAAATTAATTCGTTTAAAAATTTAAGAACCAGGTTTTACATTTATTGCAAATAAGACACAAACGTATTCTAATTTATTTGCAAAGCATACAATTCACGCCAATTAAGAACATGAATTACTGCGACTTCCATTAGGAAGGTCACAAACATGCCATACATTTTTCAAACATGATTTTTTAAAAACGTTTCTGTAAATAATCTTTGCATTCTCTAGTATCTGGAGGATTCTACTAGGGACAAATTTAGTCCTATTTTCTCCCTCTGGGTTCCCACTCGTTCCTGATGTCAAGCTACAGCAAAAACGGTATGCCTGATTACAAGCTCAATGTTATTTTGAAATCTCTCTAACAACTTAAATTTTCCCTCTCTGGGTTACTGCTGCAGGAAACACTTCTTCGCCAAAAGGACTGTTCTTTCGTTTTGCGGTCCAAAACGGGATTCATCCAATGCCTCTGGGATGCCCTCAATACTTCTTAATTCTATGTGACACCTCACTTTTCTTTTAGGAAATTTAAGAAAACAAGTTGAGAACAACGAAAGAATCTCTCAGTCAAAAGTGCTAGGTGAAGGGGAGTCTTTGAGCTCAAACAGCCCAGGAACTCTGCGGATCCGCCATTTCCGACTGACTAGGGGGCTCATCACTCGACACCGTGAAAAGCACATTGAGGTTTTGTTTGACACAAAGAGGTCAGCTTCAGGGGCGTGACCCCACCGGCTAGGGCTGCGCTAGGGCTGCTGGCAGCACCGAGATCAGGGTTACGCGTCAGGACCCTTGCGGGATGGGCAGGCTGACTCGTAAAGGCGGAGTCCGGAAAGCAAGGTTCTGGGGTTGGGAAAGGGCAAGGTGACCACTGCCCGAAGTGACACGCCGACCGCGAAGTCCGGCGTGGCCCGCGGAACCAGCGGCCAGCGTGGGACGCTCACCCTGGCGGTCGCTGGAGCCTCGGGCCGCTGCGGTGCTGCGCAGATGAAGCCGGCAGAAGGAGGACCAGCTACATCTGTAGGCCGCAGCGGCGGCGGCCAAGCCCGGTAACATCCTGGCGGGGCAGAGGCCCCCACTCGGACACCGCCTCCTGCCTCCGCGCCGTCGCCAGCACCAACTGTCTCCATAGACTGGACAGCAGCAAGCACGGATGCCTGCGCCGCCGCAGGCGGCCTGAACGACCCGGAAATTGTAATGATTTTTAGTGACGGCCCCGGTGGAGACACCGGAAGTGACGTACCGCGATGAGCGCGAATCGCGGACCTTCCCTGTGTGAACCTCCAGAGTGGGAGGGCGTGGCGGTCGGTGGAAGTGGCCGTCGCTTTGTGTTCTTCTCGCACCTGTACTTTTGCTTGTGCTGCTCGTGTTTGCGTTTTAGCGGCCTGGAAAACCCTAAGCGACAGCCTTTGGAGACGATGTCTACTTTTTCAACTACCTGTCTTTTAACTGGGCTTTGAAGCCTGAGCCATGGTGTTGGAAATGGGAGGAAAGGTGCGAAGGAGGAAGTCTTCCTCACTACTGCCCGCAGAAGTCCTCGAACTCACGGTACATCGGTACATCGTTGGCCTTGTAACACCCTTGTGTAACTAATATCAAGAAAGCAAATAGTACGCACTTGGGAATTACCTAATCTGTGAACCTCAGATTCTCGTCTGTAATATAATAAAATTAGAGATTGTATGTGTTCATGATACTTTGGGGTAAACGAAGGTGTAGAAATTTCTAGTCTGGTCTCAGGGAGAAAGAAACCAGAACAAATATTCAATACAAGCTTAACTGTTTACTTCTGAGTGCTCGTTAGGGCCTTAGCTCAAATTCAAGAAAGGTCTTTGAGGTCCGAACCTATAACTGGTGTGCTCATTCTCTACCTCGTTACCAAGTGTACTTTTCTTCGAAATGCTTACCACTATTTGAAATTATTTGTTATTTTGTTTTCAGTCTCCCAGAATAGAAAATAAGCACCATGATACCGGAATTCTGTTTCTACATTGCTGTTTCCAAGGGGCTAAAATAGTGCCTGGAACAAATTAATTGAATGAAATGCATAATAGTTTGTTTTAATCTGAGGGGCTTAACTGTATTACTACAAAATAACTGAGAGGAAATTAATTAGTATGTTCTTAATTTTAAGAGAATCGGGCTGGGATTGTAGCTCAGCGGTAGAGCGCTTGCCTCGCATGCATGAGGCCCTGGGTTCGATCCTCAGCACCACATACAAAGCAATAAAATAAAGACATCGTGTCCATCTACAATTAAATAAATATTTAAAAAAAAAAAAAAAAAAATTTTAAGAGAATCAACATACCAAGTAAGTGTCATCATATGAGTAAATTATTACCAGAATGGAAAGCAAACTTAACAGAAATTCAACCTTATGGGAGGTTGAGACAGGAGGATCACAAGTTCAAGGCCAGCCTCACCAATTTAGCGAGACCCTAAGCAACTTAGCGACCCTGTCTCAAAATAAAAAAAAATAAAAAGGGCTGGGGATGTAGTTCACTGATAAAGTGCCCCTGAGCTAAATCCTTGGTACAAAAAAAATTTTCAACTTTATGATAAAAAATACACAAAAGCTTCTAACTTCATTGTAAATGTATGTAAATATTCATCAACACTTATGAATAATTCTTTCTGAACAAAACTAACCTAATGCTTTGCATTGTTAAAGTGGTCCTGGTTTCCACTGTCATTTTAATGATCAAAGTAAGTGCTTAATTTTTTTAAAATATTTTTTTTAGTTGTAGATGGACACAATATCTCTATTTTATTTATTTTTATGTGGTGCTGAGGATCGAACCCAGTGCTTCATGCATGCGAGGCAAGCACTCTACCACTGAGCCATGTCCCAGCCCCTGTAAGTGCTTAAGTTTTATATTTGTTTTGTGCAATGGGATTTTAACTCTTTTTAATCTAGTTTCTAATCTTAGAGGAATATACTTACTTTTGTGATAAGAAACTTTTAAAATACATTTTGTATAGGTGTTAAAATAATTTTTAATAACAGCCATGTGATGTGAAGAACATAATGCTGATACATAAATTTTCACCATGTGTTTTTTCCCTACCCTTCTTTTTTTTGGTGGGGGGGTACAGGGATTGAATTCAGGAGCCACATCCCCAGCCCTATTTTGTATTTTTAGAGACAGGGTCTCACTGAGTTGCTTAGTGCCTCACAACTGTTGAAGCTGGCTTTGAACTTGTAGTCCTCCTGCCTCAGCCTCCTGAGCAGCTGGTATTACAGGCATACATCACCATGCATGGGTCTAACCTCCTTTTACTTGGTATAGGCAAGTAACTTGATGTAGACAATTTTCACAAACCTCCAGTAGCCTTCATTTACCAAATAAGTTTGAAAAATAATGGATCATGCTGTTATTGTATTTAACCCTCCAGAATGCTAGATTGAAATACTTCTGTATTATTCTTTACACCCACATCATCATATTCTTCTCCTGCTGGATAATCTTCAAAATTTTCCCAAGTCTTGAAAATTAGTATCAGTTTGAGAGTTCCTTAGGAAATTTTCCTTTTAATTCTTTGAGAAATCCCATCCTTACTAACAAATTTTACTTTTATGCTCCATGGCACACATTCAGCAGTTGCCTATATGTATTAAACAGGTAAGATTCCAGCAGCAGAGCTTATTTTCTCTTGGATGAGACAGAATTTTTGGGAGTGGGGGGATAACAGGGATTGAATCCAGGGTGCATAACCACTCAGCCATATCCCCATCCCTTTATTTTTTGGATACAGGGTCTCACTAAGTCCTTCAAGGGCCTTGCTAAATTGTTGAGGTTGGCTTTGAACTTGCAATCCTCCTGCCTCAGCCTCCCAAACTGCTGGGATTACAGGCATGTGCCACTCCGCCCAGTTGAAACAAAATTTTAATGCACAGTTTCAAATAATAGTAACATTATTTACTGATTGCCTGACCCTTTAGGTCCATTACACACCCTTCCTAACATCTTATCAAATTCTAGATGAAGAAACTAAGGCACAAAGACCTTGCTTGCACTACTCTTGATACTTTAAAGTCAGTGGGTAGTGTTCTTTGAATGATCTGAATGACCATGTGGTCTCATTTGTTTTCTAGAATGTAGATGAAGAGTGAGGATTTCCCCAGATTCTCTTCAACATCATTTTATCTGTGATCAACATAATTTTAGTGTGTATGAGTTTCATGAAGATTCCTGATGTAAAAAGATGCCTAAATATAGAGAACTATTATGTCGCATAGAAGGAAATAGATGCAGAAAAGAGATCAAGTGTCATTTTGATTTCCATACACCATAACTTCTGCAAGGTTCTTCTTTATCTCTGAAGTCCCAACATTTTTCAGAAACTTGCTTCTAAAACTGAGTCAACTATTCCTTGGTTTCATCCAGTTGATAGCTTTGGGGAAATGACGATTCAGATCATGAGACAAACTTGGCTGGTAACCTGGAAAACTGACTTAGATAATCCATTAGAAAATAAATCCAGTGGCTCTATCCTAAGGCACACTGAGAACACAAGTTTAACTTTAACACAGATACATTAATTGCCGTCATGACTTTTTCCTCAGGCGAAAGAAGCTTGCCCATACTTTTATTCCTAACACACAGGTAAAAATGATAATCATCTGGCCACACACAAGTCTCATACTCTGCCATGTAACCATGGTCAGAAGTAAAATGGATGTGCACAGACACATTTTACACATATAAGCAAACCTCTCCTGCATAAAGTAAGTGAAACTTGGAGTTGATATGGTTTCAGACCAGGTTGCTTAATCCTCTCTTCCATTTTCTGAAAGTTGAGAGATTTTTTTTCCTCCATTTCATTAAGCAAGAATGTGATAGAACATGGAATCAGACTCTGGTCCTTAGACTCTAAATCTCTATATATGCTTGAGTAAAGGAGGGAAAAAGAAAAGGGTGAGTTGTTCTCATGGGTTCCCCACCTCTGACTCTAAGAAGTTGCTTGTGGGTTTTTGTGGTCACAATTTTTTAAAATGTGAAATACTAATAAATACACACTTTGCTCAGAAGTTAGTGATAAGATTGGGATTACAGTTGGGGAAAGTTACTAAATACTCTTTGGGGCAAAAGAAGCTGAACAGCTGGGTAATGTTTGTCTTCGAGAGAAATAACCTGGGGACAGAACATGGAGATTTGGTACTTCATGTATTTACATTCAGTATTTGTGGAGTCATTTCCTTCTCTGAAACCACAATCAGAAACACCAAGAGAAATTCTCATTCTATTTTTTTTTTGGTACCAGGGATTGAACTCAGGGGCACTTGACCATCGAGCCACATTTTGTGTTTTATGTAGAGAAAGGGTCTCACTGAGTTGCTTTGCCCTTGCCTTGCTGTTGCCGAGGCTGGCTTTGAATTCACAATTTTTTTTTTAAGAGTTTAATTTTTTTGTTGAGGTATATGCAGAGGACGCAATTGTTTTTTTTTTTAATATCTTTGTTTTTGTTTATATATTGTTTTTTTATGTGGTGCTGAGGATCAAACCCAGTGCCTCACATGTGTAAGGCAAGCACTCTGCCACTGAGCCACAACCCCAGCCCCTGGAAGACTCAATTCTTAAGGGCACACATTTTCACTAGTGAACAAAACTATGGAGCCAGTACCCAGCATTGCCAGCTTCCCAGAAGCCTCTCTGGCAATCACTGTCTCCTACCCTGCAAGTGTACCATTAATCCTGCTTCTAACAGATTAATTTTGCCTATTTGTGGACTTCTAACAGATTAATTTTGCCTATTTGGAACTGTATGCTACACTTTGGGTTTGTGCTCAACATTGTGTTTGTGCTCAACATTGTGTTTGTGGGATTCATCTGTATTGCGTTATTTTTTCTAGACAGAATTCCATTGTGTGAATATCCTACAGTTTGTCCATTCTACCACTGATGGGCATTTTGGTGATTGACAATTTAGGGCCATTAACAAATTATGTTGGACACATGTATACATTCCTAATGGATACATTCCTAGAACCAAAATTACTGGATCACAGAGAAATACACACTTCCAGCTTTAGCAGTTTTTAAGTTTTCCAGAGTGCTTTTTATCAGTATATACTTCCAACAGCAGTTTTTGAAAGTTCTGTTTGCTCACAACTGTATCAACATTTGTTAGTCTTTTTTATTTTAATCACTATGGTGAATTTGTAATGGCATGTGATTTTAATTTGCATTTTCTTGATGATAAATGAAGTTGGACACCTTTTAAAAAATAAATATTGGCCTTTTGGATCTCCTCTTCATATTCTAGTCAAGACTCTTGCCCACATTTCTTTTACGTGTATTGTTCATCCTGATTAAGAGCTCTTTATGTATTCTAGAAGCAAGTTCTTCATTGGATATCTGTATCACAACATCTCTTACTCTGGATGATGGTTTTTATTTGTTTGCTTGCAGAACTGAAAATAAACCCAGGGACTCATGCAAGCTAAGCTAGTGCTTCACCACTGAGCTACAACCTAGCTCTCTGAACAGTCTTAATAAAAGTACTTAGTGTTAAATTATTAGTTTGTTTCACTAATGGATAATGTTTTTTGTTTTGTTTAGGACATTTGTACCTATCACATGGTACTAGTAAAATTTTTATATCAAGACAAAAAGACTGGTGTCATGTGTGTTGGCTCCTGCCTGTAATCCCAGCAACTCAGGAGGCCGAGGCAGGAGGACCCAAGTTCTAAGCCAGCCTCAGCAACTCAGTGATATCCTGTCTCAAAAAAATAAAAAAGTTAAAATTTTTTAAAAAGCTGGTGTTGGGGGTAGGGAATGTGGGTTAGTGGTTAAGCACCCCTGGGTTCCATCCCTGGTACCAAAGGAAAAAAAAACAAGAAAGAAGGAAGACTGGTATCCCCATTTGGATGTTTGCTTAGCCATCAGACTTGCCAACCTGCCCCTATGCTATGAATCTGGAGGGATTTTTTGAGCACTGGCGAGCAATAAGACTAAGGAGAATTTCTATAGTATACCAACTATGGATCCTATCTGATCCCACAGACCTTAAAATTGGGATCAGAGAATAAATAAGACCGAGGCCTAGAGTCTTGCTATAGAAAAAAGCACAGAGGTATGTATGAAAAGAATAATGTCACTACTACCAGTAGGGAGTCAGCTGACAGATACAAGTATTGTAAAGGGGATGCTTTGGGTTTCAATTTCTCCTCATGGGGCCTGCCTCTTCACTAGAGTAAACTAAACTACAATGATCTTCACTAAGGGGACAGACACCTTATGGCAGTCCAGTCCTTAAAGTATTGCCTGTTTTCCTTCCTGAGCCTTCCTACCTCACCATTAAAAGAGCAGGAAAATGTGGAAGAGGTGTATGCAAAGAAAGCTGGAACACAGATCTACTTTTCCCCAGAGGATAGCTGAATGTTTTTTTGAATATGAGGTTGTTTTAAATGATTAGGACTGAATTTCAATACCTGAAATGAAAGTTATAATAACTAAGGAGGCTGATATCTAGAGGCACTGAAATTTTAAAAAGCGCCAACTATATATAATAGACTCAGGCTTATGTTTTTTGGGGGGGAGGAGGGTAGATAGCAGGGATTGAACTCAGGGCACTCAACCACTGAACCACATCCCCTGCCCTATTTTGTATTGTATTTAAAGACAGGGTCTCACTGAGTGGCTTAGCACCTTGCTTTGGCTGAGGCTGACTTTGAACTTGCGATCTTCCTGCCTCAGCCTCCACAGCCACTGGGATTACAGTTGTGCACCACCATGCCCAGCTCATGCTTAAGCTTTTTAAGTTGAGATTTTCAGTAAACTGGCTATAATTTTTTTTTGCCTAATATACAGTAAATATCTTTACATAGGGATTGTTTATTGCCTTTTTATTTTTAATTTTCAGTGTATATTATAGCACATGGGACACATGATGTATGCAAATGATAGAAGGAATAAAAATTCTAAGAACTACATAACTGCATTCTCCTTTAGTCCATAGGCTTCTTCAGGGATAGGAAGTTAAGTTTACTTTTCTGACATCAATCCAACTTCTACTTTAGAGAAAGACAGGTTCCAAGGCACTTCCACTTTTTCTGGTCAACTGTTCTTTCCTCTCAGTAAACATACAAAACTTGCTAGGAGAAGTGAGTTGAACCCCTTAAATGTTACATGATTTCTGACCTACATCCCTGAAAGATCATTTCCTTTTCTTTTCAGACTCTACGCACTGTCCTAGCATTCCATTCAGTTTCCTTCATCTACCATCTCCTTCCATTTCTCCATACAATCCTCACACTTCTGCCCCTCAGGCCTTTCTAGACTGACTCCTTGCCCCAGCTAAGGGCTCCACACTCCCCAGGCCCAAACACAGGTTGCCTCTGCAGCAGTGATTCTCAACAAGGGGCAACTTCTGTAGACATTTTTTATTGTCATGGCTAGATGCTACCAGCATCTAGTGGGTACAGCCCAGAGATCCTGCTAAAGAGCCTACAATGCATGGGCAGTCTCTCACAACAAACAATTATATTCCCCAAATGTCAAGAGTGCCACTATTGAAAAACCATAGCAGTTTGGCACTATATAAAAGCAATGATCATCAGCTTTCACCAAATGTGTTTGTATGTGTGTTTATTTTTAGATTTCTGAATCTTCATGTGTCTATCTTAATACAGTTTTTCCCACCGACTAGCTCTCTCCATGTCTAAAGCCACTTCCCAATTTCAGCATTACTGTTGAGAATCAAGGAGAAAAGAATAGGGGATAGTATTCCTCATCATTTTGTGTCAAATATTTATCTATACAAGAGGAGATAGGAAGGTAAAAATATAAGTAGAGCTAGATTCTTAAATCTATTCTAGTCTTACACTCTTCCAGTCATCTTCAAAAAAAAAAAAAAATCCATCTTCCAGATATTTCAACAGCACAGACACACCTCATTACAGCTTCTTTGTTCCCATCAATTTTACTACATTTTTATACCAATACTTCCAATATTTCTTTTCTTGTCTTTGGGTAGCTTGCTGAAAATACTTTTTTCTGACATTAATCAAAATATAGAGAGATTTCTGTGAAATTTTACACCATTTGCTCTAAAAATATCTAGGTCTTTACTTTTTTTTTTTTTTTTGGCTTTTTTTGTCTTCTTTTCAAAAAAGTTGAATTGAGGGCTGGGGATATAGCTCACTTGGTAGAGTGGCTGCCTTGCAAGGACAAGGCCCTAGGTTCAATCCACCACAAAAAACAAAAAACACTGAATTGAGTCAATTCTGGTATTAATTTTACCTATGCCTTATCTACCTTTGGACACAAGCAACTATACAGAAATTGGAATGGGAAGAAAATCTTGTCCCTGCATTGTTTTCTGATTAGGAAGAAGACAAGCTTGGAAAAGGGAAGCCAAAGCATGGTTTGTAACAGGCAGAAAACATGCCCTTGAAAGTTGAGGCCTCAACTGTGTCTATAAAATGGTAAACAAGCTTTGGCTTAGTTATAAAAAGGAACAAATCAATAGAAGTATTTCACATTCCTCTGCACAACAGAAGTAAACTAAGGAATCCTGAGCCTTTCCAAAGAGTTAAGATAAATAGAAGAATTTAACAAGTAGATAAGAAAAAACAAATAATAAATTCGGAGCAAAATGGCTTTTAAAGATAAGAATCACATCAATTGATGCAGAGAAAGCATTTGACAAAATACAGCATGTTTTCATGTTCAAAACACTAGAAAAACTAGGGATAGTAGGAACATACCTCAACATTGTTAAAGCAATCTATGCTAAGCCTAAGGCCAACATCATCCTAAATGGGAGAAAAATTGGAAGCATTCCCTCTAAAAACTGGAACAAGACAGAGATGCCCTCTCTCACCACTCTTATTCAATACAGTCCTTGAAACTCTAGCCAGAGCAATTAGACAGACGAAAGAAATTAAAGGGATATGAATAGGAAAAGAACTCAAACTATCATTATTCGCAGACGACATGATTCTATACTTAGAGGATCCAAAAAATTCCACCAGAAAACTTCTAGAACTGATAAATGAATTCAGCAAAGTTGCAGGATATAAATCAATATCCATAAATCAAATGCATTTCTATACATCAGCAATGAGTCCTCTGAAAGAGAAATTAGGAAAACTACTCCATTCACCATAGCCTCCAAAAAAATGAAATACTTAGGAATCAATCTAACAAGAGTGGTAAAAGACCTCTACAACGAAAATTGCAAGACACTAAAGAAAGAAATTGAAGAAGATCTTAGAAGATGGAAAGACCTCCCATGCTCTTGGATAGGCAGAATCAATATTATTAAAATGGCCATACTACCCAAAGCACTATATAGATTCAATGCAATTCCAATTAAAATCCCAAAGTCCTTTCTCATAGAAATAGAAAAGGCAATCATGAAATTCATTTGGAAAAATAAGAGACCCAGAATAGCCAAAGCAATCCTGAGCAAGAAGAGTGAAGCAGGAGGCATCACAATACCAGACCTTAAACTTTACTACAAAGCTATAGTAAAAAAAACGGCATGGTACTGGCACCAAAATAGAGATATAGACCAATGGTACAGAATAGAAGACACAGAGAGTAATTCACAGAAATACAGCTATCTCATACTAGACAAAGGTGCCAAAAACATACATTGGAGAAAAGATAGCCTTTTCAACAAATGGTGCTGGGAAAACTGGAAATCCATATGCAGTAAAATGAAACTAAACCTCTATCTCTCACCATGCACAAAACTCAAAGTGGATCAAAGACCTAGGAATTAGACCAGAGACCCTGCGTCTAATTGAGGAGAAAGTAGGTCCAAATCTTCATCACGTTGGATTAGGCCCTGAATTCCTTAACAAGACTCCTACAGCACAAGAAATAAAAGCAAGAATCAATA
>CM053408.1:90165561-90234752 GCA_028644305.1 Xerus rutilus
AGCTTAAACTGCGGTGAGGAAGACATGATTTAGGGAGGCTGAGACAGGAGAATCGCGAGTTCAAAGCCAGCCTCAGCAATGGTGAGGCACTAAGCAACTCAGTGAGACCCTGTCTCTACATAAAACACAAAATAGGGCTGGGGATGTGGCTCAGTGGTCGAGTGCCCCTGAGTTCAATCTCCAGTACTAAAAAAAAAAACAAAAAACAAAAAAACCCCATATATGATAATGTTGTTATCTGGTCAGTACTATAAGACAATAACAAGTACTAGAGAAAAAAATAAAATGGGAGAAGAAAGGCCAATGTAGAGGTAGGAATGATATATTTAGTTAGGGCAGTCCAGAAAGGTCTCACCAGGTGACATTCAAATAAAGATCTGAAGGAGGCAAAGGAATCAATCAAGTGGATATTAAGGACAACATTGTAGGTGGGAAGAATTGTGTGCTCCAAGCAGAAGTCTACTTGGCTTATTCAGAGTAGAGCAAGAAACTAGTGTGGCTAGAACACAAGGAATGAGGGGGAAAGTAGGAGATGATCAAGAGGTGCTCGCAGAGCTGGGATAGAACCTCAGCGTTAAAGCACTTTCCTAGTATGTGCATGGCCCTGGATTTGAACCCCAGCACTGGAATGGGATTGGGGGAGGGGAGAATGACATGTATATGCCACTGCAAGGACTCTGAGAGTAGAAGCCACTGGAAATTGTTGTTGTTTTCCTTCCGGAGACAGGTTCTGATGCGTATTTTGACAGAATCACTGTGGTTGCTACAACAAAAACAAATATTAGGAAGCGGGGGAGAAAAAGCAGAAGAAAGGGTACAATAAGGAAGCTGTTACAATAATCTAGGTGACAAATGAAGATGGTTTGCTCCATGTTGAGAACTGAAGCAGTTGAAAACAGTCTAATACTGAATATATTTTGAAAGTATAACTGACACAATTTGTGAACAGATTGATTTTGAGACACTCTGATGACTTAATGCTTCTGACAACTGGTTTAGTATAGGTATTCTCCTGCAGTAATAATAGAAACCCTCTTAAAAGCTCACACTGTCCAATGCTTGTAATAATATATATCATCACTATGTTGAAATCATTTAAAAATATTTTCAGTGCCTGCTACGTGCAAGTCATGGTAATGTGGCAACATCAAACATTTTAAATAGCCAGTTTAAAAAGCACTTTAGTATTCATTATTTAACTCACAACAACCTTAATGTTAAGTATAGTCTTTTATAGAAAAGGAGACTAAGAGCCACAGAAGTAGGTAACTTGCCTCAAGTCACCTACTAGTGAGTGGAAGAGCCAGGCTTGAACACTACTAGATCCTTTAACTCATAGATCAAAGTGCCATTCATCACAGCCACACTCTAAAGTGGCATTCCATTATCTCCTAAATTTCACTTTTTTTCTAGTTATATTTTCTACATATGTATCTTGAACACTAAAGTTCATGCTATAGACTGAATTATGTACACCCCCAAAAGTATATATTGAAACCCTAACCAATATGACTGTATATAAGATGGAGCCTTTGGGAGGTAATTAAGGTTAAATCAGATTATAATGGTGTTTTAAACCAATAGGACTGGTGGCTAGAAGAAAACAATCTCAGGGTTGGGGTTGTGGCTCAGTGGTATACAGTGCTTACCTCGCATGCGTGAGGCACTGGGTTCGATCCTCAGCACCACATAAAAATAAATAAAGATATTGTGTCCATCTACAGCTAAAAAAAAATTTTTTTAAAAAAGAAGAAAACAATCTCTCTCCATGCATATGCATTTAAAGGTTACATGAGCATTTAATGAGGTGGTAGCTGTCTGCAAACCAAGAAGCTTCAAAATGAAATGTCTCTTGCTAGCACCTTGATCTTGTATTTCCCAGGTTCCAGAACTGAGGGAGAATAAATTTCTGTTGTTTAAGTCACTCAGTCTGTGGAATTTTGTTATGGCACCACATTATGGAAGAGAAAGGTAGTTTAATCTACAGCAAAACAGTCTTAGTGTTTGCCAATTAAATATACACACAGGGCTGGGATTGTGACTCAGTGGTAGAGCGCTTGCGTAGCATGTGTGAGGCACTGGGTTCGATTCTCAGCACCCCATATAAATAAATAAAGTCCATGGGACAACTAAAAAAATATTTAAAAAAATATACACACAGAATCCCAAGAATGTTTAATAATTTCATTTTCAGGTCATATAGTTCATCACACAAAGTCCACCAGCCAGTGAGATTAAGTCACTTTTTAATCTATTCAACTTGTTCCAAGTGCTATTTAGAGCTGTGAATGGAACTTAGTTCTAGGCTCTGGGGGGAGCAACAAGAGGTGGTTATATCATGCTCACCAAAGAATCACTGATGATTTCTTTCGTATGTGATGTGCTGTAAGAATAAAATACATGCCAGATTTCAAAGACAGTACTAAAAATAAATAATACTTTAATAATTTATATACTAACTGCTATTGAAATAATATTTTGGATATGTTGAATTAAATACCTTACAAAATAATTTCACCTGTTTCTTTGTACTGTTTTGGCTTTTTGTTTTGTTTTGTCAAAAGGAATTGAACCCAGGTCCTTGTGCATGCTAAGAACATTTTATCACTGAGCTACATTTCCAGTCCCTTTTTTACTGTTTTTAATCTGGCTACTAGAGAATTTTAAACCTCATAGGTGACTGGCGTTTGTGCCTTGCATTATATTCCCACTGAACAGTACTGCTACAGTCTCTTGGTTCTTCTAATATACTCTTTCCTTAAAATGTCAGTCCAAATTGCCTTGGATCTTGCCTTCAAAGGATGCTGTCAATCTTTCTGTGCTCCATCTGACTCCATCTGGTTGACAGTGGGGAGGTTTCAAAACTTGCCAAATGTGCCATGAGGCAGAGGGGGGAAGTCTTCATGGGATCTGACTCCTCGGTAAAATACCTAATGCAATTAGATTTCTCATTACATTGATACCTAGAGGTAACATTATTTAAAAACCATCCTTCTATTAAGTTAGTCTTCAGAGATTCAACATTTTAGAAGATGGGAGTGGCAAGGAAGAAAACCCTATCCCATCAACCATGCCATTACTGATTGAGGTCCCGCATCTCCCTAATTTCCAAGTGAAAGCAGATGTTCATAGTGATTAAAACATGTTACCCAAGGTAACAGACCTTACTAAGTTACTACTGAAATCTGAGTTACTACTGATTTAGTAGTAACTACTGAAATAATACTGTAAGAATAAAATACATGCCAGATTTCAAAGACAGTACTAAAAATAGTACTACTGAAATCTGAGTGCTGATCCTTATTTAATGCTCTTACCATTACATCACAATATCTTGTATATAACTTCTAAAATTTTAAACTTTCTCTGACAATTCAAAAATTTAAAACTCCTAGATATGGGGTAAAATGATGGGCAGTCATCATTACAACTATCAATTATTACTATACATCATTTGGAGAATCATTATAGTTTTTTTTTTCCTTTGGGGATATGAGGACATGGGAAACTGTATTACTCAATTGAGTCAATGCAGCAATCCATAGAACTGTTCCAAAATTACTGAGGATGATGAAAGCCAGAATGTACTGAGTCCTTATATGCAAAGCACTATGACAATATGTATCTTAGGTCATTTTACAGGGGAGAAACAGGCCACACAACTAAAAAGTAACTGAAGCCGGGCCTGTCAGACTTCAGAGCCCTAGAGATGGGCCAGGTTATACTGCCTTCCAATGATATGGTTTTATCTGTGCTTCCTAGAGGCTTTATTTAGGGTAAGAATCAGGGAACTCTCAATTTCTAGCATATTCTCTAATGAAGACAGAATTATAATTCTGGGCCATATTCTCTGCACATTACAGATAAAATTGAGCTTTGACTATTTCATAGACTATTTTTGCCTCCTTATGTATTAATTTGGGATAGTTTAGAAAGAGTGTATTTTGGAGAGGATATTTTAATCATTTGCTGATCTTGAAGATGTACTTCTGGAGAAAACTTAAAATTATAGAGGTGGATCTGATTTTGCCAAGTAATAACACTTTTAGTTATCCCCTGCATATAACTGGAATTGTGACAATAAAGAAAATCCAAATGTTGACATAAGGCTTTGTAATTAAATAAGAGAAATAAAAAATTGTCTTGACAGGTCCAAAGCTTCATTTCTTTTTGTCCCAGGGATTAAACCTAGGGGTTTAACCACTGAGACCCATCCCCAGCCCTTTTCATCTTTTCACACAGGGTCTTTCTAAGTTGCTTAGGGCCTAAATTGCTGAGGATAGCTTTGAACTTGGTGACTCTTCTGCCTCAGCTTCCCAAGCCTCTGGGATTACAGGCATGCACCAACAGGCTCAATTTTTTTCCTTTCTTTGCTGTTGGGGGATTGAACCCAGGGGCTCCTACACACTAAACATACACTTTATCACTAAGCTACACTGCCAGGCTTCAATGTTTTCTTTCTTTCTCAGACAGGTATTGACTTGTAACATGGTGTCACAGTTTGACACTGACTCATTAAATACGACTTTGGGGCCAGTTCTTTAAATTTCCAGAGTCCCAGAATCTCTAAAGGTAAAATGAGAACCATAAGAGAATGTAAACTTAACTGTTTGTATCTTTAGTGTACAAATACTTTCACATACACTACCTCAAACCAACCACACTATAATTTTCTCCTGGCTACATTCTACAAATGAGGAGATTGAGGCCCATGGAAATAAGAGGATGTCCAAATACTAGAACTACTATTTGTGGACTTTCTGGTGTTACTCCTGATGCTATGTATATTTTTAACTCCTTGATAATGTTAGCATTTGGGTTGTTAATTAGGTCCACAGCATGTGATTGGCAGTGTTAAAAACAAAAAACTGGGGAAGGAGGGGTTGCTGGGGATTGAACTCAGGATCTTGTGCATGGTAAGCACTCTCTCTACCCTCAGCTCTAAAATTTTTTAAATTGAAATGCCTTTATATTAATCAAGTACTTTCCAGTTCAGTCTTTCCACTATTTAGAAAAAAAATTCTTTTTAGTTTTAGACACAATACCTTCGTTTTATTTATTTTTATGTGGTGCTGAGGATCAAACCCAGTGCCTCACAGGTGCTAGGCAAGCACTCTGCTACTGAGCAACAACTGCAGCCCCACCTACTATTTAAAAATAGTGCTGTCACTGGCTAATTTACTTATTTTTGTTAGGGCCCCTAAATTCATCTGTGTGACATTATCCTTTAGGTTCACTTTCCCTGGGTAATGGTATATACCTAGTTGAAAACTTGGTCATCTGTTCAAGAGCCTTGATCAACATTCAAAAGCAATTTTTAAAAATCTTCAAAAGATTCTGTGACTTTATACCTTGACTTACAAGATTTATTAAGTAGTTAATTATGGTAACCCAAACTTGTTTTGTACCCTTCAGATGTTTTTTTGGGGTGAGGCGGGGCGGGGAGCGGGGACTGAACCCAGAGGCCCTTTACCACCAAGCCACATCCCCAGCCCTATTTTATTTTGCAACAGGGTACTGCTAAGTATTGTCTCAGACTTCTGAGTTGCTGGGATTACAGGCATGTGCCACTGTGTATGGCCCTTATTTGTGTATCTTTTTTTTTTTGTATCAAGGATTGAACCCAGGAATGCTTAATCACTGAGCCACATCCCCAGCCTTTTAAACTTTTTATCTTGAGATAGAGTCTTGCAAAGTTGCCTAGGGCCTCACTAAGTTACTAAGGTTGGGTTTTTGAACTTGTGATCCTCCTGCTTTAGCCTCCTGAGAAAAAAGGTCCCCTTCTTTCATATTTTGTTGTAGATGAACACAATACTTTTATTTGTTTTTATGTGGTCCTGAGAATCGAACCCAGTGCCTCACATGGGCTAGTCAAGTGCTCTACCACTGAACCAGAACCTCAGCCCAAGAAACGCTTCTTAACACTCATTAAGTGATTTAGTGTTAAAAAAAAAAAAAACTGGAAATATCAAGTTGAGCCATGTGTCTCCTACTGTCCCTATGTTTTTTATTACATACAAAATGAGTTACTAGAATTGCTTTTCAGAAAACTTACCACCAGAATGCAGTTTGCTCATAATTAAAATAAGATTCTACTGTTTTAGTTTGAGAATGATATAACTATTAGTATACAGAAAATTATTTTATAAACCTGCATCAAGCTTATTTCTGCATTTTAATATCAAAAGGTTAAAAGTTACTGAAAGCATATCAGTTGTGTATAACTATACAATTGTAGCTGCCACGAAACAATTTTAAAGGAAGTATAATAAACATGAAAAAAACTCAAGACTCAATAATAAGTCTCCTAAGAGAAACTGACTTTGATGCAATATTAATAGGCAAAGAAAAAAAAACTCTGGTAAATTATTGGAGAAATGTCTAATTGCTTTGAAGAGAATACTTTTATTTCTAGCTATATAACTAAAAATATAAAAGAGCCAAATGAAAATGTTTCCTAAAAATTGTTGCAATTTTAAGAAGTTTTTCTTTTCTTTTTTGCTTTTACTTTAAAATTGAGAATTACCCTCAAGGAAATGAACATACAATGTTCATACAAAAAACAATAATTCAAAATAAGTAAAAGAGCTTGAAAAAGGAGTTTAGCCTTCTAGGTAAAGTGGTAAAACAGTAATTACTAAATATTTCAGATGAACTACAGTAAATAATGTTTATTACTATACTTAACTGCTAAATATGAACCTCATATTTCAAAATATCAAGAATCATTATTTCATATCACAGAATCCTTAGTATATGATTGTGTTTCATGAGTTAATGATGAAAGACATACCTATTTTATTCTAGATTACTGCCAGTTTTATTTGTCCTGAGGGACCTTGGTAAGTTACTTGAATGAAATAGTCTATTACTACTATAACTCTAGATAGTAATGGTTGTAGAACTTTGAAGAATTTAAAGAAAAATTAAAATTCTACAAATTAGTTTTTTTAAAAGGAAATACATTTAAAAAGTAAAATTGGTAATAAATATGCCTAAATTCTGCACTAATAATCTGAAAATATTTGTTTTAAAGACGATTTAATGAGGATAATTAATACTAATTAATATTAGTACTAATTAATACTAATACTAAATGCTTAATTTAGTGGCAGAGCCCCAAATTACTCGTTTAGGTAACAGTACTTACTCCCTTCCTTTTGCAGAACTGACCTGGTCCTTATTCTATTTTTAGTGTGACTGCCAATCAAAATTCCACATTCACACATTTTCAAAGAAAAATAACTGGATATTCTATCTCCTTTAGAATCAAAATGGGCCAGGTGCAGTGGTGCATGACTGTAATCACAGCAACTCAGAAGGCTGAGGCAGGAGTATCCCAAGTTCAAAGCCAGCCTAAGCAAATTAGCAAGGCACTAAGAAACTTAGCAAGACCATGTCTCAAAATAAAAAGGGTTAGAGATGTAGCTCAGTGGTAAAGTACCCCTGGGTTCAATCCCTGTTAACAAAAAAAAAATTTTTAAAGCCTTAAAATGGAAAAACAAATTTCCCTACCACTTACCCAAGAGGGTAGAACTACTGGTCTGTGTCCTCCTCTGAAGCTAGTAATTAATATAGGTAAAGAAGTCCTCCTTTTACTAAAGTAATATTATTATTATTACTAAAGTATATTATTATTTTCCCTTTCCGTCCTAACATACTTAGTCACATAAACCTTCTATCAGGATATTACTCTTAATCACTTGTAGTCAACTAGCCTAAAAGGCATGTTGATTATTAATTTTTTATACTGATCTTAAAAAGGATCCTTCTTTTAGAAACACATAAAGGAACTTTACTGATAAGCAATGTAAAATGTGAAATGATTTAAACCACGAGTAGGGAAATTGGAGATGAGAATAGGACAGGGTTGGCCACAGAAGACCGTGAAGAATGGGTGGTAAGAATATAGAGGTTTGTTGCATGTTCAAAATCTGTCATAAAAATTTTTAAAACACTTTTGTTGACACATCACCCAAGGATCTCAGTCTACCACTTCTTTGAGGAGTCTCTCTACTCAGCCAGACTCAAGGAATAAGATGATCTTTCCCTTGCCAAAGTTCAAAATTATGTTATAAACAGATCCAAATATTCCCACACTAAAGTGCATTATGAACCAAAAATACATATGTAACTAAGATCTATACCACATAATCTCTAAGAAAACTATATTTTTTCCAGTTATGGAGATTGAATCCAGGGCTTCATACATCCTATTTCCTGGGTTACCAAATATTTTTCCTTTTAGGCAGACAACTCACTAACTAATTAATTCAATATTTTTTCACCTATCAGAATGGCCTTTATATAATAGATTTCTATAATGCCTTTTATATTATAAACTCCAAAGGGTCAAGTTTTTTATAACTACCTTGTAGAGTGCATTACTTAGAACCAGATCTCACTTTGCCAATTCTAAACGCCTGGAAGGGAAATATAGTCTCCTGTTATCTTGATAACTGATGATTTTGGATACATTATATACCATAAATTATTTTAGGGTTATAAATAACTCATTCACTAGGCTATAAATTTCATTTGTCAAAAAAAGTACATAAGCAAACAGCTGGGATGCCCTGCAACTAACACCCCCCCCCCATTTTGTTTTACGCCTCATTTTTCCAGTTTCTTGTTAGACCTCAAAAATCACAGCATTTCTATTATTTGTAATAAACTGAGGATAATAAAAGTGCTCAAATTCACCTCTTCTAACAATAAGGCAATTAGGCTCAAAGGAAAGATGAATTCTAACTGTAAATGTATTTTTGCAACATAACATTTTAAAATCTGCTTAAATCCAGAGAGATTTTTATTATACAATTTGATTTTTACATCAATAAAATCTTAAGATATAACAATATAGGTGAAGAAACAACTTAATTTGTACTGAAATAAATATTAGACATACAAAGCACATACAGTGAAAAAGGGTCACAATAAATTACAAGTGGAGACATTACTTTGCTCAATCACCAAAGAAAGCCCTTGATACTTCCAATTTCACACCATCAAATTTATCATTCTTGCTGATTCAAGCAGAACACAAAACAAATATGGATCCCAGGGCTTACTTTCACAGGTACCAGCATGGATAATTTACTACAGTGATCCAATTTGGAAATCAGTAGGGACCAGTAAATCGCTGCATAAAAGAAAGAGTGAATGAAGTCCTTTTTCCTTAGTGTCAGCAGGCTATGATTATTATGTTTATTAGATTTTCTTGAAAGGACTTCACATTTTCTCAAATATGCAGGAGAACTGTATTTCCCCTCTGAGCCCTACATTAGCATTATGTGTTTTGGTCCTGAATACAGGGGAATGATGAATTTTTCAATTTATTTTATAAATTTATACAGTGTGGATAATATTGGCCTGAAGACTATAACTCCCCAACCTGTACAATATTAGATATTAAAAATAGATCCAAGAAGTTACTAAGAAATGCTGACATACTATATATACAAATTTTTAGTTCAATATATCCCATTATACAGAGCACCAAAAGTAATGCACTTATAAATCAAGCAGTTTTCTATGACTGTTTCTAACCTTCATGACCCTTTCACATTTGTTCCAATATAAACACATCATAAATGTTACCTGCCAAGACTTTGCTCATTTGGGTCTCCAACTTACAAACACATGTAGGCAAACATTAATGCCAAAAGGAATTGTTCTATCTTAAAGTTACAAAGGAAAATAGTAAAAATGTAGAATTAAGCTATCATGAACCAAGAAAAGGTTTCAAAAAGTGCTGAACATATCAAAAAGTGGCTGTAGATGTCTATGAAATACAAAGTAAAATGACTCATGGGTCCTCCTTTCTCCTAAGATATGAGCTAATTCCAGCAAAAATGTCAATCCGTAACTTTTTCTTATTGTTTTCTAACAAAAACAATCAGTTTTAGACTAAAAAAATACTGTACTTTTTCTTTCTTACCAATTCAAACTTAATGCAGATCAATTTTCTTGTATGAACTGCACAAGGAGGGAAAGACTATTCTATAGATAAAATACCTCACATGGGAACATGTTCCTTCTAAATAACCCAACTTAGAATATAAAAATTTCCTAGATTAATTTCTACCAGAAAGCCTCTTAAACTCAGCAGCTCCTTTTTTATCTTTAATACCAGATCTAAGAACTTCCCACCCAGAATATAAAAGAGAAGTGCTCATGGAAACAATCTCTAGAAATAACTCCTGGATTTTTAAAGGTATGCCTTTGGTATGCTATCTGTTGAACTATACTATCACATGTCTCACTGCAATTCTCCAGAGTCAGAATTTCAGTGAAGTGCTATAAAAACCTAGAAGTGTCTCTACAACTCACATTTAATTTTCAAATCTAGGTACCATTCCTGATATAATATCCCAGAACTTCAATGTTTTTATATTACAATGAAAAGTCTAGATTTTAAGAGGTTAAATTAGTTGTATCTAGTGTACCTTCAAAATGGTGATGAAAAAAGTTTTAGGAATTTCTACACACCTGAAAATAAAGGAGAAAGGACAATTACATAATTGATGTGTTTAGGTGATTTAGGCACTTTGAATGGAAAAAAGAAAAGAAAAAAAAGAGAGACCATGATTTGTATGCTGCTTCCAATTGTGGCCTATTTTTCCTAAAAAGCACATGTTGACAGGGTACTTCTGACATTTCAATATTTTTAAAATGTACACACAGTCTCAATGGTAGAACATGAGGCTCTGGGTTTAAGTCCCAGCGCTTAAAGTTCTCATAGTAAATGCTTACTAAGTATTTGTTCAATATTGAATTAATACACATAAAAGCATCATGGAATTCAGATCCTTAGTTTTATGGCTGATTCAGCACTCTTCCAGTGGCACTTAACCTTCTAATACAGCATGTGAAAATAAGAGGTAACTTAGGAAAGAGTGACACCTACTGATTATAAACATAACTGTCTGTGGCTACTTTCTCCCTTGAGGTTTTCATTCTGAGTATCAAAACTGAGTGACAGCTTTGAGGCTTTAGAATAGCTGTATTAATCAAAATTAATTCCTCAGCATTAGTTAAGGGTGTTTACTTCAATCCTTCAAGATTCATTTTACTCATCATCTGAATGCTTTAAAAACTGAATCTCTCAGTTCCATTTGTCTTATTACATACATACTCATTTTCCTTTCCAGAATAAATAATATTTATGCCCTAAATTTACAAACCTAATCTGAATTTTTTATCCTGATCCTCACAAAGGAAAGTATTGACTGTTTTGCAGTTCTTACTTAGATGACAGAATGTGTTAATCTTTCATAACTCTGGTTTATTATTAACTTGGCCTGATGTTCTCTGTAAGGGACATTCTTAAATATCCAAACTTTAAAAAAAAAACAAAACTTGCTTTCTTGCTTCCTTGTAGGAGCACCAACCTTGGTGAATTTTATTCCAAGAAAATTTAAATATAAATTATACCCAAGACTTTTCTTTCATGTTAAATATGGTTTAACTTAATGAGAAATCAAGTATACAAAAGGAATGTAATATAGAATACTTGATAGAATAATGTATGTTTTGTATGAGGCATCCACCTGTCCAAGAGGGTCTAATAAATAATGGCACTATACAATTTCCTAAATAATGAGATATTCTGGATGTTAAATCAACTTCTTTTACACCTGTAAGAAAAAATTAGTTCAGTTATGCAGTAAGAGTTAATTTTCCTACTGCATTCATTCTATATACTGTTATTAGATTTTCTTAATTTAATAGGTGTACATGTAACACTATAATTTCAGATACCAAAGAAGCTGTACTTATACACGTTCATAATGCAAAATTTCTAACTACAATTTCATGCAAAATAACATTTGGTAATGCTCAAATTGTAAAATTAAGTTTCTCATAAATTTTACTATTATTTATATATTGTCTTCCTTTACAAAATAAATCTATTATTCCCATTCAAACATGAGCATATCAGTAATATTATAACCCTACTATGAGATTTAAAAGCCTTGATTTCAAGCACAAATATCTGAAATGACAGAAGTTTTAAGGTTAAAAATTTTTTAAAACCAACATGGCTCATTTCCTTTAGGGACATCTTTTTGACCACTGGTAATTTTAAAAATAAAGAAGAAAAATTCAAAATTTATCACTTATAGACCTTTAAAAGTAGAAGACAATCAAGGTAAAAGTAGAAGGCATGCACACAACAAATGGAAAAACTGGTGCAATCCAAGTGAGTTTTGTACTTTATTTTTTGTTATTGTTTGTTTGTTTTTTTTTGGTACCGGGGATTGAACGCAGGGGTACGCGACCACTGAGCCACATCCACAGCCCTATTTTGTGTTTTATTTAGAGACAGGGTCTCACTGAGTTGCTTAGCGCCTTGCTGTTGCTGAGGTTGGCTTTGAACTCATAATTCTCCTGTCTCAGCCTCCCAAAGTGCTAGGATTACAGGAATGTACCACTGCGCCTGGCTAGTTTTGTACTTTAGTCAACAATGTTCCAGGGTTAATTGCTTACTTTGGAAAAATATTCTACTAGTTATATAAGATGCTGACATAAGACTAAGCTTAAGTAATGAGTATAAAAGAACTCTCACAGCACTACTTTTCAAATGTTTCTACAAACCTAAAATTGTCTTAAGATTAATTTAAAAAAACAGGGCTGGGATTGTAGCTCAGCGGTAGAGCGCTTGCCTCGCATGCGTGAGGCCCTGGGTTCGATCCTCGGCACCACATACAAGGCAATAAAATAAAGACATTGTGTCCATTTACAACTAAAAAAATATTAAAAAAAAAAAAAAAATTTAAAAAAACATAGGGGAAATTTTTTAAAATAAATACACCTTCAGCTGCCAAAATTTCTTGATACAATTAGATATTTTAAAACGTCATTAGAAATCAGTGTGTTTACTTAACATTATAGTCACTTTATTGCTCTAGAAAATTAGTTTTCAAAACCATCAGATTACATATACAGTGATGAGGCTAGTTGCACACACACACACACACACACACAAAATCAACTGTATATTATCAGGTTGCTTTTCCAACATAGTGGATAAATATTACAAAAATATAAAAATAGCTGGTTATAGTTAAGCTATCAAAGTTGAATTTTTTCTGGCAATCTAGCCTAAGAATTTCACCTTTCTATAGATTAGGAAGTTGAACAAAAGGAAAACTGATATTACTGGATAAGTCACTAATGAATGTATTTGAGAAATCCATACTACATGCAGACAGAAGAAAACTGGATACAAAAACAATTATATTACTCTATACTAAAATTGTGCAACATTTTGAACATTCCCAATCATGCAACAATAAGGATCAGAATGAATTTTATAAAGCAGTTGACGGGAGTTCAATGAACAGGATTCAACACATTATACAACTCAAATCACAGTTGCATAATACAGCCAATGTCCACAAATTTATCTATGCATTACAAGACTGAAATGCATACTATTCCCCCACGATTCCTCCCCCTGCCCCATTCCATATTACCTTACCTATAAACCTTTCCACTTAACCTTTCAAATCAGATTTGATGGGTAAATATGTAATCTACAGGATATTCTTCATTATTATTTCAGAACAGACATGAGTATAGTCATAAGCTCAATCTTCAGTTACATTCCCTTCAAAAGGCATCTGACTGCTGCAATTTTCTAGGAAAATTCAAGCCTAAGAAATCAAGAAAACTGAAGTCAAGAATCTGAACTAGGTAATTTTACAAACTATAATACTAATAAACCTATCTGTCCACAGTTGTAAAAGGATTTCCTATTTAAGAAATATCACTCAATGGGTCTCTGTAAGTTGTGTCACTACTACTTTCTGATATAAAGTGTTTATGTGACCCCAAATATTTATTCAATTAACTAAGAGGCTTACAGTTGAACTTTAAAAAAAAAAAATTCAAAACCACAGAATTCTTATGGAAATAAAATTTTAGAAGGTCCTAGCATAAGACATAGACTGCCTCTTATAATGGTACATCCAAAATGAATCTGTCCTAACAAAGTAGCACAAAATCTGTATCAATTTGAACTAGAATTACAGTGTTTCTATTAAAATCATCAACAAAAATTACTGAATGGCAAAAGAATACTGTTTTAAAATATACTAAATTCACATGTGATTACCATAATGAACTCATGCCAGATATAAATTTAGGTTACAAATTAGGCAGCAACAAATTTCATTTTACAACAAATAAATGTACTTCATGATATAGGCACAGCAGCATCTTAAAAAAAAATTTGGTACATTTATCACTAGATACAAACTTCCTTAATCATTAGCAACAGAGCACAGTAAAAATTTCTCATAAACTTTTGAAAAGGCTTGATTTAACATGCCAGGAAAATGATTATTTTTCCATTGAGATGCATTTATGTAAATTGAATTGAGGTCAGTGTCAACACCTGGAATTTAGGATACCCTAGCAGAAGTACCAGCTGCTAATTATGCTTATATACATAGCTTAACCAGATGTTAAACTACGCAACTGTTGGTGCCAGTCTGCTTATAAAGGCAATGCTTTGTAGACAAAGTCTTCTCACGAACAGTGGGCAAGCAGGCTTCATTATTATGTGTTCAACAACAATTCTCAGTTCATTAAACAAGTTCCTGCAAGATAAAATAGTTTTCTTTCAAAAACACAAGGAAAAAGCAATATAGTGTTACAAAATGCTGATGGAAGTTGTTACCCCAATCAACAAAGAATTTGAGGAATGATTAATATAGAATGCACTGTAGGGAACACACAAAATATATCCATTGCCAGGTGGCATGTAACTGTAGTCCCAGCACTCAATGAGGACTGCTTGAGCCAAGGAATTCAAGACTAGTGGTAGTAACATAGTGAGACCCATCTCAAAAAAACAAGAACACATCCACAAAAAACAAAACAAACATATACATACACAATGAAATCCTCAAAATTGGGACCTTTTTTCAGTGGAAAAGTTCAAACAAAAGCATTCTAAAAAATAGCTATCTCACTGGGGTTGTGGCTCAGTGGTAGAGCGCTTGCTTAGCATGTGTGAAGTGCTGGGTTCAATCCACAATACCACATAAAAAGCTATCTCTGAGGATTGAAATCAGAAGAGATTTACATTTTTTCCCCCTTTGGTAGAGTCATGTAATATTCACATTTAACTTAACCAAATTCAACTTATTCTTGAAATGAGCATGAAAAATTGTATAATATGGGAAATTCACACACTACTTTCTTAAATGAACATACTCTCTCAGACTTTTCCTCTTCTATAAATTAAAAGCATTTACTTCATAGAGTTGTAGTGAAGTTTAAATGAGACAACACAGATGGTCAATAAAATTTACTTCCCAGCAAGATCCTCCTACTGATAAAACTGGCTCTTTATATTCAAACTAAAGTCCATACAATACCCTACATGATCTTGTCTGATCTAACCATTGACTCATCTCCTGCCACAACTTCTGAGTTATATTGTACGGCTATGCCTCAAACACAGTGTGGACTTTGCCTTTGCCCCAACTATGCTCACTGCTTACAAAGGACCCTTTACTACACACGGTACATGTTACATGTATACTATTTGGCTAGTATACACAAAATTACATTTTTTTTTGGTACTGGAGATTAACTCAGGGGCACTCGACCACTGAGCCACATCCCCAGCCCTATTTTATGTTTTACGTAGAGACAGGGTCTCACTGAGTTGCTTAGCACCTTGCCGTTGCTGAGACTGGCTTTGAACTCGTGATTCTCCTGTCTCAGCCTCCCTAAGTGCTGGGATTACAGGATTGTACCACCGCGCCCGTCTCAAAATTACCTATATTGTACTGTAAAATTTCTAAGTGATTTGAAAGATCAAGAGTATTTTACTATTTGCAAGTTTGACCTTATATGCTGACTCATCCTGCATAAACATGCAACTCCTGTTTTACCTTTCTCTATCTTTTTTGTTATATCTATGGTTTGAACTTATTTTTTAAAAAATATTTAATATGCTCTCACACAAAGACAGGAATACAATTTGCAAAGAAGCACAACCAAATGCCAGTATTTTCCTTGTGATAGCACCATTATTCACAGTCTCTTTGGCTACCAGGACAAAAACCTAAATATGGTGGTATTCTATCTCATTCTTCTTCCCACACTCTAAGATGCTACATCCTAAGTATTTTTCTAATATGTTAGCTTTTCCACTAGTTCAGCCTCTGTACTGCTCTGATGGGTCTGCACTGGTTGTCTTCTCCTTTGATAAGCTTATAATATATCTTCTGAAATATCTCTAAATCAGGGGCTGAGGCTGGGGCTCAGTGGCAGAGTGCTTGCCTAGCATTTATGAGGCACTGGGTTCGATCCTTAGCACCACAGACAAAAATAAGCAAATAAAATAAAAGCAAGCTGTCCATCCAAACTACACACACACACACACATATATATATAAATCAGATCTAATAGGTGTCCCAACCCTTCCATGTACAAACTTTAAAGGCTCCCCCACTTTGAAATAAAATGCATACCCTTTCATGATCTAGTCCTTTCTACCATCCATCTTTCTGGGCACAGACCTTTACCACTTCCCTATATATCTCCTGAGTTCATACATTAACTGTTGGTATGCCGAGCACTTTCAAGCACCCTTGTGCCAGAACTCAGGTTCATTCTTTAAAAGACTTGGTTTAAAATCTCACCTCCTCAGTGAATTCTCATTTGTCTCCTATTCTCTAAGTTTTCATAGGGATAGCATCTCATCATCATACTGACCTAGGTGTCTAATTTACTTGTCAGCAAGTCCCACACATGCAGATATTTAATTCTACACAGACCTGTTATAATCATACACTATCAATGTTTTCTGAAGGATTCAGTCAAATGAACAAAACTAGAAAGTACCCTGAAAAATACTGTGGTTATAAAAAAGAAAGGAAAAGTGAGCGTTCAGCAGAACTCTGATGATGATGAAAATGCCAGGTATCTGTGCTGTCCAATACAGTGGCCAACAGAGACATATGGTTTTTAAGTACTTAAATGGGAGTTTATCGTGACTCAGGAACTGAGTTTAAAATTTTATAAAGAATAAATATCATGACAGGCAAAAATGGTACGAACTGTCATTTTGTTAAGGGTTTTGAGGCTTAACAAAACCCTTAACAAAAAATAGTGTAGTATAGAAAATGTAGTCTTATTGCATTTTATTGACATTTTCCATTACCTTTCCACTGTTATCATTAAAATGTGTACTTATGAGCAATATTTGAAGATATTTATTAGCACATATTTGTGGTAGCTTGACCCACTGCTGTCTTTTCTTTTTAATTTATTAAAAAATTCTAAAATTTTAGATGTGGAGAAAATAGGGTATAAAGAAAGAAAAACAAATCTGCTAATGGAAAATGGAGGTCAGGGAACTGGAAGATATCTGAAATGAATTCATGGACCGACCAGGAAGAACAGGAAAACTCATGGAATCAATAAAAATGAAGAATTATTTACTATTAAGGGACTCATTAGGAACCTATGTCTAAAATAAATAAGCTCTACTTCAGAAAATATTATGAAAAGACATGGTATAAAAAAGCATAAAAATCCCCTGGAAATGAACATCAGCTCACAGAATAAGGAAAATATTTAGAACTGAAAATATAATAAGAGTCTAAGTACTACTTTTTAAAGGCAAGGTCTCAATATGTTGCCCAACCTGGCCTGAAATCCTGGAATCATGGGACCCTACTACCTCACCAGCCTACTGAGTAGCCTTAAGTCACATGTCAGAATAGTCTAAGTACTTTCAAAATATGATTCATTTCATCCTCAAATGGAGGTTTTCCCCTCTACCAATGAAAAAATTTAAATAACTTGCCTATAGTCACACACCTGGTAAATGATGGGCCAGCATTCAAATTCAGTTCTTTTAAGTGTATTTGTGATGATATTAGAGAGTTAATCATAATATACTGATTGAATTTCAGGTTGAATTCTACTACATAATTTTAAACACAAAAATAAAAACTGTGTTAACATTACCGAGCTACATTTTAAAAGCTACTAAAAGGGCTGGGGTTGTGGCTCAGGGGCAGAGCGCTTGTCTCACAGATGTGAGGCACTGGGTTTGATCCTTAACACCACATAAAAATAAACAAACAAAATAAAGATATTGGATCCATCTGTAACTAAAACATATTTTTTAAAAAACTACTAAAAGCAGTTATTCATTTTATTCCTATTTCATCTTTGAGAAAATAATACATAATTTGGTGTATATTAATTTAAACTTCCAAATTCCTGAAACTCTACTAATTGCCAAAAATACTTCTCTGCTTTCCCATTAATTCTCTTCCAAACCATTCTGTACAAGAATATCAGAATAATATTCTGAGCATGTCAAAAAAATCATCATTCCTACACATCTAACAGATTTCAAATTTTTGATACTGAAACTCAAGAAGTTTTTATGACTGACTCCAATATACCTTCTTAATCTGTTTCAGCAACTTATCATTCTGAATCTGCATTAGAGTCAAACTGGTTTACTCATTGCCCCTTCAAACATGGCCTACACTTTTCCCCTCTGAAATTATGCTCCTAGTAGCTCCCTACCTAAAATGCTTTAATGTTTTAATCCTTCCAGATCAAATTTAAATCTCTAATTGGAAATGTTCCTAGACTTGTCTCATTGCCCTAGGTATACGTATGACTGCACATATGGTGTGACTACACTGTGTACAACTACAGAAATGAAAAGTTGTGCTCCATTGGTGTACAATGAATCAAAATGAATTCTGCTGTCATGTATACCTAATCAGAATAAAAAAATTAAGATCTATTAAGAGTTATATGAATCTAGTACACTTACTTCAAATCTAGCCAATTCCTTCCTTTCCAAGTGAATCATTTAGGCAGGTAAGTTTTCAGATACCCGAACTTGTTCACATTCTCTGACAACTACTTGATATTCTAATGTTTGGAAGTCAGTGATAAATGTAACTGTGTTATTAATGTTCTCAAACATATTTTTATGTCATTGAGTGATGGACTGCTGTGAGAGATATGCATATTAAGGTAGGAGGTTTTGTCTCATTTGATGATATATCACTTTGCCTAGAATGGCACATAGGACAAATTAGACATACATAAAATATTTTTTGTTAAAACTCTTTGTGTTTAATTCTTATGAATATAGTTTAGTTTATTTCAAGATTAAGTTTCTTTCCATAAAATTTCTATTGTATATCTCATTGGAAACTTTTAGATTTCAAAGTTTAGAATTTATAACCCAACTCTTAGTGTTGTTATTCCTGAATTTATTGATGCTAGCAAAAGAGTCTGTTTATTGAAGTAATTTCAAGGTTGAGTGATAAGGAGATAATATTTTAGGACCACTTGAGTTTCTTTGCCTTATTTTCAAATTTTAGCACTTAAAATTTTTTTTTAGAAAAGTTATTTTTTTTCTTTCTTGTTATAGTCAAGCAAAAATATTGTATTATTGTTGTTACATACAGTACAACAATACAGTACACATAGAATTTCAATTATTTTGAGATCTAATATTAAAGTCTGAAAGACAATTTTAAAGGAGAATGAAATTTATTCACATGTGTCATGCAGGTGTCAATTTTTTATTTTTGGTACCAGGGATTGAACTCAGGGGTACTCAACCACTGAGGCACATCCCCAACCCTAGTTTGTGTTTTATTTAGAGACAAGGTCTCACTGAGTTGCTTAGTGTCCTGCTGTTGCTGAGGCTGGCTTTGAATTCGCAATTCTCCTCTCTCAGCCTCCCGAAGTGCTGGGATTACATGTGTGTGCCACTGCGCCTGGTCAGATTCTAATTTTAACATGGGGACCAAGTCTTAAATAAAGACAATTTAATATGACATCACCTCAGAAGCAGAGGTTTCCAAATTAAAAAAAAAACTCTAGTTGTAATTTCTAAAAAGAAATACAGATGTTTCCAGACTAAAAACAGTTTGACTTATACTTTTTTGATTTTATGATGTTGGAATAGTGATCCACATTCAACAGAAACTATACTTTTAATTTTAATATTTTCCAAGACTAGAAATATGCTGACTAATACTCTTAAACTATGATACTGTTCAACGGCAGTTAGCTGCTTAATCATGGCAGTGAACAACTGACACAGTGTACTGTTTGCTGAGCTATGATGTTTGGGAGGGTAGGAGTATTAAATGAATTCTTAACAATATTTTCAACTTATGGTGAATTTATAATGATATAACACTATCGTAAGTCAAGTAGCATCTATATATCTACCTCAATAACCCTAGCTAGTTCTAACACCTAGAACTTAAATTTACAGGGGTGCCCAGTGTGGTGGTGCATGTCTGTAATTCCAGTGGCTCAGGAGGCTGAGGCAGGAGGATCACAAGTTCAAAGCCAGTCTCAGCAAAAGCGAGGAACTAAGCAACTCAGTGAAACCCTGTATCTAAATAAAATACAAAATAGGGCTGCAAAAATGTCTCTTCCAAGTTCTAAACTGTTAGCCAAATTACTTTTACAAGTTAAAAATACTATACGTCCACAATTTTCTAAAAAAAAGATTTAAACTTATCATCAGCTTACCGACAATATGGATTTCTTCTGGAGGAATATCGAAGAGTTAGAAATCTATAGTAAATAAAAGGCTGGAGCAAACTTCCTTGGCCACTGAAATAAACAAAGAGTGATAAACATACATTACCAATTCACAAACATACTTTCAAAAGGCAATTGCCGGGGCTGGGATTGTAGCTCAGCGATAGAGCGCTTGCCTCGCACGCGTGAGGCCCTGGGTTCGATCCTCAGCACCACATAAAAAGCAATAAAATAAAGACATTGTGTCCATCTACAATTAAAAAAATATTTAAAAAAAAAAAAAGGCAATTGCCATTCAAATGGAAAATGTGTGTCTTCATTCAAATGATCATTTGTATCTAATACATCTACACCCAAGTTATTTTTTAAAAAGAAATAAAAGAATGTAGATGACTGGTAAAGAGTAAAACGTTATTGCTTAAACTTTTATAAACATAATCTAGAAATATTACCTATTTTGTTTTGGTGGTACTACAGACTGTGCCCAGTAGGTGCTCTATTACTGACCTACAGCCTCAGCACTTTTTATTTTTTATTTTCAGACAAGGTCTTGTTAAGTTGCTCAGGCTGACTTCAAACTTGTCATCTTCCTGCCTCAGCCTCCCAAATCGCTGGGCTTAAAGGCAGGCACCACCGCACCTGATCATGTATTACTTTTGAAAGTTTTACTTATTTTTTCAATGCTGGGGATTGAACCTAGGGCCACTCTACCACTGAGCAATATCTCCAGCCCTTTTTATTTTACTTTGAGATATGGTCTCACTAAATTGCTGAGGCTGGCCTCAAATCCTACTGCTTCAGCCTTCTAAGTAGCTGGGATTTCAGATGTAGACCACTGCACTCAGCTGAAATTATAAAATACTAAATAAATCAGTAAGTCACATAAGCGCTTCCATAATTACTACAATTGATAAAATCAAGTTTTAAGACCCAACAAATACTCAAATAAAAAATAGCTTATTTTACATAAACAAACAAACACTCAAAACTATACTGGCAGGGCTGGAGTCGTGGCTCAGTGGTAAAGCGCTTCCTGGCACGTGTGAGGCACTGGGTTTAATCCTTAGCACCACATAGATAGATAGATAGATAAGCAAGCAAGTCAGGCACAGTGGCGCACACCTGTAATCGCAGCACTTTGGAAAGCTGAGACAGGAGAATTGCGAGTTCAAAGCCAGCCTCAGCAATGGTGAGGCACTAAGCAACTCAGTGAGACCCTGTCTCTACATAAAACACAAAATAGGGCTGGGTGTGGCTCCGTGGTCGAGTGCCCCTGAGTTCAATCCCCGGGAAAGAAAGGAAGGAAAGGAAGGAAGGAAGGAAGAAGGAAGAAAGGGAGGGAAAGACAGAAAGACAGACAGTCAGAAAGACAAAGACAGAAAGAAAAGAAAAGAAAGAAAGAAAGGCATTAAAAAAATTTTAAAAAAACTATACTGGCTCACTAGCAAATTTAAACAGCCTATATTATTTATGTTCTTGGTTAAAAAGCACAAATACCTCAAGAAAGATGTGTATATATGTAGATATAAATACGTGTTATATCTGTCTGTCTACCTATAGATATGTTTTTGAAACTCCAAGTCTGGAATTCTTCCTAGGAAACTCCATCTGGATTAAAACTTTCATGGAAATAACTAAAAGTAAAACAACAATGGGGCTGAGGATGTGGCTCACTGATAGAGTACTTGCCTAGCATTTACAAGATACTGGGTTCAATCCCTAGTACTGCAAGAATAAAGAAACACTAAGCTGGGTATGGTGGGGCATGCCTGTTATCCCAGCTATTCCTGAAACAAGAGGATCACAAGTTAGAGGTCACCCTGGATAAGACCCTGTCTCAAAATAAAATTTAAAAGGGCCAGAGATGTAGCTCAGTGGTAGAATACTTCCCTAAGCATATAAGAGGCCCTGGATTCAATCCCTAGTACTACAAAAAAGAAAGAAAAACCACAACACAAACCTACAGTAAACAGGGAGGTAGCAGAGTTACACAATTTATATAACCCTATTATGTTTATTTAATGGATTTAGTATGCAACTACTTACAATCTTGGTTATAAAAACTATATAGCAACTTTGAAAAAGCAGAATATAAACCTATACATATTACAATTTTATCTTGAAACTTAATTTGGAGGAAATACATTAAGATACTAAATGTAGTTTCTTATGCTAATTTTTTAGTGTTTTCTTCTAAATTGCATGATATAACTTTTGAGGGGAGTGGGGTGGGACATCAGGGATCGAACTCATGGGCTTGACCACTGAGACACATCCCCAGTCCTATTTTGTATTTTATTTAGAGACAGGGTCTCACTGAGTTGCTCAGCACTTCACTTTTGTTGAGACTGGCTTTGAACTCGTGATCCTCCTGCCTCAGCCTCCAGGGCTGCTGAGATTACAGGCATGCACCATTGTGTCCAGGACATGATATTACTTTCATAACAAAAGTACAAACTTATCACTAAATTAAATGTTACATCCATTTTCTTCAACATTTTGACAAATTAACTTTCTAAACTGAAAAAGTAGGGCTGGTGTTGTACCTCAGTGGTAGAGCACTTGTCTAGCATGTGTGAGGCACTAGAGGTATATTTGAGATTGTACTAAAACTTCAACAAAGGGCTAATTTGGATGAGGGGAAACTTGTTTTTCAGTGAATATTTTCTACGTACATTTTCTATATTGTTCAATTCTCAGCACCACATATAAAAAATAAATAAAACAAAGGTCCATTGACAACTAAAATAATAAATAAATAAATTGAGGGCACAAGAAAGATGGTAGAATGAGATGGACAACAATGCCCTAGGTACATGTATGACTGCACATATGGTGTAACTCTATATTGTGTACACCAGAGAAAAGAAAAGTTGCGCTCCATTTGTGTACAATGAATCAAAATGCATTCTGTTGTCATGTATACCTAATTAGAATAAATTGAAAAAATAAAAATAAATTGAAAAAGGAATATGAACAATATAGAAAATGTACACAGAAAATATTCACTGAAAAACAAGTTTCCCCTCATCCAAATTAGCCCTTTCTTGAAGTTTTAGCACAATCTCAAATATACCTCTAAAAATTTATGTACAGACATATACAAAATGACTAATACTAACAGTGCACACTCAGTAATAATTTACTGAATCCATTTAACAACTCTATAAGGGAGGCTGTTATTACCATTCCTAAAAAACTGAGACAGAAAATAACACATACATGACTTTTTTGCACATGCACCCCAAAATACAGGAATAATACCCCATACTATTGTTAGTCAACTTATTATACCTTGGAAAGCATCCCATGTGACAATACATAAATTACCTTGTTCTTTTTATAGCTTCAAGTACTCCTTCTTATACTTACTTGTACCATTATGTAACAAGCTCCCTAGTAATAAATATTTAGGATAGCTCCAGTTTACAATTAGGAATAGTTATAACGATCATCCCTTTATCTATCTTTGCACACATGTACATGTATGTGTAGAAACTCAGACTGTAAGTAAGTTCATTTTTAAATATAGTTTACTAATATTAGACTGTGTATCTACCATGAAAGGTAGCATACAAAGAATACTCATTATTTATGATTGCTTTAAATGTTACAGTTTGGGTACATTCAAGTTATGTATTTAAAAGCATTAGTAGCTTTTCCTTTCACAAATGGAGGCCTAGGGATGTAACTCAGTGGTACCGCCCTTGTCTAGCATACGCAAGGCCTTTGATTTGATCCCCAGGCACTGCAAAACAAAAGAAATGGAATATAACTTTATAAATGAATTTTAATTCTTTAAAATGAAGTAATAAAAATCACAAAACACTGAAAAAAGAAATTAAAGAAACAAAACCCAGAAAGATCTCCCTTGTTCATGAACTGAAAGACTACTGCTGCTGGGCGTGGCGGTACATGCATTAATCCCAGCAACTCAGGAGACCAATGCAGGAGAATTGGAAGTTTGAGGCCAGCGTGGGTACCTTAGTAAGACTTTGACTCAAAAATAAAAAATAAAGGGGGCAGTGACATAAGTCAGTGGTAGAGCATCCCTAGGTTCAATCCTCAGTGTAGCTAAAGAATATTTATATTGTTAAAATGTCCATACTACCCAAAATGACTTAGGTTCAATGTAATCACTATCAAAATGGCAACTTCATAGAAAAAAAATTCTAAAATTCATATGAAACAAAACAATCTCAAAACAATAAAGCAATTTTGAGCAAAAAGAACAAAACTGGAAGCATCACACTACCTGTTCATACATATTAAAGGAACATAGTAACCAAGACAACATGATACTTGCATAAAAACCAATACAGACCAAAAGAGGAGATCCTACAAATAAATATAGTCAACTAATTTTCAACAAAGGTGTCAAAAACATACACAAGAAAGCAAAAACATACACTAGAAAAAGGATAGCTTCTTTGATGGTGCTAAGAAACCTGGATATCCAGAAGCAAAATGGAACTAGATCCCTCTCTCTCACCATATACTAAATAAAGCCAACTCAAAATGGTCAAAGACCTAAATATAAGACTTGAAACTCTTAGAATAAATCATAGGGGGAACACTTCAAAACACTGGAATAAACAAATGACTTTTCTATATAAGACCCCAAAGGCACAGTCAATAAAAGCAAAAGTGGACAAATGGGATTATATAAAACTAAGAAGTTTCTGCACAGCAAAGGAAACAATCAACAATGAAAAGGCAACCTGGGAGAAAATAATTGCAAACTATTCAACTGACAAGGGATTAATATACAGAATACATAAGGAGCTCAAAAAACTTAAACAAATGGACCTATAATCTGAATAGATGTCTTTCAAATGAAGATACACAAATGGACAAGAAAAAATACCCAACACTATTAGCCATCTGGGAAATGCAAACCAAAAACCACAATAAGACAACATCTCATTTATCAGAACAGCTACAATGAAAACAAATCAAAAAATAACATGCTTGGTAAAGACGCAGAGAAAAAGCAACTCTTAAATTCAGTGGATGAGAATGTAAATTAGTATCGCCATTATGGGTAGAAGTATGGAGTTTCTGCAAAAAACTAAAAATAAAATAAAAAACAGAACTACCCTATGACACAGCTATATCCCACTTCTGGGTATATAGCTAAAATAAATGAAATCAACATATCAGAGACCTACACTCCCATGTTGCATCACTACTCACAATAGCCAAGATAATGAAAACCAACTGAGGAATCCATCAGCAGAAGAATGGATAAAGAAAATGTGGCATATATACGCAAGTATATTCACACAATAATTATTTAGCCACACACACACACAAAAAATACTGTCATTCATGGCAAAAATGGAAGGAAATGGAGGACATTATAAAGTGATAAGCCCAGCACAGAAAGGCAAACATTGTTTGTTCTCATTCATATGTATAAGCTAAAAAACTGATCTCAAAGACAGTGAGTGAATTAGTGATTACTAGAGATTAGAAAGGGGGAAGCACAGGGAAGCTGGACAAGATACCAAAATACAGTTTCACTAAAGCCATTTTCTTCTTTTTTTTGTGTGTGGTGCTGGGGATTGAACACAGGGCCTTGTGCATACAAGGTAAGCACTCTACCAACTGAGCTATATCCCCAGCCAAAGCCGTTTTCTCTTTAAATATTTCTGGTAAATTCTCATCTCTCTTATAATAAAATGAGAACTAAGATGTATTTGTACATAGTAAGTTTTAAATAAAATCTTTAAGGAGCACAATTGAATTATCTACCAACTAAATCAAAATCCAATGCTTCAAGAAAAATGAGGTATTTCTCTAAGTTGCATTGCAGCATTTCAATTATTTTAGTTGTTTTTTTTTGTGTGTGGGGGCACAGGGGGTACTGAGGATTGGAACCAGAACCTCACAAATGCTAGACAAGCACACTACCATTGAGTTGCATCCCCAGGCCCTTAGGCTAACTGAAGAGGAACAAAATAATTTTGCTTATTAATCAGAATTCTGAGGTTTCAGAATGTAGATATCAATTAAGTCCATATAAAAAACTAGTTTTGTTATCTATTATTTTTATTTTCAGCTACTTACAGGAAACAAATGACAGAACCTGGTACTCCTCAAGATCAGGATTTGATAACCCAAGAAAAATGAATAAGAAAGGAGACAAAAAGCTCCTTTTACTAATTAAAGTGTTTAAAAGGTCATGCTCACAAAAGAAATAAATGAAAATAAAACCTATAAATCACGGGGAAAATAGTGAATTTTTTATCTTATCCCTCTTTTTCCTCTGACATTAATCTTTTATGTACCTTCAGTTTTTAGGAAAAAACTTAACTAAAATTAGGGATGAAAGTTTTAAAGTTGAGTAATTTCCAAATACAACTGCATCAAATTCTATATTCAGCTTCTGTGCAAATGGAAGAATTTTATACACTATTTTGGTCAACTTTTTTTTAATGCAGTGCCAGAGTCTCACACATACTAGGTAATACTACTTTTTTTTGTGTTTCTTTTTGCACTAGTGGGGTATTGAATCTAGGGCCTCATGAATGACAGGCAAGTACTCTATTGCTGAGCTACATTCCTAGACCAAGACTACAGTTTCAATGAGGAAATTCACAGCTTAGAATGTAAGTTAATGGTCAAATCAACTAGAATCTAGGTCCATAACATCCAGTAAGAAATCTTTCACTTGCATCATTCTAGAACTTTATTTAAAGTATATTATCTAGTTGGACCCATAACTTAACACGTGGCGATCCTAGAGTTCTCAAAGAACAATTAAAAACAAAAACAAAAAAAGAACGGAAAAGATGCATTTAAGGAAATCTACAAAATGTTTTCTTAGAAGTAACTATCAAGTATATAAAAACATCATTAGTTAATAAAGGCAATAAATATTGAAATTATAAAATACAAATTTAGGATCAATAAGCTTATTAAAAATCAATAAAATTAGGAAAAACAAGATACACAGACATTTTACAGGACATTTTGGCACTATTAAATACAAAATGAATTTAGTTTATAACACGGCAAGATCAATTCTGATATGTTAAGAAAAACACTGACACCTAAGTATAAGCAAGAAAAGTATACTACATCAATAATTTGGAAAAGAAAAAAAGCGGAAACAAATGTCCACCATTAAAGGAACGGGTAATAAAACATAGCACATTTATCTGATATAACACTATACAACTATTAAATGAAACAAACCATAACTGTATGTTAATATAAACAGGTCATGAAAACATTCAAGTAGGAAAAAGCAAGGGAGAGACAACTAATAAATTAGGATACCTATGAAATAAAAATTCAACAAATGAACAAAATCTAACATCCACAATATAATAAAGTGCATTTGCTATAGACTTGTGCATTGTTAAAGGACTCTTTACATGTACTTATCAAATTCTTAACGAGAAAAAGAAAACAAAACTGCAACTAAGGGCTGGGGTTGTAGCTCAGTGGTAGAGCCTTTGCCTAGTATGTGTGAGGCACTGGGTTTGATTCTCAGCACTGTGTATAAGTAAATAAAATAAAGGTCCATCGACAACTAAAATATTTTTTAAAAAATTTTTTTAAAAACTGCAACTAAGCCGGGTGCGATGGCGTACGCCTGTAATCCCAGCATTTAGGGAGGCTGAGACAGGAGAATCCTGAGTTGAAAGACAGCCCCTCAGCAATGGCGAGGTGCTAAGCAACTCAGTGAGACCCTGTCTCTAAATAAAACACAAAATAGGGCTAGGAATGTGGTTCAGTGGTCGAGAACTCCTGAGTTCAATCCCCAAAAACAACAACAACAAAAAACTGCAACTGAGACCTATAATAATATTTTAACTTTTGTCTCTAATATCTTGTTCCTTATAAAACTAAAAATTGAAAAAGGAATCATCCAGGTAGACATATACTGTTTTAAAGATTAAGTCCAAGACATCAACAGAGAGATCAATATGTTATAACTTTCAAAAGGAAAGCTTTCTTTATTCATGAATTACCTTTCATACCTAGGATACAAACAAAATAAAGAGGTAACAGTATATAACTATTACTATTAGACCATAATTTCAAGCAACATGAAACTTAATACCTTCATTCGTTCATTTAGTCATGAGCCTTCCAAAACAAATGTATTTTTATTCTTACCTAAAAAGCATAAAAACTGTAGCAGGCATCAAGAAAATTTCATTACAAGCAATGAATTTCAGAATATTTTGTTGATTACCACTTAATTTATCCAAGACAGATCTCAACAGAGGTAAACTATTTGAACCCTTTGCCTAAAACAAAAGAAAATAAATATTAGAGATAATGAAGCATTTTTAATTACTAAATTATAGTCACCCCTCAGGAAACATGGAGGATTTGCTTCAGGATACCTCTCAGATCCCCAAATTTGCAGATACTCAAGATCCTTATCTAAAATGGCATAGTATTTGCATATAACCTATACACATCCTCTCTTACACCTTAAACCTTCTCTATATTGCTTACAATTCCTAACACAATGTAAATGCTATCTAAATAGTTGTTGTATTGTTTAGGACAGAAAGTCTACACCTGTTTAGCACAGACACAAACTTTTTTTTGCAAATATTTCTGATCCGCAATCAGTTAAATCCACAGATGCAGAACCAAGGGATACCAATAGCTGACTGTATTTTCTTTCTTTATAGGTAAGCAGCACATCCAACATGCAATATAAGTTAGTTATATGAAAATGACTGTGAAAGTTTACAAACTATTTAAAAATGAACAATGTATTTTCTTGCTTTGTCTATCTGAAGACAAAAACATTACTAAAAGTACTTAGATGCTTTTGTTTCTTAAAAAAAGGTTAAAATTATTTTACCAAAAATGGTGTGATTCTCTCCAATCCTAATAAAATGTGACTATTAGCCGGGCGCGGTGGCGCAAGCCTGTAATCCCAGCACTTTGGGAGACTGAGACAAGAGAATCGCAAGTTCAAAGCCAGCCTCAGCAATGGCAAGGTGCTAGGCAACTCAGTGAGACCCTGTCTCTACATAAAACACAAAATGGGGCTGGCGATGTGGCTCAGTGGTTGAGTACCCCTGAGTTCAATCCCCAGTACCAAAAACAAACAAACAAAAACAACCTGACTATTCAGTAATACAGTTGAAATATCTGTGATTCCTTAGCTAATAAATGGTAGAAGTTATAAAGTCCTGGGCTATGGCTGCAGCTCAGTGGTACAGAGCTTGCCTAGCACACAAGGCACTGGGTTCAATCTTCAGCACCATATAAAATAAATAAATAAATAAAATAAAGGCATTTTGTCCATCTACAACTTAAAAAAAATTTTTTTACATAAAGAAAGCAAGCCAGGTGCAGTGGCACACACCTGTAATCCCAGCACTTTGGGAGGCTGAGACAGGATTATTGTGAGTTCAAAGCCAGCCTCAGAGACCACGTGGTGCTAAGCAACTCAGTGAGATCCTGTCTCTAAATAAAACACAAAATAGGGCTGAGGATGTGGATCAGTGGGTAAAGTACCCCTGAGTTCAATCCCTGGTTACCCCCCTCAAAAAAGAAAGAAATTATGAAATTCTAATTGCTGCTATAATCAAAGAATTATAGGGATAAAGAAAGTCTGATTCAAGGCACAAATCTGCATATTTTAATTCAAATTTCAGTGTATATGCAGTCAATCCACCTGGCACACTTATATATGTTAGGCTGAATATTCCAATCCACCAATGAAATAATTTCAGGAAAGCAGCAGTTTTTAACATTAGTGTAAAAGAGATTTGGCATGTTGGAATTATATAGTGACCGAACAAGAAATCTTGACAACTCATCAAACCTTTTTTTTTTTGGTACTGGGGATTGAACCCAGGAGTCTTTTACCACTGAGCTACATCCCTAGTCATTTTCATTTTTTATTTTGAGACAGGGCCTCATTAAGTTACCAAGGATGCCTCTGAACTTGTGATATTCCTGCCTCAGCCTCTTGAGCCACTAGAATAACAGGCTTGTGCCACCGTACCTTGCAACTCATTAAACATAAAAGAAAAAGGTTTTAAAAAAATAGATGAAAATTCCTCTGAGAACCACGGGATAATTTTAAGTGCAGTCTTTTATCTACAAAATGTACTATCTGTGACACCTCAATAAAAGCTTCTAAACTCAAAACTATCAAATCACTAAATAATTCATTACAAGTATATAAGAGAACAGAAGAACTTTCTTGTGACAAATGCCAAATTGTCTTAGAACTCAAACTCATGTCAACTATAATCCAGGAATCAAAGAAATAGCATTATTTTACTTACGTCAAGGACCTTTTTCGTGTATGTGGCCGCATGAAGCAAAGAGAATAACAAGACTGGGAAAATACTCACTGAAGAAAACAATTAAGGAAAACAAACTCATCAAGTACTTTGCAAAACAAGCCATGTATTATATTCAAGTATACAGATCTGAAACAACACTTGCAAAATGAGTTCAGGGAAATGGCTATTGTTTTACCAATATATTTTGAATCAAATGAAGTTTCTGTTTTTTATAAAAAAGAAAGTAAACTATTTCACTTTATAAAACACACCATTATTTTTGTGAAGAAAATTAATAGTAAAAAAAAATCTTCATTTATTTTTATTGGTGAATAAAACACTGCAAATATTTACTAAATTAAATTAAAACCTAGGCTACCTCAAAGGATTACATGCAGTTTTTAATCTCACAATGGCCTTCGTGGCCATTCAAGTTAGCCTTCAAACACAGAGATAGTCTTTTGCAATGCTTTCACAGATCTCACCACATGAAGAGAGTTCGAGGCAATGGTTTAAGGAGTAATTCTCAAATTTTCCTCAACTGAAGACGTTTTATTATTTCTTTCCTACAAAGACCTCATTATTTTAAGATACCATACCTATAAAGCTGTTGTAATTATGCTCTCAATTTGTAAAAATAAAACCATAGTGTATATCTGGGGTGGTATCTAATCTACTGAAAGTCTCATCAGTTTAATTACAGATATAAACAGAGAATCCTTATATTTAAATCCAATGATTTGGCTTTATGCCCTGGGTAAATATAGAATCTCCATTCAAAATTTTGAAAAACAGAAATTGCTCAGAAGACTCTATTCTCTACTCCAATTTTTGCCAGGCTTATAATAAAAACAAACAAACAAACAAAACCCCCAAACTTGTCATTTCCATGAAATGATAGAGACCATTAGTCAATCATGACTGGTAAAAATATAAGCAGTTTCTAAGAAATGAATCATTGTTTTTCTATACTAGCTGAAGGCTGGACATGGATGGGAAGTGGTGATGCTCTAACAATGTATCAAATTCATTATAACCATTCTCATTTAGGACCCAAAGGTTCCAATTTCCAATCTGTAAGCACCTTAAACTCAAGTAATAGAAGAACCCAATCTCGTTAATACAGTAGTTCTCTGAATACCCTGATCAATTCTTTCCTGCCACTCACAACAATTAAAATGTTAATTTTCCAAATAGAGATCACTCATATGCACACACACATGCACACACAGTTTTAAACTTTTAAATGAGTTATAAAACCCTTTGAAACTGATGAAAGGTATAATCCTCTCTTCTTTAAGGCCCCTGTGAAACTGTTTTGGCTTAAATAATTCAATTTAAACTTTGACATGGATCCAGACTTGAAGATCAATTCAATAAGAGGTAGTATTAGGTAATGAAAACAGAACCCTGAACTGGGAGTCAAGACACCTGCATTCCAGTCCTGGCTCTATCACAAACCTCATTTTCCTTATCCACTGGCAAATGACTAGAAATCAAAGCCAGAGATTTCTAATAATTCTTTTATCTCTAATGTTCTACAGTTCATAAATCTTTTTTTTTTTTTGCAGTACTAGGGATTGAACCCAGGTGTGTACTACCACTGAGTTACATCCCCAGCACATTTAACTTTTTACTTATTGACAGGGTCTCACTAAATTGCCCAGGCTAACCTCTAACTTGTGATTCTGTCTTATCCTCCCAAGTAGCTGGGATAAGAGGCATGTAGCACCAAGCTTGGGAATAAATTGTTAATAACATATTCATAATCTTAGCTCTCAATGTCACTTTACAATTATTTAGAAAAGGGGTGAACAGTTTACAATTTTAACCATAAGTACTTGTCATTGATAAAGGGCAATATATCACATTTATAAGAACAAAGATCAGAATATGTTTATGATAATACTTTTGGCCACCTTTATTACCATAATGCCCAACTTCCTTAGGAATCAGATTAGTCAATTACTAGTTTACATTATTCTCACTGCTCACTACTCCTTTTCCCCTCCCATAAGAATTTAAGGAAGAAAAAATCCTGACTTCAACATTTCCATGAGAAATAGGTTATTGAATAACCAACCGCACATAAAAGACAGACGTCATCTTCCCAGTCATGGGTCTTATTTGGCATGACCTCATGATTCACTCAACAAAACTTACTGAGCACCTGACCGGTGCCAGGCACTAAGCTATACTTCACTTCCATCTCCGTATAAGCAGCAAGGAAATGGAAATTTCTTGAGCACCTGTGTTGCCAATATATAGGTGCTAGAAGTCATGTATGAATTATGGGTTTGTCTGAGCCATCATAAGGCAGGGAGGTTGCTTTTCTGAGAACTCCTGGGTGAAATTCCCAGGTTGGAGAATGCTCAGATTATGCTGACACCCAGCCTTAGCTCATAGCCCTAGGTACAAACGCAGTGGGAGGTGAGCGTAACCTGCTAAACTCCAACCAAGTTGTTTCTGCCATCTTCTGTTTCCTCAGGAAGTTCTTTACACTGAATCTCACTGGTGTTCCAACGCATTTAAATAAAGCCCACAGATTCCATTTAGGAGAGTCAGATCTTGTCTCCATCAGAGCTGGTCCCCACTGGATCCCACTTTTCACTTATTTTCGTGTCTTATTTTTTACATTTCTCATACCTTTAATATTTCTAATCTAACTCAACACCCTAGATTGGGGAAACTGAGTAAATGCCACACAGGTCATGACATATATGTAGAGTGTGTGCCTGGAATATACACAGCCCAGGATTCAATCCCCAGAATGCCAAATGCAAAAACTATTTAAAAATGATACTTCACAACATAGGTGTCACGTAAATGGATATCTAGTCTTAGAGGAATATTTTATTGTGCTTTTCACTATATATAGTTGTATCACAAATATTCAAAAGTTCTTAGGCTGGAGCCAGGCATGGTGGCGCACGCCTGTAATCCCAGCACTTTAGGAGGCTGAGACAGGAGAATCACAAGTTCAAAGTCAACCTCAGCAACAGTGAGGCGCTAAGCAACTCAGTGAGACCTTGTCTCTACATAAAACACAAAATAGGGCTGGGGATGTGGCTCAGTGGGCAAGTGCCCCTGAGTTCAATCCCTGGTGTCAAAAAAAAAAAAAAAGTTCTTAGGCTGGGCTTGGTGGCGCAAAAACCTCAAGTTTCATTTAATGCCCTTGTTACTAATCTTTCCTATAGCAAAATATAATCAAGAGATCCCCTACATATTTAGTTAGTCATTTCACTGTCAAAAGAGTAGAAAAGGATACTTGTAACAGGGTAGGAATTGACAAAGATGAGTGAATATAACAGGTAGTGGCAGCTGTCCTCTAATAAAGCCTGGGCCAGAAATGCTCTGCTTAACTGAAAGTGCGGCAATCTTTGATGCAGCCTCAGAGCACTGGTAAGAGCATTTGCCAGCAAAGCACGTTGGTAAAAGCTTGCTGCTTCATGCAACCTGTAAATTACCAGAGAAGTTATCATGAGACATAAACAACTACCACGTCTCTTCCTCCCTTAGGAATTGCATCATAATTGCACAATACCTAAATCATTTAACTGTCAATAGAAAAAAACTACTTGAAAAATGACTTGTTCTACGTTCTTAGAAGCATCATTTCATATACATATGTCCAACTAAATTTTATAAAGCAGTGATTCTTCCCATCAAGATTAAAAAAGGTAAAAAATGCGAAACTCATAAACTTATCTTAACCCTTCACCTTCACTTTCCCTCAGATTTTCACTATGCTTAGTTTCACAAATCATAAATCCTTCCAACTGATAATATTACTAAGGATTTTAGTTTTATCCATCCCTTAAATTTTTACAATTTAACAATTTTTTTACCTAAAAGGTATTTCATTAAAAACTGAACAATTATTAAAGTTAGAAATATGTATAATACATACCCAAGAAGAGGAAGAACAAATAAAGCAGAGCAGTAAACTGTGAACAAGCGAGAAAGCCACATTGCTGTGTCCAGTTTATTGGTCATCATGAATTGCTATATTTAAAAAGAAAAACATTGTAGTAAATTAAGCTTGCAAATTATGCTAAGAATAGAGTATATAGTTTTATTCATATTCAAAATATTTCAACAACCTTTTGTCTGTGTTCTTTCAACACTTGTAATGCTGGCTTCATCTATTTAAAAAGAACATTAAATAAGAACTAATTGCTCTCAAGAGAATCAAATGCCTATTCTTAGCAAAATCTCAAACCCAAATATGTAGGTCTCAGAACTGAGTAAAAAGGCATCACACAAACCCAGTATGAATTAAATAAAGGAGATTGAAAAGGAGAAAGTAAAAACCACAGCTAACAATCAGTTACTGTTGAACTCATTACTCAGTGTATGATCTGCATAGCATACTAGAGGTGCTCAAAATACAACTATCAGCTATTAAATATCACCTGCTTCTCTGATTATATGACTCTCTGCATCCTCTTAAGGCTCCCCTACAAGTTTTAAGATGGGATTTGTGTTTTATTTGTCCCTATAGATTTTACCCTAATTTCAGTGACACCGGATTAAACTTCCACATTTGATTTTCTTCATTTTTTCTTCTTTTCCTTTGCTGCTTTTCTTTCTGCTGTATGCGTATTCATTACCACTAGCGCAAGAACCTAAAAATCTGTTTTATCATTAAGATGTATTTTATATTCATATTCTAAAGAGAATTTTACATTTTTCAACTACAGTATTCACAAATACTGTTAACATTGAGATCCAATACAAACACATATGGGTACACAGACTAAAACAAAGCTTCTCAAATAATACTTATCTTTACCACATTAAAAAAAGAAAAAGAAAAGAAAGAAAGAAAGAAAAAATCAGCTTCCACACAGCTAATTTTGAAACTCAATAACGGGTCCACCTGAAGTTTCAGAACACTACTTTTAAGCAATTTAACTTCATTATCTTTAGGGGGAAAGATGTAAAAAAAAAAAAAAAAAAAAAAAAAAATTTAAAGAAAAATGCAAGAACATTCTAAAATTCAATGTAAAATTCAATGACATTTTATTGCATTCCTTCTTAAATCATATGCAGGTAATGGCAGAAATGTGAAATATGCCTCTGGTTGAGTCAGATTTTACCTACCATACTATAACTCCCCTAAATTTAAATAATCAGCAATAGTCAAGTAGAAGGATAAATGTAGCTTTCTGTGCTCAGTTCCTCTACAAACGTCACAATCTGATATTTAATTTCAGGATATTTTCTTTAAAATCTATTTTTGTAGATGTTCATTTTGCCATAAATCACTGAGCTATGCATTTCATTTTGTACACTTTTATGTATGTGCATTTTACCACACAATAAAAGAAAAGTCAAAAGGGCATATTTTGGTTTAGATTGTTAGGAGTGACAGGCCTTGATGGCACACATCTATAGTCTCAGCTACTTGGGAGGCAGAAGCAGGATCACTTGGGCCCATCAAGAGTTCAAGACCAGCCTAGGCAACAAGTGAGACTACATTTCAAAACAAAACAAAAAGAGTGATCTGGCCAACCACCATAACTAGCAGTAAATAGTTTAGGCAAAAAATATTAATGGATCTTCAGGTAAAAAACTATTGAGGAACAAGATAACAGAGTCTCAAAGTACCATGTGATAAAACAATCTTTTAATTACAAAGGGAAAAAAGGCATCTTTAAAATAGAGAATCCAATGGACACCATTTTAACTAAAGAATCAAAATTCTCCAAGAATGGGATAAATCAACATGAAATGTTTCCTGATATATAACGCACAGAGAAGAACAAAATAATCACTCATGTAACTCCAGTTTGAGGAGCATTCTTTTGTTTTTTTTTTTTAATATCTTTTAAGTTGTCAATGGACCTTTATTTTATTTATTTATATGTGGTGCTAAGAATTGAACCCAGTGCCTCACACATTCTAGGCAAGCACTCTACCACTGGGCCACAACCCAGTGCCCAGTTTGAGGAGCATTCTACAAAACAGGCCTGGACTCTAGAAAATTACCAATCTTCAAAGACAATAAAGAGAGGAAAGCAGAGAACTCTTCTCAAGAGACCAAGGAAATATGACCCATAAATGTAATGCATGCTGTCTGGCTGAACCCAGGAGGAAAAAAAGACAATTAAGAAAACTTGAACATGAACTGCTTATCAGTTTATACCACCTATCAGTGTTAAATTTCCCAGATGTAATAATTTAACGTGATCATGTGGAAGAATAATGAAATATTTGTGGGTTAACAAACAAACTTTTAAGTGGGCCAGCAAAATTTTAAAGTGTGTATACAAAAATATTTGCAAAATGTTTTCAAAAAGTAACTCAACTCAATTCACACACTTAGGGCTGAAAAATCAGAGGACAATGACGCTTCGGTACAAGTAACTAGGAAGCTGCTAACTGGCACCTTAAAAATAAAAAATTTTTAAAAAGCCGGGCACGGTGGCACACGCCTGTGATCCCAGCACTTTGGGAGGGAGAATCTCAAGTTCAAAGCCAGCTTCAGCAATGGCGAGGCGCTAGGCAACTCAGTGAGACCCTGTCTCTACCATAAAACACAGAATAGGGCTGAGGATGTGGCTCAGTGGTCGAGTATCCCTGAGTTCAATCCCCAGTACCAAAAAATAAAAATTTGAAAAATTTTTTTAAAAAATTCACAAAAGCGTGGTACTTTGCGTCCTAAGAACAATGTGAAGAAGCAAAAAACACATTTTCTCTGCGTCACTTCTATACAATGACATAAAGTTGACACAAAGGTTTCCTGTCCCCACGCGTGTGCGCCATGAAGCTTGTGTCACGGCATAACCTTAGATGGCATCTTCAACCTTGGGGCCTAGGACAGAGTCCGAGGTGTGGGTTAAGGCAAGAAGGGCCAATTTCCAGGACACGCAGGTGACGGCCCCCAGCTCCAAGCCAGCCAGTTATGGCTTCGGAAGCCAACTTGTAGCTCCCTTTGAAGCTTCCTGTCAGTTCTCCCCTCTCCGCCCTCCGTCCCACACCCCTAGTCCAGAAATCGCTGAGCTCCTGGGACGCTCCGGGTCCTCACAATACTTCCCGGTCCTTCCCACCTCTGGCAAATCAACCAACACGACCCTGCCGCTCACTTACCACAGCGCCGGCCCCTTGGGGGCCGTTTGGGGTCGTATCAGCCATGAGAGACACGCAGGCGCCTGGGACGCTGCAAAAGCGAAGGGAGAAGAAAGAAGAGACAAACGTCAACTCCGGGGCCACGAACCAGGTAACCTGCTTCCCTGCCGGTGCCAGAGGCCCGCCGCGCCCTGCCGGGCTCTGAGCCTCCGGAGAAGACTCTTGCCCACCCCGTTGCAGTAGACGGGAGCCCCAGAAGCACCCACAGCAGCGGGTAAATACCTGCCCCGCACCGCCAAGATCAAATCGGATTTTCCAGAAAGACCGAAGCGAAGGCGGAGCTTCGAAGCAAGGTCCTAAAGGGCCCAACCAACGCCGCCGGCTCCCAGTTATCTCCGAACCCGGAAATACTCTTTTCATTTCCGCGGGGGTCGAGGCGTGATGACGAGAGCACGCCGGAGGGGGCCCGGTGCATGACGGGAAATGTAGTTTTTCTCTTCGTTTCGCCTCCACCTGAGTTTCTCTCCAGTAGGGCCAGGCAGTCGTATCAATTTTTGCCTCATTCTCTCTGCTCTGCTCATGTCCAAACCACAGTCTCTCTCCCTTCCTTAATATAGAGGTCTCAGACTCATCTTTGATCTCTCCCTCAAAGAGTTCACTCTATGGTTCAACTTCTAACATTATTTCAGAAAGTATTCATGAAGCCTGCTGTATGACAGGTTCAATGCTTGGCTCGCATGATAATACAGATGATTATAACACGGACTGCAGAAGATACAGACAAATCGAAATCACATCATAAACTTGTATAATATGGGCAGAAACTGAGAGCACAGAGAAGGGTGCCTCAATCAGAAGGTGACTGGGAGGTTTCCAGCAAATAGTAATTCTGATCCTAAATCTTGAAGGGAGCTGGAGAGAGGAAAAAGTTGGGTCAAAGGGTAAGAGGATTACAGACAGAGGAACAGAAAGTACATGAAATAACAGGAGAGTCAGAGGACAAGTTCAGTACCAGTGGAATGAAGGGGATTGTGAAAAATTTGGGCAAGAAAGGCAGGCAGAGATGTGCTCATAAAAGGATCTAAACTTGATCCTGAAAACCAGAGACCTATGGTACAATTTGTCACACAGAAGTGTGACATCATAAGATTTAGAAAAATCATTGCTGGGATAAACAAATCAAGCTTGTTTTGTTTTTGATTTTTGGTACTAGGGATTGAACTCAGGGGCACTCGACCACTGAGCCACATCCCCAGCCCTATTTTGTGTTTTATGTAGAGACAGGGTCTCACTGAGTTGCTGAGGCTGGCTTTGAACTCGCGATTCTCCTGTCTCAGCCTCCCTAAGTGCTGGGATTACAGGCTTGCACCACCACGCCCGGCTAGGCTTGTTATTTTTGAAGGTGAACAGAGAAGGACTCCGAAGAATGTGCTAGGGAACATAAGGAGGGGAAATATACACTTCCCTTCTCTCCAGTCTTTATGTGGGGATAAAGGCAGAACAAACTTAGTTGTGAAGTAAGTCATGTGCTCATAAAACATTTGAAGAAACCTATATGTGTAGTTGACATGCAATCTATACTGTGTCTGTTTCCCTTTGCTTGTAGGTATGGTGTAGCCCCCCACTTTATCTCAGACTGTGGCACCAAGGGTCACCTGAATGATAAAATGTCCAAACATTCTTTGTTGAGTCCTTTAAGTTCTTTCTTTGGGATTGGAATTTGGTATACTGGGGCCTTTTCAGCCCTGGGGTTAAACTATCGCTCTGGCAATAGAGTGAAGGACAATGAGGGGAAGCCAGGAGATTCATTGGGAGGCCCATTACATAAATTAGGGGAGAAGAGATGAGATTCTAGGTTGATGCAGTACTGTGGGGGTAAGAGAAAAGATGACTTGGAGGTTGCTTCCAAGATTTGGTGACTGAATATGTATAGGTGTGCAGGAGAGGGAAGGTCATCTGCTGAGGCCTAGAGAAGAGCTGTAAGGCAGAATGCAGTAGATGAACGATGGACTGAGAATCAAGCATTAAGGGAGTGCAGAGAAGCTGACCAGAAACATAGGACAGCTGATACCCCCCTGCTCCTGGACCTGTCAAGGTTCCTGCTCTCTCAGATGTGTACTTATCCTCCAGGATCCATGGGCAGTCCAGGTGCTAGTCAGTTGCAACCCAGAAATCAAATGATGTCTCTTGAAATGGAGTAAACTTCTATTTTTCTAAGGCCATTGCCCAAGTCCAGCCCTTAGGATCTGCAGCCTGGATTACCTGTCCTCCTAGCTGAGCTAAAATGTTACTTTTGCACTCCCCAGATATCATTTATTACATGTTTTATAGTACTTACTACTTCCTAATACTTCTTATAATTGTCTACCTGCCAGTGTGCCTGTGTTACTGATTTAAGGAATCCTATTATTAATTTATTAACATATTAAATGTTCTTTATTATAAATTCTACATAGCAAGTAGATTGTCATAGAATCCTTTTTAAAATTTTTGTGTAGATAGCAATAAACGGTTATAATGAATGAGTATAATTCCATGAATGTTGCTTGATATTTTTGTTAATAAATAAGATGAAAGTGAAACAACTAACACATTTATTAAAACTTTATTCCTTTGATAATAACGTGATTAACATGTTTGCTCGATTGAACACTAGCTTTTTAATATCAGAAGAACATTTACTCAATTTTTGTGCTATTCACAATGTAACAGCTACAGACATAACACACTTATAAGTTTAATCTGTATTATTAACATTTTCTGCATCACTTTTTAAAGTGTAGACGACCAACAAAACAACTAATCAAGCTCTGTTGTATAGTGTTTGCTGATATTTCCATGGTATAAATATTACCAGGATCTTCTTCAAACTACCAACACAAAGTCTCTGGATGTTGGAGGTGGGAAGGTATGGGCATAACACACCAATACATATTTCCATCAAACAGCTACAGTAGACACAAATAACCTTAAGAGCATAGATAAGATGTAGTAATGGAACAGGGATCCACTTCACCCTTTAAATACAGCCCTTGCTGCTTATTTTAAAAGGGACAAGTTTTTCTTTTCTTCTTCTCCCTCTCCACCTCCCTAACCTGGGGCAGGGTGCCCCACCGGAAGGACATGTCTGCCAGAGGATCTAGGAAGTAAGAATCTCCCAAATTAACAAGTGAATCCTAACACACTAACAGAGCACCCTGGGACTCCCTACCAGAGCACACCCTGATGGGCAGAATCACAGCCTCAGGGACGGGAGTCCACTGTATTTCTCCTTTGCTAACAAAGCAATAAAACTTCTTTTTCCTTTTTCTCAAAACTGTGTCTTCATTGTTAAATTGGCATTATTAAATTGACGGAGTTACAAAATTGGCACCCCAGGTGGGACCCCAAAACAGCCACTGCTCTGGCTTTCTTGAGCAGGCCTGGCACTCCAAGCAACTGCGCTTCCATGCTGAGACTGTAAGGCAAACTATTTGACAGCTGACTGCTGGAAACTATTTGACAGCTGACAGCTGACTTCCTTCCAGAAGAGCTATCCCAGTGAGTAAACGGAGGGACTGAGAGACTTCCAGCAGCTGCCCCTTTTGCTTCAGGGAATTCCCGCCCTCCCCTGAACTTAGGGATTGCTCCATCTTGGTCTACTTTGAGAAAAAGGAAACTGAGCACAGTGAAGTCGGGACACCTTGGCCACTCGGTAAGCTCCCCCGGTGTGCACAAGAAGACCCTTGGTTCCACACATCTGGTTCCCCTTTATGAGAACATCTGATCCCTCTTCATAGGAACATCTGTGGCACCGCTGGTGTAGAAGTCACGGTTAAGTGGAAGTTGGGAACTTGGAGGGGTTTGCCCCTATCTGTTCTGTTTTAAAGGTTCCCACCTGTCGCCGATGATTTGGGGATCCTCTCTGTTTGTCTGTCTCCATGTTTTTTGTTTGTATCTGTTTCTGGCCATTTAAGACATGGACAATAATAGGTTGATCCTATAGATTGTTTCTTGGGAAAGATCTTGGCTGAATGGGCCATCTATAGATAAAAACCTGTCTAAAAAAAAGATGATGTTTTACTGTAACAATCTGGACTTTGAATGGTTTTCTGAATTATTGTACAATCATGCGGTTGTGAGTTGATCTATCAGAGATAGAATAAGTGAAAGAGTCTGTGTGTACAGGCATGTATGCATAATAGGGAGTCTAAAACAGTCAAAAACTAAGTTGGATGCAAAAAGGTGCTGCCTGTAATGTGTGAGTATAGCAGAATATCAAAAGAGGATTAAAAAAGAAATTTCTCGTCCCTTCAACCCACTGCTGACAGTCTGAGCACCACTTCTCAGCCTGGCCCCAGGCAGCTGCAAATCATCCTGCTGTGGATCAGGGACACTGGTCCTGGGATAAAGAAAAAAAAAATCTCAGGAAGCTGCCTGGTCTATAGAGAAATGGGCAAAGAGGACCTGGCCTCTACTCTGCTTTTTAGACACACTTTGCCCACGGCAATAAAATTGGAGTTTCAGAACAGGGCTCAGTTCATTGCTCCTGCAGACAAATGAAATCTATGTGGGCTGTAGGCCTCACTGATTTCCTTTCTGCATTCTTGTCTCATGGGTTCAAAAAATGAAATCCAGGGATGGTGGCAGAGGACAAAAATTTTTTTAAAAAATTAGTTTTGAATGAGAAAAAAAGATGGAACGCCCTATGATGTGAGGGGAAAACTGGCAGAAAGCTTTTTCACTTGGGTATACTAGTCTGGGGACTTAGTCTTCCGGATAAAGACAGGATCAGAGTTCAGGCTAAACAGACAAAGGGAAACTGGTCAAACAATACCCTGTGCTCAAACCCTTTGAGTGCAACCTGAAAGGAAAAAAAGATTAAGGCACTTTTTTTTTTTTGGTACCGGGGATTGAACTCAGGGGCACTCGACCACTGAGCCACATCCCCAGCCCTATGTTGTGTCTTATGTAGAGACAGAGTCTCACTGATTTTCTTAGCACCTCACTATTGCTGAGGCTGGCTTTGAACTCGCAATTCTCCTGTCTCACCCTTCCAAAGTGCTGGGACTACTGGCGTGCACCACCATGCTGACTGAAAACGGAGGGCTTTTAATGAAGCTATTTGTTTCCGACCCCAAGTTAGAGAGGGATAGAGGGAGAGGAGGAAAAGAAAAACATTCTCTTTTAAAAATAAGCCTCAGAGCAACTGAAGGCTATATTCACAAGGTGAACCACTGTTTGGTGGCTCCATGGGTTTGGCTTCTTGGCTATGTTACAACATGGCAGAGAAATGAAGAAGGAAACATCTATGTACAAAGGAGGTCAAGCACATGACGGTGGTCTTGCTTTATAACAACTTACCTAGTGAGAACTAACTCACTTTGCAAAAAGAGTATTAATCCCTTCTGAGAGCAGTGCCCCCACTGACCTAATCTCCCCTTAGTAACATTTCTAGCACCTCTCAATACCACCACATTGAGAACCAAATCTCCAGTGCATGAATCCCTTGGGGGACAAACCACATCCAAACTATACTATCAATCTTTTGCATATGGCATGCCATTGTTGATTCAATTTGTGTTTTCCTGAGTGATAGTGAAGCTGGGAATCTTTTCATGAGATTATTGGTGACCAACATTATTGGTCACTCAGGTTTTCTCTCTATTGCCTCTTTTTCTATGGAGTTGTATTTCTATTATTACTGATTGTTGGAATTCAAAAACTAATTTTTGTTAAAATTATGTTTTGCCTCTAGTCCTTCCTTTGTTATACGAGTTGAAATTTTTCTTTCTTTCAAAGATGAATAAAAATACTAAATGAGTATAGGGGGAAGGAAAAGGAACAATTTGTCTTGTGACCCTTAAATCCCAAGCTGAGCCAAAAACTGACTAGGCCACAGCTCTGTGAAACAACTAAATTAAGATAAATGAGAAAGGGGCACAAAGTAGGTTGCTTTCCAAATGGTTCATGATTTCTATGCCCAATTTATGAAAGATGATACTTTCTATTAAAACTCTTTTTAATAGGTCGACTTAGTTCTGCTGGCTGAATCCACTTAATCATATTAACCTAATAATTGAGGTCTTTTGATTTCACCCTGCTTCTACATTCTCAGATGTGCTGAATATAGAATAAAAAGGACCACAGATATGGACCTACGATGGAGATTCTGGAAAGCTTTTTAAGAAGAAATTATTAGTTTTGTACAGCTAAAGATAACAATGATCAGCTTGTACTAAAGTGATACTTACATATAGCACTCACTTTTAATTAGAGCTATATTTTCTCCTTTTAGATTCTCCTCCTTGAACATATGCATTTCAAAGGCAGAGGGAATGTTCTTCATTCCTATGTCATTCCCTTGGCTTCAAATAAAGCTATAAGTGCTGCTTTCAATTCCAGTACAATTTCAGGCCATATAAAGGACCACATTTAGGGACCACATAAAGTATACTGAAGCCAGAGTGCAAGAATTTAAATGTGCTTCCCTAAGAGATTTCAGTGGTTAGTTTCAACTATTGAATGAAGAAATATCTAGTATTGCAGTGGTGCACACCTGTAATCCCAGCACTTTGGGAGTCTGAGACTGGAGAATCGCGAGTTCAAAGCCAGCCTCATCAACTGGTGAGGCGCTAAGCAACTCAGTGAGACCCTGTCTCTACAAAAAACACAAAGTAGGGCTGGGGATGTGGCTCAGTGGCCGAGTACCCCTGAGTTCAATCCCCAGTACAAAAAAAAATTAGTATTTCTTCCTCTGCAGAAGTATCACAATAATTTTTATTATGTTTGTGTTGTATTTATGGATAATATATATAACATATGGATGATATTTTCAATCTCCACCCCCTTTTTTGTATTTTTAGCAATTGACATCTGTCTTCTTTTCTCCCACGTATTTCTCTACTTTCTCCCTTGATCCTTTTTTTTTTTTTTTTTTTTTGATATTGAGACAACTTTTCAAACTGATATGGTTGCCTTAGGCTCTCCTGCTTGCAAGTATAGCAGTCTCTCCTGTGTGAGGTTTTTTTTCTACAGTTTCAATTACCTGCAGTCAACCATCATCCAAAAATATTAAATTGATCTGGGCATCATGGTTCATGCCTATAATCCCAGTAATGCTGAAGGCTGAGGAGGGAGGACTGCAAGTTTGAGGCCAGACTCAGCAATTCAGCAAGACACTGTCCAAAATAACAAAAAAATAAAAAAGGTTAAGGATGTAGCTCAGTGGTAAAGTGCCCTGGGTTAAATATATATATAATTGAAAATTCCAGAAGAAATAAGTAACTTATAAGTTTAAAATTGCTCAGTTTTAACCAGGTGCGGTGGCTCAAGCCTGTAATCCCAGCACTTAGGGAGGCTGAGACAGGAGAATCACGAGTTCAAAGCCAGCCTCAGCAATGGCGAGGTGCTAAGCAACTCAGTGAGACCCTGTCTCTACATAAAACACAAAATAGGGCTGGGGATGTGGCTCAGTGGTGGAGTACCCCTGAGTTCAATCCTCAGTACCAAAAAAAAAAAAATTGCTCAGTTTTGAGTAAAACGAAGAAATCTCCTGCCAGCCCACTTTGAAATGAGGCAGATGATCCTCCTTCTGGAATGTTGTCAGGTCAATAGTAGCCTAATACCATGTCACAGTGCATACATCATTCAGCTCACTTCATCTCATCACATAAGCATCATATAAACTCACATCCTTACAAGAAGGGTGAGTACATTAACAATAAGATAGTTTGAGAAAAAGACCACATTCACATAACTTATATAGTATGTTGTTATAATCATTCTAGTTTATTATGTTATTGTTGTTAATCTCCTACTATGTCTAATTTATAAAATTAAGCTTTACCATAGGTATGTATGTATCAGAAAAATTGTAGCATATATAAGATTAGATACTTCTTGAGGTTCCAGGAATCCACTGGGGGCCTTGGATTATGCCCCCATTGATAAGGGGGGGTATTATTGCAATAGAAAGGACTATTGTAACAGAAATTAAGCCCACACACATAAGTAGGAGACTAAAGGCAAAATAATATGACTAGATTCCATGACTAGATTCAAGATTCCAAATGACATCAAAGAAATCTCGTCTCCCTCTTCTTCTCTGAGTTGACCTCATTGTCAAACTGATTTTCCCTACACATGAGCTCATGTTCCACCACATTAGCAAGACCAGACCACAGAACATGCCTCTGCCCAATACTTTCAAATAATAATCCAGGCTTGATTTCTATTAGATCAAATTTGCTCTCATAAAAATTCTTAAAGTAATCATTTGGTTTAAGATACAGCAAGGGCTGGGTCCTTTACCTACTCTTTTTTGTATGAAGGGTGCTGAGGGGAATGTGTGTGGTATTAGCCACAACTAAAACTCTATGTCACTATGAAAAGAACAAGGTATGAATGCCAGGGACGGCAACAGCAACATAATTCTACCCCAATCATCTTTTCTAAATTGATGCTTTTTAAATTTTTGCATTTTTTCAATGGTTGCCAATTAACTTCTACTTGAAAAGAGTTTCCATAGAAACAGGTAAATTCCTAAGAGTTATGTAGCTGATTTTAATTGAAGGTAAGAACATCCTGATGTCATGTAATCCCAGAAGCTGAAACAGTTGGCTACCAATAGGCCATTTACCCCTTTTGGCTAGAGGTTGGCTGAGGGAGCAAGAATTGATTCCTGAGTTATTGATGACTTGGCTCTCTCTAGTTTCCAAGGGGGATTCTCCTGAACCATCACGTTGTCAATTTGCTCATTTCTGCTTCCAGCAGTGATTAATAATCCTGTGGTTGGATAGAGCATCTTTGTAATTGCTAAGTGCTGAGTCATTCATCTCATTCGGAGTGCCTTGCTACTTTCATTTGCTGTCTAAAAAATAAACTCTTTTTAAGTTCAGCAGAGATAGCTCTTGAGAATGTGGTCTTAATAAATAAAGTTTACTTTTACTTTTCAAAATTGGTAATGTAAGTGAAACCGGTGAGGATCGGGTCCTGTTCCTTTGGTGTTGAAAATTGAACATTGGGGAAACATTGAGGCAAGTGCAAAAAAGAAGTTTCATTTAAAGGATGGAACAGAGAGAGACTCCTCCAGAGAGGAGGTGGTCCAGTGCTGGTACTTGAAGAAGTGGAGGTGTCTTGCCCCTTTATAGATATCAGGTTTTCTTTCTTCTCATGCCCCTTCTTCCCACCCTGCCCTTTTGGTAAAGGGCAGGAAGAGAGCCATCTAGTGGGTACCTCATTAACAACTCCTTGCTGGAAGGAACAATTCCCAGGAGGCAGGTGACCTTAGCAACAGATGAGGAGGGGGGAAGTGTTCTGGAGGTATTAGCATTCCATTTCCTTTTGGACCAGCCCCTATCTTCCTGGCCCAACCCAATTATCTATCTACCCTGACTACCTGTCCTTTTGTTATTATCTCATAAGGAAAAATTTTATGACTTTAGAATAAGCACACATTCAATGGAATGCTGAAGACTCTGGAGCTAGGACTGACTAGGCTATGTTTAAACTTTGTGGATAACTGATAGCAATGCCACTAGTTCTTGTCTATTATGTTAATTTTCTATTGCTATTACAATAAATCATCACAGGTTTGGTGGTTAAAACAACACATCTTCATTATTTACAGTTCTGGAAGTTGAAGTACCACACAGGTCTCAGTGGGCTAAGTTCAAAGTACCTGCAGGGCTGTATTCCTTTCTGGAGGCTCTAGGTGGTTCATTTCTTGCCTTTTACAGGTACTAGAGGGCACCTTATTCCTTTGAGTTTGGACAAATTTCTCCATCTTTAAAGCCAGCAATGTTGTTCAGTGGTAGAGTGCCATGGGTTCAATCCCCAGAGAGTTGACCAGAAGCTACCACACTACCTTTAATCATTGACTCACATATGGTGTTTTGCTAGATTGAAGGAAAAAAAAATTTAATGGGGTTGAACCAGGGGTGCTTTACCACTGAGCTACATCTGTAGCACTTTTTACTTTTCATTTTGAAGTAGGGTATCACTAAATTGCTTAGGGCCTTGCTAAATTGCTGAGGCTGGCCTTCAACTTGTGATCCTCCTGTTTTAGCTTCCCAGGTAGCTAGGATTAGAGGACTGCACCACTACACCCAATTGAAGGGGATTTTTAAGCATTTCTGCTTGAAAAGGTAAGATATCCAATAACTCTTCACAAGGACATCGGAAAGGAGAGTATTGCAATTACCCTAATTCTATTCTTTCACCTCAAACACCTCAATTCACGCTGACAGAATAATTTACTATAAACTTTACACTACCTTTTTTTAAAATATTTTTTTAGTTGTAGGTGGATACAATATCTTTATTTATTTTTATGTGGTGCTGAGGATTGAACTTAGTGCCCCCACGGATGTGAGGCAAGCACTCTACCACTGAGCTACAACCCTACCTTTTGAAACACAATCACCAAATAGATAAAAACTTCCAGTGGTGTGGAACCAACAAGGAAGTAGGAGACAATGAACTTAACACTTAAATATTGCTAATCTCAAAATCTTTTGTTACTTTATCAGAGGATCTGAACAGTAACTCTACTGATCAAGATCACGCTGTCTTCTGTGCTTTAATTATAACCAAATCCCAGCAAAATAAAAATATGAATAAGTAATAATAAGAAGAATATGATCAGTGGCTTGAAAAGCTGAGACAGCAGGATTGTGAGTTCAAAGCCAGCCTCAACAAAAAGCGAGGCACTAAGCAACTCAGTGAGACCCTGTCTCTAAATAAAATACAAAAGAGTGCTGAGGATGTAGCTCAGTGGCTGAGTGCCCCTGAGTTCAATCCCTGGTACCAAAAAAGAAAACTAATATGAGCACTTCATAATGGATTTGTAGGCTTGTTGAAAGCTTGAAAAAGTCACTTTGGGATGCTGAATGATATTTGAATATATTTACACTTTTGATCAAAGTCCAGAGGAGTCATTTTTATACTTATTTTTCTATAATCTACATATTTTCTCTCTGCTAGTGAAGAAAATTATTTGCAGTTTTAAATAATAGATTTGCTATGTTTTATTATGAAAGTAGTACATAAAAACAGAAAATTTGAAAAAATTTTAAAAAGAAGTCATTCACTCAGATATGTAGCTACTAACACAAAAAGAAGGGGAGGGAAGCCGGGCGTGGTGGCTCAAACCTGTAATCCCAGCACTTAGGGAGGCTGAGCTAGGAGAATCGCGAGTTCAAAGCCAGCCTCAGCAATGGCGAGGTGCTAAGCAACTCAGTGAGACCCTGTCTCTACATAAAACACAAAACAGGGCTGGGGATGTGGCTTAGTGGTTGAGTGCCCCTGAGTTCAATCCCCAGTACCAAAAAAAAAAAAAAAAAAAAGAAGGGGAGGGAAAAATAAAAGTTCACTGCATTAGACAAAGGGGAATGAAGGGAAGGGAAGGGAGATGGGAATAGCAAAGATAGTAAAATGAACTAGACAGAACTTTCCTATGTTCATACATGAATACATGACCAGTGAAACTCCATGTATGTATATGTCAAAATACACTCTACTGTTGTGTATATCTAAAAAAATGATAAATTAGATAAACAAGAAGTCATTCATAGTATAACCATCTAAAGACAATCACTGGTTTTGTTAATGCCCATGTTTTTGTTGCATTTATCTTACTTTGTAAGAATTACCATTTGCGAAGCTGGGCGTTGTGGCACACGCCTATAACGCCAGCGCTTTGGGAGGCTGAGACAGGAGAATCGTGAATTCAAAGCCAGCCGCAGCAATGGCAAGGCCCTAAGCAACTCAGTGAGACTCTGTCTCTACATAAAACACAAAATAGGGCTGGGGATGTGGCTCAGTGGTTGAGTACCCCTGAGTTCAATCCCTGGTACCAAAAAAAAAAAAAAAAAGAATTATCCATTTGCTTTTCACTAAATACAATAAATTTTTAGGATTGTTAAATTTTTATTGGCTACATAATATTTCACTGGCTAGGTTTTCCATAGTTTAATGTTTGCATATTTGAAACCAAAGGAAAACATGAATAAACATTCTAGACTTAACTTATTGCACTCGTTTTTAGTTACCTTCTTTTAGTTGACTTTAAAAATCACTAATTTTAGAGGTCACAAGCTGAGCAACTTGTTAGTCTCCTGCTAACTTTGTGTAGATGACACCTCTGGTGTGTGGCTCATGATATCTTTTGTCTAAGTCACCTTTTAGGGATCTGAAGCTTGCTTTTGTTGAAATCACCAACTCTTCACCAACTATTTACTTGAGCCTGTTCAGGTGTGCGATGTGTGACTTCTTTGATTTCAGAAGATCAAACATTCCACCCTCAGATCATGCTAACATCACTATTTTCTGAACATGTGTCCTGTGAAAAGCATAGTTCTGGTTTGATAACATAGTGTTGCCTTTATGGATACAATAGGGATTCAACTATTTTGGTGGTTTCATAGACTCATTCGATTTTTGTAAGTCACTAGAAGATTTGTGCATTGAATTAATCTGATAGTCTTAAAGGTCATCAGAAATTCTCCACATCAAAATGATAGTGATCCATATTGTTATAGTAATAAACATATACTTATCACTTACTACCTGCTTATTAAGTATAGCTTATAAAAGTAGGCTTGATTCTCTTCAGTAAGCACGTAATACAAACATATGGAAGTCAGTTTTAAGCACTATTCCATTTCATTCAGATTTGGTTTTTCAATATTCCTTTATTTGTTCATTAAGTATTGAAGGAGCTGTATATGGGTACCAGATAATGGGGAAAGGATAGTTAATACTAATGATAAGAGCCCTGCCCTCCTGGAGCTTACATTCCAAGTTCTAGGGGATCATTTCAAGCCCTTTAGGATGGTACTCGGTACTCCACACTGAGCTATCGAGAAGGTACTGCTCCTTTCTGAGCAGTAGTCCCCACATGATAACAAGTGAATGTGAACATGACTACCCCTAGGCCTAATGTTCTAAAGGGAGGAAGTTTTAGGGAAAAGAAGTCTTATAGAGACTATCTTGGCAGCAGTTGCAGCCTTCGACCAAGGGGGCAGCCATTCATTAATAGTCCTACAGGGAGGAAGCCAGGGGAAAATACTCAACCTATGTATCCTTGATCTCTTATAAGGGGGCCACATTGACCAAATCCAAATTGAAGCTAGGGAGCATGCAAGTTCACCAGCATCCTGCCACAGCCTATAAACAATGTGCATGACTTCCTTAAGGTATATGTTAATGCTTGAGTATCACTTTTAGATGAAAGCAAAGAAGTATTTACTTTCTGCTGTGGTTTTCCCCTAAAGTGTTCATTAATTGGGAGCTTGATCATCAGCATGGTGATGTTAAGAGGTGGTGGAACCTTTAAAAGGTGGGGCTTAAGCCAGGTGTGGTGGTGCACGCCTGTAATCCCAGCACTTTGGGAGGCTGAGACAGGAGAATCGTGAGTTCAAAACCAGCCTCAGCAATGGCAAGGTGCTAAGCAACTCAGTGAGACCCTGTCTCTACATAAAACACAAAATAGGGCTGAGGATGTGGCTCAGTGGTCAAGTACCCCTGAGTTCAATCCCTGGTACCAAAAAAAACCCCCAAAAACGTGGGGCCTAGTGAGGGATTGTTAGATCACTGGACACACTGCCTTCAGAAGGGATTAAATTATCACTGGACCTTGCTTAGTTCTCCTGAAGTGTTGTAATAAAAGAACAAGCCTAAACTCTCCCCAGTGTCTCTCTGACTTCTTCTCCTACCCTGTGATCTCCTTTCTCTTGTGCACTCCCTCCATGAAGTCATCTGTCATGATGTAATGTAGCCACGGGGGCCCTTGCCAGAGCCAATGCCATACTGTTTGGACATTTGGTCTCAAAACTGTGAGCTAAATAAACCTCTTACTTTACAAATTTCCCAACTTCAAATACTCTGTTTCAGAAACAGAAACTGACTGTTATACTTTCTTTCTTGATGTAATATATAGGAGTGTTTTTCCTTGTAGACAAGGATGACTGTTTTCTTTCTTTCATGAAAAACAAAAAGAGGAAATAAAAAAAATCTAAGACTTTTAAAAAATGTTTAAGTTCAATGTTAAATGAAGATACACAGCAGATCAGTTTGTTGACATAACTCATAGCTGTGCTTTGTAGTTAGTTCATGCTAAGTCCCTATTTTGTTTATGTTTACATCCCTAATACTAATCATAGAGCTGGATCCATACTACGTAGTTCATAAATACTTGCTGAATTGAATTAAAGTTGACCATCTGGAAGCCTGTGGTATGTGGGACTGTCAGAGGGAGAGCAGACACTGGAGAAAGCAAGGGGGTTGGGTTGGACAAAGGCTTTCAACACAGAATAGGAAAAATCCCAGAAACATTCATATCAAATGCTGAGATGACTTGAAAGGAATCTAGATACTATGAAAATAGATACTATGTACTAATAAGAAAACCACTCATAGTCAACATAGTAGGCTTGAAAAATATATATTTATTTTTTAATTTTTTTTTTTTAGTTGTAGGTGGACACAATACCTTTATTCTATTTTTTGTGTGGTGCTAAGGGTCAAACCCAGTGCCACATGTGTGCTAGGCAAGCACTCTACCACTGATCCACAATCCCAGCCCCGAAAAATATTTATATTAAAACACCATATGCTTTATTTTGCAGATTCAAAGGACATATCTCTTGGCCTGGTCTTTACTTAGAAGTGACTGTAACACTATCCCTTGCAGACACCTGTGCCTTTAGAAGCAGCCCAATGATGTGAAATGTTTTGCGTAAATCTCCAAGAGAAATTCAAATTACCCCAACACTATATGTATTTCTTGTCTAAAACCAAATCTCAGAAGGCTGAAACACATTATGCAGAAAAGAGAATGCAGTTCAGATTCAACTACCTGCTCTCATGAACAGTAGCAAGGGTTAAATGTTTAAAACTCACAGGAGCCAGGCATGGTAGTGCACACCTGTAATCCCAGCAGCTAGGGAGGCTGAGGCAGGAAGATTGCAAATTCAAAGCCAGCCTCAGCAACTTAGTGAGGCCCTAAGCAGCTCAATGCGACCCTGTCTCTGAATAAAATACAAAAAAAAGGGCTGAGGATATGGCTCAGTGGTTAAGCACCCCTGGGTTCAATCCCCAGTATCAAAGCCAACCAACCAAACAACAAAACACACCTACCTCACAGGATGTTAGAAATGAGTCCTCATGTCATCTAGCTCAATGCTCGCCTTTTTGTGGGGCAAGAGATTGAATCCAGGGTCTCATGTATGCTAGGCAAGTCTGCCACTGAGCTGCATCTCAGCTCAACCCCTTTCCTTTCATGAATGGCCAAACTAAGGATGAGGGAAGATGAGTCTAACTTCATCTCATGATGCCATCTGACAGTGACGTTACAGCTCACTGTCAAGAAAGCCCTTCCCATGCTCAGGGCTCCTTGAATCCATGATGGGGACACATTCTTAAAACACAACTGGCATATCAAGATATTACCAAATACTCCTTTACACACTTGTTCTTGAGTCACCAGTTAGTAATAGACTATCAAGCACTGAATTAATTCTAATCGAAAGAGTTCAGGAACTGTGTATGCAACTTGGGCTCTTCAAAAATGGACACAAATTGTCATAAATATATGTTTACAGACGTATATGTGTATAAACACATTTATATAGACACCTTTACACATATATCAGCTGATAGAGACATCATCAATAGCTACATAACAGCATACCTATATACAATAAAACCACTACTAAATGTATTGAGAAAAGAGAAATAAAGGCAAATTTTCTACTTATCAATATTTCAGTGTGAAAAATTTATCACCCTTTGCTTCTGATACATTCGTCAGTTCTTATACTTTGTACTATATGATAATAAGCATTAAGTCTGTCACATAATGAAGAAACTATATGCCCTGCTATGTCTGTTTAATGTGAATAACCAAAAAATATTTTTATTTATTTTTTGTTTTTTAATTTTTTGGTACTGAGGATTGAATTCAGGGGCACTCAATCACTGGGCCACATTCCCAGCCCTATTTTGTGTTTTTTTATGTAGAGACAGGGTCTCACTGAGGTGCTTAACGCCTCGCTGTTGCTGAGGCTGGCTTTGAACTTGCGATTCTCCTGTCTCAGCCTCCCTAAGTGCTGGGATTACAGGCTTGAGCCACCGCACCCGGCCAAAAAATATTTTTAAAATATGAACTTTTACTAAAAGACATTTTCAGAAATCATCTTCTGTCAAATGTTAGTGATATCATTTTTTTTTTTTTTTGTACTGAGGATTGAACCAAGGGGCCAACCCTTTACCACTGAGCTATATCCCCAGTGCTTTTTATTTATCTTTATATGGAGATAGAGCCTCACTAAGTTGCCCAGACTGGCCTCGAATTTGTGATCCTCAACCTCCGGCATCACTGGGATTATAGGTGTGCACCACCATACCCAGCAGCTTAACTATTTTTAAATTTTTTTAAAAAATTGTAGATGGACACATTACCTTCATTTTATTTATTTTTGTGTGGTACTGAGGATTGAATCCAGTGCCTCACATGTGCTAGGAAAGTGCTGTACCACTGAGACACATCCCCAGCCCAGCTTAACCATTTTTCAAGGGAAAGTGGGTGTGTTCATAACCATGTGCATCTCATTGATGTCCAAACAATAATGTGAGGTAGAGATCAGAAAATCAAGTCCACATAAATTGGATCTGTTTTAGAGTATGTGAATTATGATGATTTCTAATGATATATGTTTTTGGTCTTTGGGCTTCTGACAAACACACACTATAAATACACAATGCTATAGCTAATACACACTGGAATATTTGCATTATTTACTAACGAAAAACATTGCTTAGGGTTCATGGTTTGATTCTTGATTATGAAACTCTATGGTAGCATAACCAAGTGATTAAAGGCAGGGACTTGGGTTCTATTACTTCTTAGCTTCAACCAGAGAAAATTGGCTATCCTCTTGGTGCCTCGGTGTCTTCAACTATAAAATAAGTGAAATCAGAACACCTACTCCCTCGAGTTGCCAAGATTTGTGAAGTCCTTAGAATAGTGTTTGGTTCCCCATAACTGCTAAGTATGAATTTGTCATTATTATTGCAAGGTCATCCTCTAGAAGGATTGATTGCCAATGATTGGTTCCAAATCTCTTGGATGGTGGGAAAAGATATTGTCAAGTCAATATATTCATGATCATTGAGCAAAGACCTCTGTCCTCCCTACCTCTAATAAGTCCATGGATCTTTCTACTATCATTCACATATAGATGACCTTGGACTCTGATACTTGCATTGGTTGGTTATTTGAAAATATTTTTTTTTTTGGTACTAGGGATTGAACTCAGGGCATGTAACCACTGAGCCACATCCTCAGCCTTTATTTCTCAGACTCAGGGTCTTACTGAGTTGCTGAGGGCCTCACTAAGTTGCTGAGACTGTCTTTGAACTCATATCCTCCTGCTTCAGCCTCTCAGGCCACAGGCGTGCACCATCGCACTCAGCTGAAAACAATATTTTGATACAAGATTTTATTGAGTGAATCTGGTTTTGCATGAGCATCTTATTTAGTTTGGGATGCAATAACAAAATACTATAAACTGTGTGACTTAAACAGCAGAAGTTTATTTTCTCACCATTCTGGAGACTAGATGTCCAAGTCTAGGGTACCAGCATGGTCAGGGTCTAGTAAGGTCTCTCTTCCTGTCATGCAGATGGTCACATATTGTTGTGTCTTCACATGGTGGAGAGAGAGAAGCTCTTTAGTGTGCTTCTTATTAGGGCATTAATCCCATCATGAGCATCCCACTCTCAGGGTCTCATCTAAATGTGAGCACCTTACAAAAGCCCCATCTACGAATGCCATTACATTGAGGGTTAGGATTTCAACATACAAATTTTGGGAGAACACAGTTCAGTCCATGGCAATCATGAAAACCACATGACCAGATTTTTCTTTCTTCCAAATGATTGTAGATGATGACATTGTCACAAAAAGAAAAAAGAGAAGTGTGTTCATCTTGTCCCTACACCTTGCTCTTCTTTTTTTCAGTTTTATTTTTTTTCAATACTGGGGATTGAACCTAGGGGTGGTCTACCTCTAACCAACAGTCCCACCCCACCCCCCTTTTTTTTGGTACTGGGGATTGAACTCAGCGGCATTAGACCATTAAGCCACATCCCTAACCCTATTTTGTATTTTATTTAGAGACAGAGTCTCACTGAGTTGCTTAGCGCCTCGCTGTTGCTGAGGCTGGCTTTGAACTCGTGATTCTCATGCCTCAGCCTCCCAAAGTGCTGGGATTACAGGCGTGCACCTCTACACCTGGCAGCCTTTTTAATTTAAATTTTGAGACAAAGTCTTGGTAAGTTGCTTAGGGTCTTGCTAAATTGCTAAGTCTGGCTTTGAACTTGCAATTCTCCTGCTTCAGACTCCCAAGTAGCTGGAATTATAGGCCTGCGTCACCGCTCCTGGCTCTCCTGTTCTTCTGGGTGTCTTAACTGACATGCCTCTTCTGTGAAGTTTACTGACTCACATTAAGCTTTCCTCTCAAATCACTAGATTGAAGAAATACTTTCAATAATATAATTGGAATTAATTGTACTACCTATGTTTTTGTTAATTTTTAGTAGTAAAATTATCAAATCATGTCCCCTCAAAAAGTATATGTTGAGCTGGGCGCGGTGGCACATGCCTGTAATCCCAGCACTTTGGGAGGCTGAGACATGAGAATCGTGAGTTCAAAGCCAGCCCCAGCAACAGTGAGGTGCTAAGCAACTCAGTGAGACCCTGTCTCTACATAAAACACAAAATAGGGCTGTGGATGTGGCTCTGTGGTCCAGTGCCCCTGAGTTCAATCCTCAGTGCACACACACACACACACACACACACCTGTGTATATCGAAGTCCCAACTCCCACTATTTCAGAATGTTTCAGAATGTGTCATTATTTGCAAATTGGGTCTTTGCCAATGTAAATAGTTAAAATTAGGTCAGCTGGTGCAGTGGCGCACACCTGTAATCCTAGTGCCTTTGGTGGTGGAGGCAGGAGGATTGTGCTGCCATCCTTGGCAACATAGTGAAACTCTCAAAATAAAAAACATTTTAAAAAGGGCTGGGGATGTGGCTCAGTGGCTGAACACTGCTGGGTTCAATCTCCAGTACCACACACACACACACACACACACACACACACACACACACACACAAGTGATAGCGGAGTAGGCTAGGCCCCTAATCCAATTTGACTAGTGTCCCATGTGAAGACAGAAGATTAAAGTGATTCCTCTACAAACTAGATGCCAAAGATTGCTGACAAACTACCAGAAGCCTGGAAGAGGTCAAGAAGGATTTCACTACAAGCCGGGCGCGGTGGCTCAAGCTTGTAATCCCAGCACTTAGGGAGGCTGAGACAGGAGAATCGCGAGTTCAAAGCCAGCCTCAGCAATGGCAAGGTGCTAAGCAACTCAGTGAGACCCTGTCTCTACATAAAAAAACACAAAATAAGGCTGAGGATGTGGCTCAGTGGTCGAATACCCCTGAGTTCAATCCTCAGTACCAAAAAAAAAAAAAAAAAGAAGAAGAAGGATTTCACTACAAGTTTCAGAGGGAGAATGACCCAGCTGGTACCTTGATTTCACATTTCTTGCTTCTAGAACTATGAGAGAATAAATTTCTGTTATGTTAAACCAGCCAGTTTGTAGTACCCTGTTACAGCAGCCCTAGGAAACTAATACATTATCCATCTTTTGGAATGGGATTGTAGTGAAATAATTAGAAGCACTATAAATTCTTTTTTTTTTTTTTGGTACTGGGGATTGAACTCAGGGGCACTCGACTACTGACCACATCCCCAGCCCTATTTTGTGTTTTATGTAGAGACAGGTCTCACTGAGTTGCTTAGCACCTCACCATTGCTGAAGCTGGCTTTGAATTCGCAATTCTCCTGTCTCAGCCTCCCGAAGTGCTGGGATTACAGGTGTGTGCCACCATGCCTGGCCATAATTTCTTACTTTAAGTTTATATTTATCCTTTTCTCCCTCCTTTTTCAAATATGGCGAGAAATCAAAAAGTCATCAGAATTTATTATTTGTTTTTAAAATTCACTTTGCTGGCAAAATGAGTCATGGCAAGGAAGACACAAAGACAAAGATAAATATATTGTTTTATTTAATCCAAGAAGATTAAGAAAGCATTTGCTGCATAGTGTGGCTTATTGCCGGAGGAGTTGTTAGAAAAACAATTTTAAGTACATTAAAAATGACATTTACAGAATCAACTATCAAATTATTTGTGGAATACATTTAAAATTAAATTTTCATTCCCCGCCCCAGTATCAAAGAACATTATTAATATTGTTTGCAATATTAATTATGCAAAGTAAGCAGAGGATGGCAGACTCACAAATAAATTGATGATTTAGATAGAAACTACTCATTCTGAAAAATCTAAGCAGTATCTTTGAAGTACAGCTTCGAATACAGGAAGACTATTGAAGGATCACAGAGGTTTCTAAAGACTTACACTTTCCTAAATCATTTTCAAGATTTAAACGTTTCTTTACTTCCTGTCACATCATTAAACAAAACATACCTTCCAATGACTTTCACAGAAAAATCCAAGAATGCCCAAGTCAAATTCCTTTGTGTATAAATAACTTCTCTGAAAACAGGAAGTCCTCAAGGAAGAAGATATGTGCAAAATAAGCAAGATCAAACTGAGATCAGACTTACCAGTTAGTATTCATTTATCTGGTAATGAAAAGTAATAGATCCTAGACAGTAACCCATTTTGCTCCTGAAAATACTCACTGATAAAAGTATGCGGCAAAGGTATGATCAGGACAATAAAAAGTATATATTATGCTGGGTGCGGTGGTGCACACCTGTAATCCCAGTACTTTGGGAGTCTGAGACAGGAGAATCATGAGTTCAAAGCCAGCCTCAGCAATGGCGGAGCACTCAGCAACTCAAAGAGTCCCTGTCTCTACATAAAACACAAAATAGGGCTGGGGATGTGGCTCAGTGGTGGAGTGCCTCTGAGTTCAATCTCCGGTACCAAAAAAAAAAGTATATATTATACATATATATTCTTTCTTCACAATTCTGAGGAAGCATAGTCATCTCTTCTTGCCACACAAGCTTGATGGCACCTATTAACCATTGAGGACACAAAATTATCAAAGTATCAAAATTATCAAAGGCCCTAATTTTGTGGAGCTTGCATTATGGCAGATGAAACAAAAATAAATATGTGTTGTTCTATGGTATGTCCTAACAACTTACCTAAAGACTTAATCTTCACGATTGAACTGATAGATTATATCATATGAAGAAGCAAAATGGATGATTTCACAAATTTGTAAATTTTGGGACCATATTTTAATGTCTAGCTCTTCTAAGATCATTATGGCAATAAAGGGTGTATACTGCTAATGGGGTTTATTTGGCAGCTTAATTTGAAATAAAACCATGGATGTTCTTGAGAATTCAGTTGCATTACATTTCTTTCCATCTATAGCAAATGTAAACACCTGCTTTTTGAGGGGCCTCCCTCTTCACACCACTCTATACTATTCTGTTAATGTTGAATAGATAAATTTTGGAGTATACAAACATACTAAATGAATATAGTTCAACAATCAATTTTTTTCTGGGTGCGGGAACCTATGCCTGTAATCCCACGACTCAGGAAGCTGAGGCAGGAGGATTGCAAGTTCAAGGCCAGCTTCAGCAATTCAGGAAGACCCTGACTCAAAAAAACAAGAAGAGTTGGGGATGTGACTCAGTGGTCAAGCATTCCTGGGTTTGATCCCCCTACCCCCAACTCAAATCAATTTTCCTGTGACAGAACAAGAGTTTGGGTCCTTCCTTTCCCTTTTAAGGTCCCACAAAAAGCCACTGGAGAAAACATGTCAGATTTTGATCATTTCACAGGTCACCTCATTTTCCTTATGTTTCTTGTTACACTGTTCTGCAGGCTTCCAAACTTTCAGTCCAAACTGTCCACCACATACAGAATGAAATTCAAACATCACTGCCCAGTGATTTAAGAAATCAAGACAGTAATTAAACATTCTCATCATCTCTGCAAGATCACTTGGTCTTATATAAAGAAAACAGCTCAATGCTAGAATTCTTGTGGACTTTTTTATTTTTATTTTTTTCATATCTCCAACATACCAGAAATATCAGGATCTTAGTTGCAAGTCTGTTTTTGTTTTGTTTTGTTTGCAGTACTGGTGATTGAATCCAGGTGTACTCCACCTCTGAGCTACATCTCCAGCCCCCATTTTAAAATTTGGAGACAAGTTTTCCTAAGTAGCCCAGGCTGGCCTGAAACTTGGGATCCTCCTGCCTCATCCACCTGAGTCACTGGGATTACAGGTGTGCAACATGGCTCCTACCCAAATCTGGCTGATCTAGGGAAACAAGAATTTTATTAAAAGAATATCGAACAACTCACCTAGACAACAAGGCTTGGAGACTCCGTAGTCAGAATCATGTTCTGGAACTGATCCCATGAAGTTGTGACCAGGCTGGACTCAGATACCTCAACTTGAACCACCATCACCACCCACATGTTACATGACTCTTGAGCTAAAACCAGACCCTGAGCTGGGGATGTGGTTCAGTGGTAGCAGCCCTTGCCTGGCATGTATGAGGCCGTGGGTTTGATTCCCAGCACTGCAAAAAAAACCAAAAAACAAAAAACACTGACAGCTCTTTGAATCCCATGTACCAGCCATTTCTTTTCTTTCTTTCTTTTTTTTTTTTGGTACTGGAGATTGAACTCAGGGGCACTCGACCACTGAGCCACATCCCCAGCCCTATTTTGTGTTTTATGTAGAGACAGTATCTCACTGAGTTGCTTAGCACCTCGCTGTTGCTGAGGCTGGCTTTGAACTTGCAATTCTCCTGTCCCAGCCTCCCTAAGTGCTGGGATTATAGGCTTGTGCCACCACGCTCAGCTTGTACTGGCCATTTCTGCCACTCTCTTCTACCCAGATTTTCCTCAGACCCTACACTGATGCTTGTATAGCACTATGTATCAATGGCTGCAGAGAGGGCTGAGGCTGTGACATCTTCACAGACCAGGGCAGGCTCCAGGGCAGGACTTGCCTCCCTCAAAGAAGGGGATTTAAATAAAATGGTAATTATCTCCTTCAATAAACTAGAAGTTGGGTCACTGTACCTTGATGATCTAGCATGTGAGCTGGAATGGGCTGAAGATGCCTGCTCTCTTAATTATAAAACACAGTAAAACAACCAGCTCTGAGGAGAGGGTGACTGTTCCTCTACCGCTCTCTCTCCAAGCAGCTACTTCAGGCATAACTTATATTGTACAGTTCCATGCAAGGCATCCATGGTCGTTTCTTTTCTTTTCTTTTTTTTCTGGTGGTGCTGGGGACGGAAACCAGGACCTCACACATGCTAGGAAAGCGCTCCACTGAGCTACCCCTGCCAGCCCCAGAGTGACTAGTTTCTATCTAGATTGTTAATTTATTTATAATCTTCCATCGTCTACCTACTTTGCATAATTAATATCATAAACAATATGAACGTTCTTTGATATTGGGGTTGAGAATTAAAGTTGAATTTTAAATGTATTTCACAAATAATTTGATAATTCCAGTCTAATTCCCTGCAGGCTTTCAGTGCATCCAGAGCTCTTTCTTTCACCTCCCGTAGCACTTTCTCTGCTTTGCAATGTTGCCAACTGTAAATGCATCTGATGGACACTCCAGGTACCCCCTGAGGAAGAGTTAGTGCAGGAGTCAAGGTAGGCTGGAGCTTGGAGGTTGGAGCTTTTTGCTTCACATTTGACATAAAGATAAGACATTGTCAGCTTCATTATAAAGATGGGAATTATGTGAGAGTTCAGTGTGTTCCCCTTCTCCCTAAATAGTCCCCTTTCAGCTTGGCTGCCATTTTTTTTTTCTTTTGGTACTGGAGATTGAACTCAGGAGAACTCCACCACTAAGCCACATCCCCAGCCTTATTTTGTGTTTTATGTAGAGACAGGGTCTCACTGAGTTGCTTAGTGCCTCGCCATTGCTGAGGCTGGCTTTGAACTCGCGATTCTCCTGTCTCAGCCTCCCAAAGTGCTGGGATTACAGGCTTGCGCTACTGCATCCGGCTAGCTTGGCTACATTTTTAAATGTGGCTTTAGAGCACAGGCCTTGCAGCCAACCCCCCGTCCCTTCCCAGTTGTGTGGACTTCCTAGTCACGTGGTGCTCAGCAAGAGACTTTACAAACTCGGCAGGGTTGCTGTGAAGACTGCATTGATATTTGTAAGAGGCCAATGAGGGGGCTTGGTACTCCCTAAACCCCGTAATAGTCATAGTTATTATCACCACAATCCTCTAGAGGGCAGTGTCCTTAGTTCTCATTAGCATTGGCCTCTGCCAGTACCCTCTCCCAGGGCCTTGCTTAGAGGTCAGACTTCTCAAAAGTTTGTTGAAGTGAGACTTGGCATCTAGAAGGACCCGGTTAAGGGGAGACTGGGAGAGGCAGAGTGGCACATTGCTATGAAACTCTGTCAAAGCACTAAGAATCCTGAAACAATCCAAATAGAAGAACTTTCCCAGGCTTCAGGGGAAAAGCTGGTTATGGAGCCCAGACTCTTAGTAGTAATGTCAAAAAGTGATCCTGGGGGGCTGGGATTATGGCGCAGTGGTAGCGTGCTCGCCTAGCACGCATAAGGCACTGGGTTCAATCCTCAGCACCACATAAAAGTAAAATAAAGATATCTTGTCACCTACAACTAAAAAACAAACATTAAAAAAAAAAAAAAAGTGATCCTGGAAGGAAAAGAGTGTGTCCACCTCAGTCAAGAGAACTTACTTGCTCAGTCTGATGACTTATTACTTAGAATGTACCTAACTCTGCCACAAGGAACCCCATACTGACCTGTTTAAGCCTTTTCAAAAGTGGCATCTTTCATACGCATAGGGATCCTCAAGGTCTAGTTCAAAATGCAGATTCTGATTCAGTAGATGGGGTTAGGCCTGAAACTGAGATTCTATGCTTTTTCATTCATTCATTCTCTTTCCTTTTTTTGGTGGTGGTGCCATGTCCGGTTACCCGGGTACTCTACCACTGAGCTACATCCCCAGATCTTTTTTTATTGTGGGGGAGTACTGGGGATTGAACTCAGAGGTACTCAACCACTGAGCCACATCCCCAGCCCTATTTTGTATTTTATTTAGAGATAGGGTCTCACTGAGTTGCTTAGGGCCTCACCACTGCTGAGGCTAGCTTTGAACCCATGAGTCTCCTGTCTCAGCCTCCCAAGCTGCTGGGATTACAGGTGTGTACCACCGCGTCCCACTCCTCAGATCTTTTAATTCTTTTTTTTTTTTTTTGACAGGATTTCACTAAGTTGCCCAGGCTGGCCTTGAACTCAAGGTCCTCCTACCTCAGCTTCCCAAGAAGCTGGGATTACAAGTGTGTGCCACCACACCTGGCATTGTATTCTGTGTTTCTAATGAATTCACAGGTGATGCTGACATGTTACTGGACCATAGACTATACTTACAGTAGCAACAACATACAACATGGGTGAAGAGGGAAATAACACATGTAATTTTTCTCATCATTGCAAGAGAAAGAGATGTCCAGATCTGGGAAAGTTAATTCAAACTTGAGTTGTTTCCAGATATGTATAGCTGAAGAAGGATTTTGCCACAATGCATCTCCTTTACCTTTCCTAGACACGTGACAAAGGAGGGACTGTTTATGACCATATTGTTATGTGTGAAAGAAAAATAAACATTTATCCAAGCCTTAAGGTGAATTGATCTCAACATGAATTAAAGCACTTTTGCAGATGGGGACAATCTGAAGGCTCAAATAAGGTGGGCATTAAAAGTTCACAAAAAAAAGTAGTAAATTACATTTTTGTAAAAGTTTACCACAGAACCCTGCAGCAGAATCATCCAGTATGCGTGTCCAAATGCTGGCTCCTGGGCCCCACCCCAGATAAAATGGATCACAACCCCTAAGGGAGGGGAATCTTTAACAAGGAACATATATTCAAGCAATTTTTCCGTAAGCCCTTTTCTTTTCCCTTGCAGTTCTGGGAATTGAACCCAGCATGGCGAGGCAATTGCTCTATCACTGAGCTACATACACTTCCAATCTCCAAGCAATTCTTTTTTATTTTCTTGGTACTGAGGATTGAACCCAGGGGTGCTTAACCACTGAACTACATCTCCAGTCCTTTCTTTTCTTTTTTTTTTTTAGTTGTCAGTGGACCTTTATTTTATTTTCTATATGCGGTGCTCATACATGCTAGGCAAGCACTCGGCTACTGAGCCACAACCCAGGCCAGGCCTTTTTGTTTTTTATTTTGAGACAGGTTTTCTGCAAGTTACTTATAGCTTCACTAAATTGCTGAGGCTAGTCTCTTGAACTTGAAATCCTCCTCCCTCAGCCTCCTGAGTCACTGGGATTATAGCCTGTACTAGGATGCCTGGCCCTAAGCCATTTTTATGCATGTTAAAATTCAAGGAAACTTTGAGATCTCTGATAAAACAGAGTATCAACTGATGAGCTCACATGCAATAAATTGATAAGAATGTTGAGTGATGGATATCCCTAATCCTGATCTTGTCCTAAAATATTCTGATTTTTCCTTTTTTTTTTTTTTACTTAAATTCTCCAGGAATATTTAGATTCATGTAAATACCCTTTGAATTCACTGAGAATCTGGTCCTATTCTTGGTGTTTTAAAATTGATATTCAGTAAAAACTACTGGTATACATATAAGATAGTGAAGTCAATGTTATTTCCACAATTTGTGTGCACAGTGGAGTACCGAGTACTTTCTTTCTCTGTGTAGCAAATGTAGAGGCAACTAGCTGAATGAAGCAAATTTACAACCAAAACACACAATTATTTACTTGGAAATATCTTCCCTGCCAATCCTGAATTAGTGTTACATCCACAGAAAAAGAAGAGCATCTCCTGGTGAATGGAAAAGAATCTCATGATATCACTGGAATAAATTCCATCCTCGACTAAGAGACTGTTCAGTGAGAACAATAGCTATTTGGGCATCTCTTTCAGCCTGGCTAAGACTGTAATCCCTGCAGCCCCAGCATCACTGAGCTACAATTGTATGTATAATTGTGTGGTGTCTTAAAGGCATTTTCTGTGTAGTTTTTTTTTTTTTTTAATCAGAGAACAGTAGAAGTTTACCAAAACCAAAAATACTTTTCTTCATTGTCAAGTGGACTTTCATGCTTTTCGTCCCTTCTTCAGAAAACGAAAAGCTAATGCCATGTAATCACAATTTCCTGGGATTCTGAAAAACCATTAAAGAGCCACATTGATGCCCTCTGAATGGACACACTGTAGCACGTTTTGGATTGGCTCTGTTCTGGGGGTTCTTGACACTCGTATGCTCAAATCAGAGTTTTCAAAGGTTTCTTTTGTGTCCAAAACACCCAGACTGTCTGATTTCAACCATGCATGTGCATGTGAATGCAGATGGTAAGTTTTTTTTTTCCTTTGGTGGGAGGACTTAATTAAAGCCCATATTAATTATATACATACTTTCGGCTGGACAATTATGATATTTCATTCTTTGAATGTGTGGAAAATGCAATGATTTAAAGTTACATCACCCGTTGGAGTGTATTCCCTGATTGTTCTACATTTTCTAAAAATCAACCAAAGCTTTATTAGAAGCAGGGATGAGAAGATAATTTCTGGCACTGTTAATGTTTAAAGACAAAGCAGCACACCTCCGTTCCTAGATATGTGAGGCTGTATGTTGAACCACGCTATTCTCCTCAGGCTTTCTTGTCCTCTATTCAAAAATATCTCTGAAGGGTCTGGGATTGTGGCTCAGTGGTAGAGTGCTGGCCTTGCATGCGTGCGGCACTGGGTTCGATCCTCAGCACCACATAAAAATAAATAAATAAAGATATTGTGTCCATCTACAACTAAAAAAAATTTAAAAAAAAATCTCTGAAGAAACAGTTTCCAAGAGCCTTAGTTATTCCCAGAAAAATGATTGTATAAAAACAGAAATGGTTTGTGACATATTCCCAGATACGTTCAACAGCCAACCTCTTCCATTGCTGCTTATTGCATACTGAGCACCATGTCAGGCATGGAGCCTATGTAATAGTAGGTCTGCTTTTGGTTCTCCAAATAGAAGGTATCAGAAGGGAGATCAAACTCTTGCAAAGATCAAGGCCATATGAGAGTCAGGTGGGAGAGTTAAAGAGCTGCAGCTCTAGTGAGGCTGGTTCTGGGTGTCTAGGCAAGTCCACAAGGGGCTGAGACTGAAAGCAAATATCCCAACTGCACAGGGCAGAAATAATATAAGTTACCCAGAAATGCTTCAGGACTGTGCTTGCTCTCCAGCCACCCTTGGAAGAGTGGGATATTAAGAGTTTGTTGTATAGGACTCACTCTGGAATATGAGCCCAGTGATTTGCAATAAATCCTCCCAAGATCTTCCTTAAGTCCAGTGTCAAAGTACCCCTTTATGGTCTGGGGATGCAGCTCAGAGATAGTGAACTAGCCTTGCATGTGCAAGACCTACTAGGTGCCGTCCCAGGATGGCAAAAAAAAACAAAAACAAAAACAAAAAAAAATGCCTTCAGAGCTTATATGTAAGCATGTGGAACTGGTTCATCTGACATGAATGAGAATTTGACTCTGAAAAATGAACAAGATACATAGTCTCCTTTATAAAATTGAGGTTTTGAACTGGATATGCTACATATGATTCTAGCACATGTGAAGAATGTTATGTTATTCTGAATGTAAGAGACAACCAGATTGTGTTTATGTAGGATCTATCCTATACCCTGCTTTTGTGAAAAATAAATTAAAGGCAAATAGATTGAATAACCCAAGTGCATGGATAAGAGTTGTTTATTGTGCCCCTAATATGTACAATGAATGCTCCAACAGGTGTCACAACAGTGAGGGCAGTGGAAGGTACAGGAAGGGAAAGGAAGTGGGTCTGCTATAGATTATTTATATATTTTTGGTACTGAAGATTGAACCCAGGGGTGCTTAACCACTGAGCCACATCCCCAACCCTTTTAAATATTTTATTTTGAGACAGGGTCTTGCTGAGTTGCTTAGGGCCTCACTAAGTGGCTGAGGCTGGTTTTGAACTTGCAATCCTCCTGCCTCAGCCTCCTGAGCCAGTGGGATTTTAGGCTTGTGCCATTGCACCTGGCCTTATAGATTACTTCTAATCTCCTATGACTTCTGTACTGCTAGCATGTGAGCAGCAATGTTGAGGGGAGAGATCCTGGGGAATCTTGAAGTGGTCTGTGACCAGTAATCAAGAGCTTTTAGCATAGGACTAAGACATGCTTTCTGAAACCCAATTACGCAGGTTAAGTTCTATATCTGTCCTTATGTAGCTGTGTGACAATTGTTTCTTTACCTGCACAAGAGTGATATTAGGCATGTCTACCTCATAGGAAAGGAGAAATTAATTTAAATATCTAAAGTACATTTTAAGTGTTACCTATTTTTGTCAGGTACAACTGAAATTGACATTCAGCAGTCCATGTATCATATCATTACATAGTGTACTAATTCTTTGAAAATGGTTAATCTATGTAAGTCATGCCAGTGATAACCTACTAATCAGAATTCACAACTTGCCAACCACTCTAGACAAATGGAAAATGACTGTGAAGAATAAGACCCTGTCCTCATCCTTGAGGACATTTCAAGAATATTTGGGGAAATCTTAAGAGTTCTGTTTTTTATTGAGCTTGATGTATTATAAATTAAGCTGTTCTTATTCATTTTAATATAGTTAATATGAAGTAAGAAAAATCAGATTGTTTCCTGAAGTACCAAAAGTACTGTTGTTTTGTTTTTCACGAGTTGATAGGGCTGGTCCACCAGGGGGCAGTCCACTCATGGAAACCAAGGAAAGTCAAGAATAAATAAAATCTGTAATTTTAAAAATTATATTTTAAACTAGTTTCAGTTTCAACAAAACTTTTACTAGAGCTATAATCACATATCTGAATTGTTCTTTCCTTCTGTAAGATAGAAAACCAAGAGACAAAAGAAAGCCAAATGTGGCATTAATCTATAATCCAGTATCAGAGCTGGCTGGATAAATAAGCTACCCAAAGGGTACTCTATAAAATGAACTGAATCAGAGCTGAATTCACTGTACAGATCAGGGTCTACACACAAGTGAATTAGTTACAAATAATGGGAGTCCTAAAGCTTTAAGTACATGATAGATGTTTATCAAAGGGTGGCTGCCAGTAATCTCAGTGACTTGAGAGGCTGAGGCAGGAATACTGCAAGTTTGAGGCCAGCCTTAATAATTTAGTGGGTCCCTCAGCAACTTAGCAAAACTCTGTCTCAAAATAAGAAAATAAGAAGGACTGGGGATATAGCTCAGTGGGAGAGCACACTGGGTTCAATCTCCAGTGGGGTGGGGGGACCATCAAATGGTGTTTTATATCTACTGCCTCCTCTAAAAAGTGGTACAAAAAAACAGCTGTAAAAGTAGAACAATTATGAGTTTCTCAGTTAAGAAATTCATTGCCAAGTCCAGGATCATTGGTCCACTTTTTGGCAAGTCTGAAGGACTTCATATGCAAATTAACAACTGTGTTTCATAGGCCTAGAATTGACATTTAGCCTTGGAATAGATAAATTCCACAGCTAGAATACAAAAACTCTATTTAGTGATAGAAAAAAAAATTACACATTTTCAACTCTGAAACTTCTTTAGGTTTCAATGAAGTCAATTCAGTGAATCACATTTTATGTGGCAAAGACAATTGGGTTCCCAACATGCTATAGCAATAAGCCAGGAACCAGTCAAATATAGTGGAAAGACCCACAGATTCCTGCTTTGGAAGCAGTAGGTTGGCTGACTAGTCCAACAAGCCCCTTGAACAAAGATAAATGACCTTGATGTTAAAAAAGTCAAATGTAAGTCTTTTTTTTTTTTTTTTGGTACTGGGGATTGAACTCAAGGGTATTCCACCACTGAGCCACATCCCCAGCCCTATTTTGTGTTTTATGTAGAGACAGGGTCTCACTGAGTTGCTTAGCACCTCGCTGTTGCTGAGGCTGGCTTTGAACTCGGGATTCTCCTGTCTCAGCCTCCCTAAGTGCTGGGATTACAGGCTTGAGCCACCGCGCCCGGCTTCAAATATAAATCTTGATGTCTCTACTTTTCAGTTATACAATCATGGTCAATATACATGCAAGAAGCCAGGCGCGGTGGCTGACTGCTGTAATCCCAGCACTTAGGGAGGCTGAGACAGAAGAATCATGAGTTCAAAGCCAGCCT